>CM052897.1:118496437-118539676 GCA_028534135.1 Potos flavus | reverse complement strand
GAACATGAAGGATGAGAAAATATTCTCAATTTCCTAAAAAGTTCAAATGTCTTCTGCGTCGTAAGTGCAGTCAGGGTCGCAGGCATTTTCTTGGGGGCCGCAAGGGGACTCCCGTGCCCCGTTGCCTGCCACCTTATACGCAATGCTACAGGTGGTCCTGACCATCGCAAAAACCACAGGTGAGGCGGGAAGCCACTTCCAACAGAAAGTATCCCAACTCGGCGTCACAAGTGGTCGCGCTGGGGCCAGAGTAGCGGCTGCCTGGTAGGGGACACATTCTACATTCTGATCGGGCCTCTCAGGCTGCTGAGAGAGTCAGCAAGGGGGAGACTGCCGTTTACCTACAGCCGAGCAGCCCTTTTCAGTTTCCAAAGCACTAAGTCCTGAGGCGTTCGGACCTGTGCTCGACCAGCAGTTTTCTCAGTCGCTCCACTCTCGGGGCCCGAGACCCCTCATGAAGAAAGCAGGGACACTGCACGACAGTATGTGTCCCCCCCAAAAACACATGTTCGAGTCCTAACCCCCAGTGCCCCCAAATGTGGCCCTACTTGGAGATAGGGTCTCTGCCGAGGTAATGAGGTTAAAATGAGGTTGTTAGGCTAAGCTCTCATTCAACGTGACCGGTGGCCTGAGAAACAGAAGATTTGGACGCAGGGACCCACATAGAGGGAGGACGACGTGAACTGACAGAAGGGAAACGCATTGTCTACAAGCCAAGGAGAGAGACCTCAGAAGGAACCAGCCCTGCCGACCCCGTGATCTTGGGGTTCCAGCCTCCGGAAGCATGAGACCAATTTCTGTTGACGTCACCGGCCTGTGGTGCTTTACTCTGGCAACCCTAGCGAACTAATACGATGTTTTTATGCTTTTTCCTGCCACGGACCCCTTCGGTGATGCAAGGTTGGACCTGGACCCTTTCTCAGAATAATGCCTCCATGTAAAAATATTACACCAAATGACTAAGCATGTTTATTGAAACACAGTTATCAAAATACCAAACATTTGTGAAGAGTAACATAGGTTCTACTGGAAGAACGGATTAAACGGCAAGATATCCGGCAAGTCTAACACAACTGTAAGTCCTAAGCAGAGGTGAAGGGGGAAGGGTATTTCAAGATATTTGCAACAACCAGAATGAGATGTGAACGTATTTCGGTTTTTATTGGTCGCAGGCACAGATGCTGCTGACGGGTACGATGCCTACCTTCGTGGTTAGAACGCTAAATATCCATTGTTGGTTAGCGGAGCAAGAATTTTTTTGTTTTTTCATCCAGGTGTACGTGTTCCTGGACTGGATGACGTCTCAGGCTTTTTGAGATCTGTGATTAGGTGACTCTGGATTCATTCGTCTTGGAGGCTAACGTCTGCGGCTGCTTGCCTGGTCCCACTAACCCTCCAGCCGGGCCCTGGGGACTTGGTGCCAGGGGCTGGTGGTCATGCCACAGCCTCTGCCTTCCTATTGTCTCGGTGGCAGGGCCTCTTTGGTTCCTGGAAGTGGCCCCCGTCTCAGGCGAAAGCACCAGAGAGCTTACCCCGGAAGACTTCTCTGCATAGCTGGCTGGTGACTCAGCCGAGCCACCCCGGTCGTCACCGTGTGACTCAGCTAAGCCTTCCTGGGGTCCCGCACAGGCAGGAAGTAGCTGATTATCTATCCCAGGGACCGCATCCTTGCCCTTGTGATGGAGCCAGTGGTGGATGAATCACGGGCCTCCCGTCAGCTGGTCTCCACTCACACGCGGCTGACCCCAGGCTCTGGTCTCTCTGGAAGTTTCCCGTGAGCTCATCTCATTAATGCAAATAACCACACACTCGGGCCTTCCCCGTACAGGTTCTTATCACATGAAAAGGAAACCTGTGTTTGGACCTTGTCGTTTAAGTGGAGGGATTATATCACCATAAATAGTAACATTTTCTTTATGGCGTAAGGGAGGATCCTGGTCTTCAAATATACATAGAGGTCACCTGTGGAGGTATTTGGGTGGAATTTCAGAGGTGTTTGGATGGAATATTACAGTGTTCCACTGGTTCTGTTATTAATTAAGTAAGTGATGAGAGAGAGAATGTGTGTGTAAGCGTAAGGGGAGGGGGCAGAGGGAGAGAGAATCTTTTTTTTTTTTTTTAAGATTTTATTTATTTGACACACAGAGAGAGAGCAAAAGCAGGGGAAGCAGTAGGCAGAGAGGCAGGCAGAGGGAGTGACCAGCCGAAGGCAGACACTTAACTGACTGAGCCCCCCAGGTGCCAAAAAGAGAGAGGATCTTACGCAGGTTCCACACCCAGCGTGGAGCCCGATGGGGGGGCTCAGTCTCATGACCCTGAGATCATGACTTGTGCCAAAATCAGGAGTCAGATACTTAACCAACTGAACCACCCAGGTGCCCCACAATCCCACTGATGTTAAGACACACCTCTTTCATGCTCGGATATCTCTGAAATCAGGGTGTTTCTTACAATTCCTGGCATTTTGTATTTGACAAAATTGGGTGCATAAGCAGTCTGTTAGGGAAGTAGAAGATTTTGGTGAGAAGGAGGACCAACACTTCTGCCCACCCAGGAGAAGGCTTTGGTCACTTAGTTAGCCAAATGCTGCCTTAATTTTGTGGGATTTTTGGTCTTTGAATCAGGTTCATGGGTAGCATATTTTATATATAGATAGCAAACAGGATAATTCTTCACAAAGAAGCTTGACGTGGGAATGGAAGGAGCTGTTATGTATTTGTGTGTATGAATCATAATGTGTTTTAGATCATCCTTTAGTACAAACGTACGAAATGTGTGTTTGTGGATCTATTTAACAAAAGGATTATGCTTCAGCGAAAAGCAAATATCTATATATATGGGATTATCACTTAACTGCTGGTAGGTTAGTTGCATGTTAACAGCTGACTTTACTTAGCTATTGACTCTAATAACGTGAGTTTGAGTTCTGCCAAGGACCGATAAAATCTTTGCCTTCTTGGGGCAATGCCCTGAGGGCAATGACAGAGGCCTTGCAGCTCCTGGTGGAGTTCAATAGTCTCCAAAAAAGGAGAATTACTTGCATAGCAGTTAAATTTTTAAAAAAATTTTGAAATCCTTGTGGGTTCAAGGGAGTTGCAAAACAAAAGGCATGGGGATGTGCTCTTCATCCAGCTTCTCCCGATGGCAACGTCCTACATGACTATAATACGAAACCACCACGGTATTGACATCAGTCCACAGAGCTTGTTTAGATTGCCCGTGTTTTATATGCATTCGTGAGTGTGTATGTGTGTGTGTGTGTGTGTGTGTGTGAATAGTTCTGTGCATTATTACATGTGTAGATTCCTATGACTCACCAGAATCAATCAGTTCCATCAACATAAGGCTTTCTTGAGCTACACCCGCCTCCCATCCCTAACCCCAGGCAACTACTAACCTGTTCTCCATCTCTATAATTGTATCATTTCAAGAATGTTACATCAGTGGAATCCTACAGTGTTTAACCTTTTGGTTGACTTTTTTCACTTGGCATAATTCCTTTGCGATCCATCCAAGATGTCGCATGTATGAATAATTCATTCCTTTTTATTGCTGAAGAATATTCCACGATGTGGGCGTACCATGTTTATTTAACCATTTATCCACTGAAGGAAATTTATTTCCTGTTGTTTTTTTTTTTCCCTCTTATGAATAAAGCTGCTTTCTGCATAGTAATTTGAAAGGTAAAATTGATGCTGCCTACTAGACCAACAGTTTGCTGAGGGAAGATTGCATTTTATACACATTTTTATGTGCTTGGCGTAGTGTTCGTCTACCTGTGCTCAATAAATGCTTAGTTACGAGAGAGAAACAAGGCAGCCATTTCAAGGAGACAGTGGGGGAGGGGGATGCTTCAAATCAAAGATTTAGATCCAGACTAGAATTTGGGGCCTGACTCTATCACCTCCTGGCTGATTTAGTGCAGACCTCCGTTGCTCAATTGTAAAATGGGATAATTCCAGGACTGCTGTCATAAGGGCGTCGTGAAGACCCACATAAACCTCTGAGCACTGTTTTTCCCTAAGTGCTTAGTCCATTTCAGCTGCTATTACTAACTATCCGTAAGCAGATCATGGCTCTAAATAAGATCATAATAATGCATTCGCTGTAACTTTTAATTGCTTTTATTCTGAAATACTTTATCACTTGACTGAAGATGCACCATTATATACATGATATTTAGGCAAATTTAAATTGTGTTTATGTAGGAGTGCCTGGGGGGCTCCATTAGTTAAGCATCTGCCTTGAGCTCAGGTCATGATCCGAGGGTGCTGGGGTTGAGTCCCACATCGGGCTCCCTGCTCATCGGGGAGACTGTTTCTCCTTCTTCTTCTGCCCCTCCTCCCTGCTTGTGTGCTCTTTCTCTCTCTCAAATAAATAAATAAAACCTTAAAAAAAATAAATTATGTTTATGTATACATGAACATTTAAAATAGATTGTGTCTTTTTTTTTTTTTTAAGATTTTATTTATTTATTTGATAGAGAGAGACACAGTGAGAGAGGAAACACAAGCAGGGGGAGTGGGAGAGGGAGAAGCAGGCTTCCCACCCAACAGAGAGCCCCATGCGGGACTCAATCCTAGGACCCTGGGATCATGACCTGAGCCGAAGGCAGACACTTAATGACCGAGCCACCCAGGCGCCCCTTGTGTCTTCTTTTTGAAGCCACAGCTCTTAACATTGTAACGTATAGTGTTATGAACGTTAGTGGTCAGATATCTAACGTACATATGCATATTTTTAGGCGTTTGGAAGGATGGGAATGTTCTGTGGAGCTATTCAGGGTTTCTATCAACCTTGGACAACGGCATCTTCTTACAAAAGTGGGCTGAACAGATTTTATTTTTCCCTTTCCATCGTACTATAAACAGCAAGTGTCTTGGTTCCTTTTTTCCTTTTCTTTTTCAGAAATTTCATGGCTGTCTGAACACTTAGAGAGGAGAGGCTGTCTCCTCCTGTCTGCTTGGGCTCACAGCCTGTGTGCCTGGGGTCACGTTCCGGGGGAGTGTCTCTGCAGTGACCTCCTGGAATGTTATACTCAGTAAAGCCCTGAGTCATATGGAACCTCCCGCCAGACAACATGAGGCAGCAATTAGAAACTAACCATTAACTAGCTCCAGGGGCAGGAGGAGGTGAGGAAAATTTCCAGCTATTTGACAAATAAAGACCAGTGATATTTACCATTGCATAAATGAAGCTGGAGTCAATTGGCTTTGACATGTCAAGGCCCTTGTGTGAGGGAGGTGTGAGAGGCAGTGTTGGGTTTATAAAGATTACTTTCTCATCACGCTTGACCCTGGCAGGATGCAGTGTGTGTAAGAAAGGGTGTTAAGAAATGCCTCTTGGAGGAATCTGGGATTTGCAGGTAGGTAAGAATAGCCAGATACGAGAGACAGAGGTCCCCGGAGCTTTTCTCTACCGTGCACATCACACACCAGCCACACCTGACTAGTTACCTTCCTGCCATAGTATCTTAGCTCAGATGTCTCTTCTCCCTAACCCACCCTTTTCTGGAGAAATTCTACTCATCTCCCAAGACCTACTACCAGTGTCACTTCCTCTCTGATGCCTTCCTTACCTCTACCACACAGAATCAGTTGTTTTTTTCTCCCTCTGTGGTGAGAACCCCTTATTATATCTCTATAATTAATCACAAAACTATAATATATATCATAAAACTATATCTTTAGCCTATTGATGAGATGGAATGTATTAATCGATTTTTGAATGTCGAACCAGCTTTGCTTCCGTGGCACCAATTCTGGTGGTTGTGATGTATGATTCTTTGTTCATACATGGTTGGGGTCACATTTGCTAATATTTCGTTGAAGATTTTTGCATCTGTGTTCATGAGAAGTAATGATCTGTTGTTTCCTTGTGGTGTCTTTGTCTCGTTTTGGTGTTTGGGGAATGCTCATAGACTCGTTAGGAAGTGTTCCTGCTCCTGTTTTCTGGAACAGATGGTAGAAAATGAATATGATTTGCTCCTTAAAAGTTTAGTGAAATTCACCAGTGAAACTATCCAGGCCTGGTGCTTTCCATTTTGGAAGATTATTAATTACGGAGTCAATCTCTTTAATAGGTAGAAGCCTATTCAGATTGTTTCTTCTTGTGTGAGTTGTGGTAGACTGTGGTAGACTGTGTCTTTTAAGGAATTAGTCCATTTTATCCAAGTTATCAAATTTGTGGGTATAGAGTAATCCATAATATTCCTTTATTATCTTTTTAATGTCCGTGGGGCCTTTGGTGATGATGTCCGTGCTTTCATTTCTTATATTAGTGATTCGTGTCTTATCTCTTTTATTTTTGGTTAGCATGACTAGGGGTTTACCAGTTTTATTGATGTTTTCAAAGAACTACCTCATGGTTTGATTTTATCGATTGTTTTCCTGTTTCCAATTTCATTGATTTCTGCTCTAATTTTTATTATGTTTTCTTCTGTTTACTTTGGATTTAATTCGCCCTACCTTTTCTAGTTGCCTAAGGTAGAAGCTTAGATCATTGATTTTATATATATTTTTATATATTATTGAAATTCAATTAGTCAAAATATAGTTCATTAGTTTCAGATGTAGTGTTCAATAATTCATCAGTTGCATGTATATATATATGTGTATATATATATATTTTAATATATGCATTCCATGCTAAACATTTCCCTCTAAGCACTGCTCCCACTGCTCCTCCAAATTGTGATGGGTTGTATTTTCATTTTCTTCAAAACATTTAAAAATGTTTCTTTAGTCTTCTTCTTTGACTCATGTGTTATTTACCAGTGTGTTGTTTAATCTCCAATTATTTTGTGGTTTTTTTCCCAACTGTCTTTCTGCTGTTGATCCCTAGTTTGATTCCGCGGTGGTCTGAGCGCGTATTTTATAAGATGCATTTTCTTGACCCAGGATATGGTCTCCTGGTGAAGGTTCCATGTGAGCTTGAGAAGAATGTGTACCCTGCTGCTGTTGGATGAAGTTGTCTATAAATGTCGGTTAATCCAGTTGACTAATGGTGCTGTTTGGTCCAACCATGTCTTTACTGACTTTCTGCCTGTTGGATCTGACCATTTCTGATAGAGGAGTGTCGGAGTCTCCGTCTGTAATAGTGGGTTTTTCTGTTTCACTTTGCGGTTCCATCAGTGTTTGCTTTATGTATTTTGAGGCTTCATTTTAGGCACATACATGTTAAGACCTGTTATGTCTCCTTGGAGAATTGACCCTTTTATCATTACATAATGCTCCTCTTTATCTCTGATAATTTTTCTTGCTCTCAAGTCTGAAACTAATATGGCTACTCCAGTTTTCTTTTGATAAGGGATAGCATGAAATGTCTTTCTCTATCCTTTTTCTTAATTTTTTTTCCTTGGTAAAAAATATATAACACAAAATTTATCGTTTTAACCATTTTTATGCAATTCAGTGGCATTAAGTACATTCACGATGTTGTGCAATTATCGCGGATATTCATTTCCAGAACTTGGAAACAGAAACCCTAACCATTTAACAATAACTCCCCCCCCCCCCATCAGCTGGTGGCCTCTATTCTACTTTCTGACTGTATGAATTTGCCTATTCTGAGTACCTCATATAAGTGGAATTGTTCAATGTTTGTTCCTTTGTCTCTGACTTTTTAAAATGTATAACATTTTCAAATTTTATGCATGTCGTAATATATCAGAATTCCATTCCATTTTAAGGCTGAATAATATTTCATTGTATGTATTTACCACATTCTGCTTATCTGTTTATCCATTAGTAAACCTCTGGGTGGTTTCTACCTTTTGGCTCTTGTGACTAATGCTTCTATGAACATGGATATACGAGTATCTATTTGGGTCTCTGCTTTCAATTCTTTTGGGTATAATCCTTGAAGTGGACTTGCTGGATCATATGGTAATTTTATGTCTAAGTTTTCAGGAATTGCCAAGCTGTTTTCCACAGTGGCCGCATTAGTTTGCATTTCTTTTTCTTTTAATGTTTATTTGAAAGAGAGAGAGTGAGAGAGAGAGAGAGAGAGAGCAAGTGGGGAGGAGCAGAGGTAGAGGGCAAAGGGATAGGGCAGAAGACTGGGAGAGAGAGAATCTCTAGAAGACTCCCCGTTGACACAGAGCCCAATGTGAGGCTCGATCCCCTGGCCCTGAGATCATGACCTGAGCTGAAATCAAGAGTCAGACATGTAACTGACTGAGGAGCCAGGCTCCTCTCTTTTGCATTTCTACCAGAAGTACACAAGGGTTCCAATTTCTTCTCTATCTGTTTACTTTTAATCTGTGTTGTTACATTTCAAGTGGGTTTCTTATAGACAGCATGTAATTGGGTGGGTTTTGGTTTTTTTATTCACTCTGACAGTCTCCGTCTTTTAATTGGTATATTTAGACTATTCACATCGAAAGCGATTATTGTGATTATCATGATAGCTGCTTTAGTATTTGCCATGTTTGTAACGGTTTTCTATTCATTACCTCATTGCCCTTCGTTCTGTTTCTTTTTTCCCATGCCTGCCCTTTGTCGTGCCTTCTCTGTTTTATTTTTTTGAATTGAAGTATAATTGAGATGCAATATTATGTTAATTCAGGTATACAAAATAGCGATTCAAAATTTATAGATATTATGAAATGATCACCACACATCTGGTTACCATGTTATTACAATGTTATTGGCTGTATTCCCTTTATTATACTTTATATCCCCGGGTTATGTCTTTTATAACCGGAAGTTTGTACTTCTTAACCCTTTTCACCTGTTTCACCCATCCTCTACTTCTCTCCTTTGGCAATTGCCAATTTGTTCTCTGTATTAATGGTCTGTTTCTGTTTTGTTTCGTTTGTTCGTTTATTTTGCTTTTGAGATTGTATATATGATTGAAATCACATGATATTTGTCTTTCTCTGTCTGACTGACTTTAGCATAATACCCTTTAGGTCCATCTATGTTGTCACAAATAGCAAGATTTTAATCTTTTTTATGGCTGAGTAATATTCCATTATATGCACCACATTTTATTTATACGTACAGCTGTTGATGGACACTTACGTTGCTTTTACATCTTGGCTATTGTAAATAATGGTGCAATGAACATAAGGATGCATTTATCTGTTTGAATGCCGTCTCTGGTTTTAATTCAACACTTTGTATGATTTTATTTTTTCTCCTCTCTTAGCATGTCAATTATACTTTTTTTTTTTTTACTTCTTTTAGTGGTTGTCCTAGAGTGTGCAATCTACATTTGCAACTAATTCAAGTCCAATTTCAAACAATAGTGCTGCTTCACTGTTAGTGCAAATAAACTTATAACAGGGTACTCCCAATTCTTCCCTCCTGTCCTTTATAATGTTGTCATTCATTTCACTTATCTGTAAGCTATAATCACCAAATTCATTGTTGCTATCATTATTTTGAACAAACTGTTATCTATTACATCAGTTGAGAAGATTTAATTTTAACTTTACTTATTACTTCTCTAGTGCTCTTCCTTTCTTTTGCACATTTGAGGTTTTTTTTACCTATATCATTTTTCTTCTCTCTGAAGAATTTTAAAAATTATTTCTTACAAGACAGTTCTACTGGTAACAACTTTCCTCATTATTTGTTTTTCTGTAGACATCTTTATTTGTTCTTTACTTTTGACTGATAATTTTATTAGAAACAGAATTCTAGGTTGATTATTTTTCTTCCAACACTTTAAATATTTCACTCCACTTTTGTCTTGCTGGCGTGGTTTTTGGCTTTGTCTTGCTGGCATGGTAATTCTTATTCTAGTTTGTCTATAGGTCAATCCCCCCCCCCCCCCATGGCTTCTTTAAAGAATTTTTCTTTTTCTTTGATTTTCTGCAGTTTGAACATGATATGCCTAGGTATAGATTTTTAGAAATATTTATTCTGGTTGGTGTTCTCTGAGTTTCTCTGTGGATCTGTGGTTTGGGATGTATCATTTTAAGGAAATTCTCACCTATTATTACCTCAAATATTTTTCTGTTCCTTACTCTTTTTCTGATATTTTCATTATGTGTATGTTACATTGTTTATAATTTTCCACAGTACTTGGATATTCTGCTCTACCTTTTTCATTATTTTTTCTTTGCGTTTTCATTTTGAAAGTTACTGTTGACACTCTTCAAGCTCACTGGTTCTTTTTTTGGCCATGTCCGATCTCCTGATGAACACATCAAAGGCGTTCTTCATTTCTCTTACAGTGGTTTCAATGTCAAGCATTTCCTTTTGATTCTTTTTTAGATGTTTCCATCTCTCTGCTTACATTACTCATGGGTTCTTGCATATTGTCTACATTTTCCATGAGGGCACTTAACATATGAATCATAGTTCTTTTAAAATCTCAGTCTCCTAATCCCAAGATTTCTGCCGTATCTGAGTCTGGTTCTGAGGCTTTCTTTGTCTCTTCCGATTGTGCTTTTTGCCTTTTCGCTGCCTTGTAATTTTTTGTTGGAAGTCAGGTATGATGCACCAGGTGACAGAAAGGAAGGCCTTTGATGTGAGTTTTAGGTCTAGTTGGCTCGAAGTTAGGCTGTGTTTACTCTTTACTGTAGCTGTGGTGTCAGAGGCTAAAATGTCCTCTAAAGTTCCTGTTTTTATGTCCCCTGCTGTCTTGGGTTTTCCTAAAGACTTCTTAAATAGGGTCTGAGGTTTGCTTTTTCTTTTTCTCCTTTTCCTTCCTTTCCTTTTCCTTTCTTTCCTTTCCCTTTCCTTTTCCTTTCCCTTTTCCTTTCTTTTCCTTTCCTTTCCTTTCCTTCTTCCTTCCTTCCTTCCTCCCTCCCTCCCTCCCTCTCTCTCTCTCTCTCTCTCTCTCTCTCTCTTTCTTTCTTCTGTAATCTGCTGTAATTACACAGGAGCCTTACTGATGTGGTGGCGAGATATGAGGGATAATAAACCTTGTGTAGTCCTTCAATGAGGTCTCATTCTTTCCATGAGCCTGAGCTGGATATTTCTTTCCCTCCTAAGCTTTGGTAAAGCCATAGTCGGTGAGACTCTGCTAAATAATTCCCCTTGAGGGCAGGCCTTGTTAATGAAAATACAATGTTTCCCTTCTTCCTGTTAGAAGCAATAGGGGATTTTTTTCTCAGATCTTCACAGTGAGAACTTGGCAGGATTCCTGGAGGTAAAACTCATAAAAGCGTGAGGAAACCCCCAAGACTGGGTCCCATTAGAGTTTCTGATCCTTAAGCGCATCCACAGTGAGCCTCTGGCAATTCGTCAATTGCAGCTTAAAGTGTTCCTGCAAATAGTGGCTCCGGCTGTAGGCTTCTGCTTTTGGGCTTCTGCTCTGGGTGAGCTGTGATTTTTTTTTTTTCTATTTGCCTATCTGTCTCTCCAGTTTTGGGGACAGCTGTTTGCCTTGTAACCTCAATTTTCTGACTCTTAACAAAACTTGTCGATCATTAGTATGCTCGGCTTTTTTTCTTGTTGCGAGGATGATAGCGATGACTTCTAACCTCTTTACATGCTGGACTGGAAACAAGAAATTAGCCTTTTCAGTACAGCTTAGTTCGGGGACTGAGATTACCCGCTATCGACTGATGCCTGCAAGTGTTGTCAGAAACTCCCTGGCAGCTATTTACTTCATGAAAGGGACTCCCACACCCACTTCATAGGAACCTAAGGCAGAGCGATGATGGAGGACCTCACCTGTGCATGATAAAGGTGTAAGGAAAATAACACAATCTGGAGATGAAATTTGGGTCTCCTATCACTGACCAGGCTTCCTTGGGAAAACTGGGAATTTTTTGGAGGGGGACGCCTGAGGACATCCTTTTGTGTTCCACGAGAGCATAATCTGAGAGTGAAAGTTAGGCTGAGCGCTGGAATGATGGCCTAGTGTCCCCCTGCCTGCTGTGCATCTGCAATGGTTGACATGCATGAACGAAGAGCCTCGGGGCGCCTGGGTGGCTCAGTGGGTTAAGTCTCTGCCTTCGGCTCAGGTCATGATCTCGGGGTCCTGGGACTGAGCCCCGCATCAGGCTCTCTGCTCAGCGAGGAGCCTGCTTCCCCCTCTCTCTGCCTGCCTCTCTGCCTACTTGTGATCTCTCTCTGTGTCAGATAAATAAATAAAATCTTAAAAAAAAAAAAAAAAAAGGAAGGAAGAGGCTTTCATGGGAGAAATTACTTGTGCAGATTTCTGGGAGAAAATGGAATATACCACTTGTTCCCAAGGTAGGACACAGGGGTGATGTCTCACTTCTAAGGAGACAGTAGGTAGAAGATAAGAAGACCGCATGTGTGTGAATCAAGGACAGGAGCCGGGCTACTGTGGGGCCCAGATGACAAAATGAAACTCGGAATCAAGAATAGAGTTGTCAGTGAGGTGTCCTTCCTATTCTTTGCAGACATCTCATGGATGCAGCACAGTTGGATGTGGTGTGGCGATACCATTGGGAGGAGGAAAAATATGTTCTGCTGTAGGAGCTCTGGCAAGATGCCACCATGAGGGGCGCATGGGGGACAATACAAGTAGAGCTGTTTCTGAGTGTGGGGACTTGTCCCGGGTCATTTGCATTTGAGCAGGAGGCTTGCTAGGTGGGCGAGAGCTCCCTTGATGATGAAGTATTGGAGGCTGTGTGAAGTGGAGAGTACTTTCGAGGAGGCACACCTTTCCTTCTCACTGGATCGCAGGTGGGGCGATGTCTGTAGGTATTCTGGTTCTAATAACTGCTTCTAATAACTGCATTTTTGTTTAACGCCTGAATCACAGGTGTCCCCAGAGACCAGGCTTTCCTCCCTCTGCTGACACCTTCCTAAAGTTATCAGTTTGTTCATCTGTCAAGAATGTGGACGAACAAATATAAATGGCTTGCTTTCTTTCTTTTTATAAGTGGCATTTTCAAACTCAAGTGGCTCTTGATAAATGAGCTGGTACCGTAAGTCACTATGTTCTATTTAGTTAAGGAACTTGCCAAAACAAAAAGGAGAAGAGGAAAAGAAAGAGACTTCTTGGCTCGCAGTCTACTCATCTTGCAAGTCGATCTGCGTAAAAGCCAGAAGAAAAGACGAGGCACATGCTGTTGACCCAGCCTGGGGACATGGAGGTGGAAGTCGGACCAGACCCAGAGCCATATTTCAGCTCCAGGAGATTCGTCTGCTCCTTCCAGGGCGACGATTACGGAATGTCCTTGGGCGATGCCCATGGAAGCTGGACTGAGAAAGGGGCTGGGAGAACAGAGAAGCCGTGCCCATTTATTCATTGTTTCGCTCATCCTTCATCCCTAGAGGCGTTCTCAATCCCAGGAAGCTGCTCAGCTGCGTTCTAGTTGTGAATGGTTTTGAAAGATTGAGGCTCTTCCAGATGGATCTCTGCGATGCACCCCAAAATGGATACTCCCTAAAGGCTTCCCAAATCTGTCGGTGACAAAAAAGAACCCGGCATTTTGTGGCTGTGAGTGATGCTGATCATTTCAAGAGCTTATTATGGGGTACCAACCACCGTTTGGGTGTGTAAAAGGTCTTATGTTCTCTGCCGGACTCTGAGCTCCTTGAGGATGTGTCTCTTTCATCTCCGTATTTGCTGTATAGCCCCAGGCCCGTGCTGACACATGCTGATTTCATTTCCTTCCCTGATAAAGCAAAGGAACCCAAATTATAACTGCTCACTCTTTGCTTGATACATGACTTTTAAATTCTATTTTTCCCAGTGCTTTCTTTCTGTAGGGCTGAAAATGATGGCCTTGCTCACACACTAAGGGAGACACTAGAGGAAACATCAGCCAATAACCTACCGGGATACATTCTGCCTGTATTTTTCAGGAATGATATGTGCTTTCAGTGATGACCGTGCTGCTATAATGAACCCACTCTTGCTTTCATCTGTATTCAGAGACAGATGGGATTTATACTTGTGTGTCTACACTCTACCCCTTTCTCCCTGACTGGGATTTAGGGTCAGGTGTGAGTCGGCTCACCACAGAGGGTGGTGTTTCCATAGTTGGGTCAGAGAGAGAGTCCCTGGGATGCACGGGGCTACCACGTGGTGCTAATGTGGTTTTGTGGAGATGGTGTAGCTGAATCACGTGCAGTGGGTCAAGGGCTGGTCAAGGACATGAACTCGAGTCCCTCGCTGGCATTGATCGTTCACAGGCTATTATTCCCTCTGTCAAGGCAGATAAAGGATAGTACTTTACCTCTCTTCTCTGATTTCACTACTTGTGCTCCTCAAGCAGAAATCACTCAAACTTGTCTTCCCAAGAAATTCCCCCTCTTGTGGGCTCTGTATGTTTCCTTGGCTTAGAACCCTTTCCCCCCAACCTTGTTTCCCCTACTAACCTTTACAGAAGCTTTGCAGAGACAGTATCTTTTTTCCTAAAAACTTTGATTCCTGAGCAAGGCTAAAGCCTGCAAATGTGTGTTTTTAAAAAAATTGTAGTAAAAAATGTACACCACCATTTACCCCCCTAATAATTTTTAGTGTACAGTAACAGTAACTATATGCACGTTGTAGTAAAACATATCCCCAGGACTTTTTCATCTTCTGACACTGAAATTCTATACCCGCTGGACAGCAACAACTCACCCTTTCCCCTCTCCACAGCCCCTGAAAAACCACCATCCTCCTTTCTGTCTCTGTGAGTTTGACTACCCTACCTACCTCACTAAGTGGGATCATGCAGTATTTATCTTCTTGTGACTGGCTTATTTCACTCAGCATAATGTCTTCAAGGTTTTTCCATGTTGTTGCATGTGACAGGATTTCCTTCCTTTTTTCAGGCTGAATAATATTCCGTCGTATGGATAGATCTCATGCCGCGTTTCCTTTATCTGTTCATTCTTTGATAGACACTTAGGTTGCTTTTTTATCTCGGCTATTATAAATAATGCTGTAATGAAGATGGGGGTGCAAATCTCTCTTCGAGATCCTGCTTTCAATTCTTTTGGATATATCCCCAGAAGTGGGACTGCTGGATCAAAACGTAGTTCTATCTTAATTATTCGAGGGACCTCCATACTATTTTCCACAGTGGCCGTACCATTTTACATTCCCATCAGCCATGAAAATATTTTGACTGTAGCACTTTTTAAAACTGAAACTGGGTCTGCCTGTTGGTAGATGTTGAGCCAAAAGACAAAACCAAGGCAGAGAATCGGAAAAGGAAGAGTTTTGCGTGCAACAAGTAAGAGAGAACAGCAGGGATATTTTCCAAAGCAGAGCTCCCTGAACAACAGAATTGGGCACAATTTAAGCTAGGGGTGCATACGTATTCCCGGAGGGGCTTACACACAGAGCGTGGAGCTGGGGCAAGTCATCTTCCGGTGACTGAGTCCGGGTCAAAGTCAGCATCCTCAAATCTCTGGCTCCATTGGGTCCAGGATCTGAATGTTCAAAGGGGTTTAGATCCTGCAAAGATAACTCAAGAGTGTGAGTCAACCCACCTGTGAGAGGGTTAGGTTATCTCCTGTCCGGACAGAGAATCTTTTTTTTTTTTTTCTTCACTGTTTAGCCATTTTATTTTATTTTATTTTTTAAAGATTTTGACAGAGAATCTTAAGCAGGCTCCACACTCACTGTGGAGCCCAACGCAGGCTTGATCCAGCAGCCCTGAGATCATGACCTGAGCCAAAATCAGGAGTTGGATGCTTCAACAACTGAGCCACCGAGGTGGCCCGTACTGTTTTCTTATTAACTGCCACCCCGAAGCCCATGCTTCGGCAGAGCCAGTCTTGCGATGCGGAGAGGAAGTCAGGCGTTGTGTACAATAGGATTTGATTTCTTCCTGGATTCGAGTTCTGGAAGCCTTGGCTTCTTGAGCGCATTATGCCATAGGGAGTAAAGAGAAGCAATTGCCTTTGAGAGAAGGGTAATTCCAAGATTTGGAAGGGAACAGGAATCTGCGGGCCCCACGAATAGGGGGCTCCTGCTCCTCTCTCGCTGGCAACATCTGGAAAGGTGGGAAGACCATCGCAGGGAAGGGCCCTGTGGTACACCAGGCCGAACCCTAGCACCTGGAGTTACCATCTTGGTGCAGATTCGTCTGCCCAAGGTTGGCATGGAAGCCACAGGCTACCAAACTCCTGTGGGCCATGCGAGTGTGAAAGGAGATGAATGTTTTGCTCTGTGTCTTTCTAACCTTGAAGAAGGTGCTGAAGGGAAAGGAGCGTCCATAGTTGACCTTTGTACCGTCGCAGTGCCTTGGAGTTGACTTTGATTTAGGGAAATAAAGTAATGTGATGATTCATGCATATCTCGATTGCAGGACTAAGAGTTATTTCTAGCGCATACGTAAGAGATCTAGCAGTTCCTGGATGTTTAAGGGACTTGATAAAGATTATTTTCCTTCACTTTCACTGTAGGTAATCGTCATGCACCGTCTTGGATTGTTTGAGATACATCCTTAAAAAATATTGAGTGTTGATCCAAAGTTTTTTGGGAAATGGACTTGTTCTGTATATACTAGGGAAGCAGCACATCATTTCTTAAAGTGAAGAGTCCTCCTTTAAACAGAACTGCGCTGATCTGGATGTTCAGATTCTTAATGTGATAACAGAGTAAAGAAAGCTCTCCCCCACACCCCTCTTTTGAAAAAAAGATGGATGTAACTGAGTGACAACTTGGCTTAGTTGGGCAACGAGTCTGCCGTAAGTGGCAGCTCAGCTCGAAGGTCTTGTGTGGGAAGTGTCCTGAGGGGGGCAAGCCACAGCGGAAATGGGGTTCCGACTAATCGTCATCACTCCATCCTGATAAGGGAGGCCGCACTGCAAATCATTCCTGGGTTACGATTACATTCCAGGAAATGAGAGCTCGCTCTACCCTCAGCGGAAAGCTGGGTGGAGGGCCACCTGCCGTGCTGGCCGCTCTGGTAAATGATTCATGACTGGTCCACCCGACAGGGGCGTCCTGAGACCTGTTCAGTGACGGGAGTGTCACTTCACTGTCTCCACTCCCTCCGGGAGTGACAGGGACAGAGAAGTGTGCCGACTCTATTAATGATACAAAGCGAACATACCTGTGATTTTTCCACACCTGCCTTCCATTTGGGTAGGAAGCCAAAGCAAAGACCTTTCTTAACTTCTTTCTTAACTTCTGAACTGAAGAAGTCATCGGTGGAATTCAGGGGAAACCTTGAGCTACTGGAAGGAGTTTTGGATATCACATCTCTCCAGTACCCTTTCTATCGATAAAAATGAAGCTCCGGGTGATGTGGCATTGTGACGTGTCCCAGCAACAGTGGGACAGGGCAGAGACAGGAATCATTCCTCTAACGGCTGGCCTGGCAGATGCTGAAAAAATCAAGCATCTGGAGGGCCTTCTAAAGCACAGATATTTTGTTTTTCAACAACTATTTACTCATTAACTCTTAAAAAGTCCACCTTAATGTCTTTAAGGATTTTATGGACCACTGTAATCTTACAAGAGTAATAACTGTGCCATAGATTGTGTAGGCAACACATTGATTTTTTTACAAAAGCTAGAAGAAATCTAATACAAGGAACTAGAAGGAGGAGGAGGAGAAGGGAAGTAAGAAGAGACTGGTTTCCTTTATAGAGAAATGGAAGTTCTGATAAAAATATGAATAAATGGTGCAAGATAGCAATATCCCACCATACAATGATGGTTTGATGTTAAAGAAAGCACTGATGATTGACTGATATTTATTTTTTAATTTAAATTCAGTTAGCCAACACATAGCACATAATTAGTTTCAGATGTGGTGTTCAACAATTCGTCAGTTGCACATAGCACCCAGTGCTCATCATAGCGCGTGCCCTCCGTAATGCCCATCACCAGATTTTAATATAAAAAGTTTTATAAATGTAACTATCACATAGATGGGTCTAACACAAAAAGCTCATGACTTCAATAAATGCTAAAATAGCATTTATTTACTCTTGATTAAAAGATAGCAATCTAGAACATGAGAAACAAATGATCGTAGTGAGTTGTAGCCAGTGGAACAGCGACAGAAGTGAAGTCTTCCTTCCTTCCTTCCTTCCTTCCTTCCTTCCTTCCTAGACTATTTGAGCTGTTATAACAAAAATACCATATACTGGGTGGCTTATAAATAACAGAAATTTATTTCTCACATTTCTGGAGATCAGGAAGTCCAAAATCAAGGTGCCAGCAGATTTAATGTCTGGTGAGACCTGCTTTCTGGTTCATTGACCACCATCTTCCTGCTCTCTCTTCACATGGTAGATGGGGCAAGGGAACTCGTTGAGGACTCTTTCTAAAGAGCACTAATGCATTCACAAAAGCTCTGCCTCATGATACCATCAGGCCAAAGGCCCACCTTCTGACATCACCTTGGGGAGTCAGGGCTCAGTATATGAATTTTGGGGAGATACCAACATTCAGACTATTCTCTCCCTCCCTTCCTCCTTCCCTGACTTCTTTTTTTCCTTCCTTCCTTCTGCCACAATTACATCTTGCACCTCCTTGGTCATGGCAGAAATATGATAATCCAGCTGGGAATCTGAGAGTCCATAGTCTAGTGTGACAGCCCAACAGGTGATGTAAATCTTACTGTAGGTTTTCAGTGGAAAACTACTGAGGAGATAGCATCACTATTTGTTTTGGATGCTCCTGACTTCACATACAGCCTTCTCAACGTTCTTGACACACATCTCCCTAAAACTCTTAAAAAATGTCAGGGACAGAATATGCCTCCCAGAAAAAAAAAATCTTTTGTGGATATAAGTTCTAAATGGTTGCCATGGCTATGGCTGGGTTTTAATCATGTAAATGTCAAGTGAGCAGATTTTTATTACTTCTTTGTTCATAAATCTTGTTTTCCACGTGACCATTAATCCAGAAAACTCCCAATTGTACAGTCAGCCTCCAACACACATGGCCGTGGCTACCCACCCTCATTTCAGGAGAAGTTTGGAATAGTCCGGCGCCCTTCTGGCGCATTTTGGACACAGTTACTGTCTCTGACAGCTATCTCACTGCATATTCCTATTTTTAAGCGGTTCAAATAAACAAGGACAGCCAGTGATTGGAAAGGCAGAGAAACAGCACTCAAGTTATTCCCCTGTTGTCTGTGACCACCTGGAATTATTCGTTAGTGTTTAAAATTTAAATCAGTAAAACCGTGTGAGCTGAGAGAGGTATATTATTTTTGCTTTGCAAGAGCAAATTTTAGCTGGGGCGTGAAATATGTTCCTGATTTTGGTAATATCCTTAGCATGAAACCTTCATTTTAATTGCTCATTATTTCTTTTAGAACTAAAGAATGAATCAAGAGGTTAAGTGTGAGTGATGTAACTTAGTAGTTGCCCACATCATATCTTTTGCAAATATTTTGGTTTTATTAAAATTTACCGATTGTTTTTATAAGTGGATGATTACAGACAGAAAGTTCAATATAAGGAAAATGTCATACTCTGCATTTCTACTCTGGCCTTTATTATTATTCATTTAATTTCATGATTATCCCTAAAAATGGGTTTATAGAGGAGGGGTGGGGATGTTTTAAATGTCCTGCTCCAGGTAGCGAATATGCCAGATTTGCCACCATTTGTGATTCCCCAGGGCCACGGGCTCTCTCACGTCTCTGCTTTTCCTTGCGTGGAAGGTCCTTGTCTTGCAACTCCAGACCCAGTTCACACTGGGTTTCGGATTCTGTCTCACCCAAATGATCAATCACTCCCTCTTTTTTTTAACCTTTACTATTCTTTGTACACTAGTTTCTTCTTGCATTGAAAATCCTGAATTTTAATGATTTATTTGTAAATTTCTCTGCTACTAGATGGTGAATTAATTAGGAGCAGGAATTGTAGTTCGTTCATCTTAGTATCCTCAGTTCTGAGCCGAATCCCTGCATATAATGGGTGCCAATTAATCAGTCTTGGAATGAAGCACAGAGGCAGGGAAAGGAGAACGGTGTGGCTCTGGGTAGCTATCAAGTCAGGCTTGACTTGGCGACTGGATTCTTTATGCAGGTTTTTTTTCTGTCCCTGGAGCTCAGTAGCTCAATATCCCCACCCCTTGCCCCTTTCCTTCCCCGCCACTGCCCCCCACACACCTTCCCTTCCCGGGTAGGTGGAGGGGGTGGGACAGGTATGGGTGAGGGCAGAGAGGAGTAGGATCTGCACTTCTGGACATTATACAGAGTACCTAAAACTCTGGCTGTGGAATGGTCACTCCCTTTTGAGAACTGAAGTTTAGGATGAGATTAAGAGTTTACGAGCAAAGCATCAGCAATAATCTGAAGGACAAGGGGCCGAGTCCTGTCCCCTGGCAACTCTTCCCATGAACTTGGTGTTAGCTGAGCGCATACTTGCTGTGGTCTAACATTATTCTAGGCTCTCTGGGAAATACAAGGAAGGAAGCATATGTTCACTGTAGAAAAACTAGAAAATACAAAAGGGTGGAACTAAGGTAAGAAAAAAAGGCCATTGTCCCACTCCATAGATAATTGCCATTTCAACTGGTTCGTGTATTTTTTTTTGTTGCCGTCTCTTCCTCTCTGTGGCTCTGTGCATACATGTGTATTCTACATAAAGGGAACCATAATAGATGCCCTGTTTTGTGACCTAATTTTTTTCCACATAACAATGTGTCATCAACATCTTTCCATTTTATTACATACTCTGCACAGTATTTTATATAATAGCTGACCAGTATTGCTCTGTACAATTATAGCATAATTTATTTAACCCACATTCCGTTAATGGATATTTAAGTTTGTTTTAAACTTATTTTTACTGCTTAAGAACAACACCTATGCCGTTTATAATTATAGATGAATCCTTAAGGAAATGCTTAATCAGACCCTTCCAGTCAATTCCTGGAAGTAGAGCTGGCTCGATCAAAGGTTAAGAGTTGATAAGCTGCAGGTAATAGAGGAAAAGAGTTCGTATGGGTTTGCTACTGTCCTATAATCAGAACCCTGGCCTGGAGGGAGGGATTCCGGGGTCAGTTCCTGCTCCGATGAAGCCATCAAGGACCGGGCTCTCCCTTCTTTCTATGCTGTCACTCTTTGTGTGTTGGTAATGTCTCCTGTCGCAGGTAATGACAGATGCCACAGCTCAAAGCATTGTGTACTCACATGGCAGAGCCCAAGCAGGAAGGGAAGGGCCCAGGGCGAGGAACTTTCCCTTACATTGTCTCCTCTGTTATTAAGGAGGAAAAGCCGGCCTCGAAGCTCCCAGCAGACTTTCTCTTGCATCACATTAGCTAGACCTGGCTCGCCTGCCTGTCTCTAGGCCAGTCAGTGGTAAAGGGGAATGAAATCACCCAGACTGATTTACTTCAAACGTGACAAATATCTGGGGCTTGGCACAACCTGCCAGAACCAAATCAGGTTCCCCAGTGAAGGAGGCAGGGGGATAGGCTGCTAGCCTCCCAGGGCGAATGCCATCGCAGATGGTCCCCAAATGGAAACGTCACCCGGTGTCTGCTTTCTTATCACCACTGCAAACAGAGGACTTGGCCTGTAATGAGGGCTTAATAAAGGATTGACTGAGTGAAGTCCTTCTCGGGGCATCCTTTAAAAAATACTCAAAGGAATGGCTAAGAGTTCACCCAGACATTTGGGGAAAATTTCCAAGATTCCTGCCTAGGTTCTAGAGTCTCTTGCTCTGAATTTCTGCTCAAAGCTGATCTCTATCCTCAACTATTGTGAAATTTTTCAAATGTCATTCTTGCTTTGTCTACAAATGTATAGGATAGTTACATACATGACACTTCCTAACTACTGTACATATATCTCCTGTTGACATTGTCCTACATAATTACAAAACCATCGTGTCATCCAAAACAATTAAGAATTCTTCAGTACCTTGGGGCACCCGGGTGGCTCAGTCGGATAGTGTTCAACTCTTGATACCGGCTTAGATCATGATCTCAGGGTCATGAGATTGAGCCCCATGTCCGGCTCCACACTGAGTGTGGAAGCTGCTGAAGATTCTTTCTCTCTCTGCCCCTACGCCTGCCCGCACTCTCTCTCTCACAAAAACAAAACAAAACAAAAAAACTTGAATATTTTGGAAGATTCAGCCCATATTCAAAACTCCCCTCATCCCCAAATATTTATATATATGTTTTATATATTTTTTGAACTGAGATCAATCAAGGGTCATACACTGCATTGTGTTTTGTGTCTCTTTAATCTCTTTTGTGCCAGAATAGTCTCTCCACTATTTTTACCCCCACGACAGTAACCTTTTGAAGATACCAGACCAGTTGTCTTATATATAGAATGTTCTAAATTCTAGATGTCTGATTATTCTTTGAGGTGTCATTTAACTTGTTTCTCTGTCCCCAGTATTTTTTTGCATACTGATTAGATTCAGGTAAAACATTTTTGGCAAGAACAGGTGATGCTGTATTCATATTGCGTCACACCAGATGGCTGATAATGTCAGGTTGTCCTACTATTCGCAGTGATAGATTTGTTAAATTTCATATTCCAAGAATAGGGTCCAGAGTGGTTTCCTTCTTTTCTGCTCAACAAAGGACCATCAATAAAAATTTGTGCATATATGACAGAATTTACATGTATATAAATGATAAACTATATATATAATTATATATAATAGACCATAATGCTAATATTTGGGAATAATAGAATGGATTTTAGCAGAACACAGAAAAAGAAATAGCTAAAGACTCAGTGCTGGACGGCTTCTATATGTTACAGGGATATTTGCAATGGCAATCTTTCTACTTAGAGGTCATTATTGCTGCATCGTACAATCATAAGCTATTTTTTTCTCAGTTCTACGAGACCTCCCCCACCTCCCTTCCCCAAACCTTTGAAATTCTTACTAGGAAAATAACAAATTCATGTTCCTTTATTGTGCAAAGTCATATTTTCTTTCTAGTCCGTCATCAGGGGATCGTACTGTTTTCAATCAAAATAGCCCATCAAGGTATCACCTTAAACAAAAAGTCGTTAATTTCAGTGCTCTATTCATAGGAACATGAAGAACCATCAAAAGATTTGAAATTCCAGTTTTCTTTAAAAATATAGAATTATTTTGAGTAATTAGCATAGGCATACATTTAAAATTTTAATGCACAAAAGCTCACAGTATAAAATAAGACTTTCTCTAATTCCTCTTTTTCAATTTCTTGCTTTAGATACAACTACTGTTCTTAGTTTTTATATATCTTTTCAGAGATATTTATAAACAGGAAATTTCTACAAAATGCATTCTTAATTTTTGTATATAAACATAGTTTACTATGTATCATTCTATCTTATTTTGTTTTATTTAGTTTTAACTTAATATATCCTGGATTGCTGCATATATGCACAAATAGAGCAGGTTTACTTTTTAGTGACTGTGCAGTATTTCATTCCATTGTTTGGATGTACCGTAATTTATCTAATAAGTGCTCTATTGATTGCCATTTATGTTGTTTGTGATCTTTTGTTGTTATGAACAGTGCTTTAATGAATATCTTTGTACATATATCTTTTTGCATTGGTACAATTATATCTGTAGGATAAATCCTAAAAATGGAGTTTCCAGATTATGTTGGGAGACAATTCTCTGTGGGTCTCTCATGTTTCTACCTGTCTTGTGAGCAGAGGCACTCACGGCTTTTGTTTCAGATTATCTTTTCAAAGATATTTGTTTAGTAAGCAGCCTTGGGAGACAGAGATAGTGCCTCCTTCTGGAGCAAAGGCCAGTGTGGCAAAGTTAGTGTCTCCCTCTGATGCAATGGTCAGGTGGTCTTACCGCCTATTCCAAAAGATTCCTTTAGCTTGGGATTTATCTCCTGTAATGCAACCCCATGCACGTGCATAGGTTACCTGACATTTGTAGCCTCCTGGGAAATAAGGTTTGGGGGGCTGCTACTGCTGCGAGTGACAAGCGGTCCTTCATCTCTGACCCAGGAGTTTTGTGCCAGCCTCTATGTTATGCCAGGCTGATGTGATAGCTTTCCAGGGTAAAATCTCAGATCCATCACCGATTTTGACAGTTTTGATGAAGGCGGGGTGCTGACAGAGACATGGCGTTCTGGAATAGAAAAGTCGAAAGCCCCATGTGTTGATATACAGGATTTGACAGGAGTCCATGAAATTAGCAAAATAGAAGAGGACGGTCTCTGAGCTTGGTTTATGGACATACCATCTGTGGGCGATGCAAGCCAAAAATGACCTGCAGCTCTGACACAGCTGGTTAGAGGTGGCTTGAAAGACGGTAGTGAAGGAAAAGTCTCCCAGTGGGCAGAATTTTGGGTGTTGAAGCTGGTCGCCTACTTTGTGCTGAAGGAGAAGCATTCTGAGGTTAAAATATTTGTTGACTCGGAGTGGATAATGGCGTGGCTAGCTTACCCAGCCACGGAAGCCTGGAAGGAGAGATACTGGAAGACTAGGGTCAAGGACGTTTGGGGGAGGAGTGGAATGAAGTGTGGAGATCGTTTTGTCATATGTTAACACCCACCAGGGAGCACCCACCATGGCAGAGGCATTGATGCTTCGGCCAGTTGACATTGGTCCAGCGTCAGTGCTGGTGGCACATGAACGGGGAGTCCGTGGTGGGTGAGATGAAGGCTATGCATGGGCTCATAATTATGGACTCCTTTTACCAACGCTGATGTGGTTATTGCAGCTGCCTAATGTTCAACCTGCCAGCAACAGACACGAGTGCTGAGCTCTTGATTAGGATTATACTTTGAGGAGACCAACTGAGTGGCCAGTTTACTACATTGAGCCCCTTCCATTATGGAAGGGCCAGAGTTTGTTATAATGGGGGTAGACACATATTCCAGCAACGGGTTTGCCCTTTCTTCCTACAGGGCTTCAAGTAGCACCTCTCTCTGAGGGTCCTAAGGTATATGGCTGTTCCTATGAACATTTGCGTATACACTTTTATGTGAGCATAACATTTTCCCCCATTGTGCCAAGAGGGATGGTATCTGGCAAGAAATTAAATAGCTGTGTCTCACTTGGTAAAGGTCACCAACCTTTAACTTGTCGTGCTCTAAAGGGCTACGTGGGAGGGAGATCAAGCTATGGGGACCCACGGATGTGTGCATTGTACAACGTCACATATATACACTCGTGGCAGCACCGCCAATGTAGCTAAAGGTTAAAACCGCTACTAAGGGGTGATCTCAGGATTATTCTTACAATGAAGGAAGAGGGACAGAAGTCAGGGTGTTATAGGTTCACATATGATACTTCAGGGGAATATGTGGACATGCATTTTTATTTATCTGGAAAATAAGACCAGGGATGCAATTTCCAGATTGTATGGTAAGTGAAATATATATTTTCCTGGCTATAGAATTCTTGATTGACAAGTTTTTTTCTTTCAGTTCTTAAAAATGTCATCCCATTGTTTCTGGCTTGCATTATGTTTAGATGTTTTATTATTTTTATTTATTTATTTGTTTTTATCTTGCTTGGGGTTTTTGAGGATTCTTACATCTATGGTTTGTGTATTTCATTATTTCTGGGAAATAAACCCCTTTCAACTACCACTGAGTTTACATTAATAAGGAAATCTCATTTTATCATCAACCAGTAATCTAGTAAGTGAAATATTTTTCTGAGTTCCTTGAGCCACTCCAGCAAATTAATTGAACTCAAGGTGAGTGTGTGATTGGGGGGGTGGTTATTGGAGTCTTCAATCTATAGCTGGTGAGTGAGAAGCACAGGTAACAACCTGAACTTGTAATTGGTGCCTGAAGCAGTGGGAGGACAATCTTGTAGGACTTGGGCCTTAACCTGTGGGATCTGACCTATGTCCAGGTAGACAGTGTCTACTGATGGAGTTGATTTGTAGATTTGTGGATTTGAATTTGTGAATTTGTGAATTGTGATTTTGAATTTGAATTTGTGAATTTGTGGATTGAGTTGAATTGTAGTGCACCCAGCTGGTGTTGGGGAATCGTGTGGTGTGGAACCTCTACCGCCACCACCACCACATATGTTAGAATTGGTATCAGAATCAGAGTATAGTTAGAAATTGAGGTGGAGCTGGGCTTTGTTATGGCTATGATTACCTTCAGTTCATCACTAATTTCAAATTTCTCTGGAATTTTCTTGTGCTTTTAGCTGAAGTGCTGGAGGGTTTTCCCTCAATGTCTTCATTCTACCCTCCGATTTCAGCTTTCCCTATATACCTGCACCAGGATCTTCTGTCCTCTTTCCAAAGGGCTTAAGATTTTTGTCATATAGGAAGGAAGGTTTCAGGGAGACTCTGTGCCTTTCTCATGGACATGGCTACTTTTCTCCCCCAAGCCTAGGACACCGAGGGGTGACTTACTCTGGTCTTCTTTCCTGCCTCCAGTCTTACGAATACACCATAGAGAGCCATGGAGGACTCTGTGGGTAGGTGAAAACTCTTTGGGTCTGCGATACCTGGTACTCTATATCCCCATGGTAGCCCATATTCATTTTATTTTAGCATTTTGTTAAAAATCTAAAATTCTTCCTACTTGCTGGTGTGATGACTGAGATCCATTTCCCCTTGGAGGTAACTGTCTTTCCTTGGATTTTAGGCTCTTTCTTTGCCCTACAATTTAATCTCTCTATGGGTTCAGGAAAGGTTAAACTTTTAAATTTTATTCAGCTGTCTGTCGTCAGAGTGACAGCAATATTTTTTCTAGCTTTCTATATCTTAGGTGGGAGTGGAACCTCCTTATAGAGTGTTTGAGTCACTGTCATGGGATCCCATGTAACACAGTGTCAGCCCAGAGCCCCACTTTCATCAGAGGAGGTGTGGATGTGGCTCCATGACGTGGGATTGCTGGCTGGATACATTCTGTACCACCGAGAAGCTATCGGCTTGACGGATTGTTGGGATGGGCTGCTGCGATGCCACTGAAGTTCAGAGGCAGTGCCCTGTGTGGATGGTACATGTCTCCAAGGTACAATATCTGCATTGAATTAGAGACCTGTATATGGTTCTACATGCCCACTGGGAAAAATGCATGGATCTGGGAAGTAAGAGTAGAAGCAGGAATGGCCCCACTTATCATTAGTCCCAGTGCCCCACTAAGAAACTCTGTGTTTTCTGTCCCCATGACTCTGAGCTCTGCCAAAGGAGTGTTCTCTCACCAGCAGATAAGTAAGGGTCCCACTAAATTACAGTCAATGGATGCTGACCAGGCACTGTGGACTCCTGGTGTCCAGAGACCTGCAGGCAAGGAGAGGAGCCACCATCTTGGCAGGGGTAGTTGACCCTAATCAGCAGGAGGAGGGGGGTTGTTGTCATACTGTGCGGGAGGGGAAGAGTGTGTGAACTGTAGGTCACCTACTTGGGTACCCCTAGTGACTGAATGGACAAGGGCAAAAACACTGCCAGCGAAAGGTTACCGAGGGCTTCGATCCTCAGGAATAAAGATTTGTGTCATATCACCAGGTAAGTTCCCAAGGCTTTCAGAGGTAGTAGCTGAGAGCAAGAAGAATTTAGAGTAGGTGGTGGAGGAGGGAGGCAATGAGTAACAGGTTGTAGTGCTAAGACTAACTGCAGTGATGGGAACTTTGTTTCTTCCCACTTAACCTCCCTCTTAGGAGGTAAATTTGCCCTTAGGAAGAGCAGCCCACTGAAACCTTGGGGGCCGATCCTGAAATGTGTATGGAGAAGCGGATCTGTGAGGAGCAAGAGGCAGACTGTGGTAGATCTTTCAGTCCCCCTTTAGGAAAGGATTCACCTGCAAGTATGAGGACTGAGGTTGACCAGTAGACTCTGTCAGCTCCTTCAGGATCCACCTCAGTGGTTCCCAAGCTACACTCCTCCTGGTGAATCCTCAGTCAATGACTGAGTAAGGTGGTGTTCGCCCAGAGCATGTTTTCCTCAGGGTGGACATCCTCACCAATGACTTAGAAAGGCAGTGGCACAAGAGCCTGCCCATCATGAGACATAATGGTTCAGGAATTGTTATGATTTTAAAATTCATTCAAGCTTTGTCGTCTTCTGGGGTGGTAGCAACATAGTTCCCCGCCTTTGACCTCCTAGGTGTAGGCAGCCTCTGCTCTGGAGCTCCCATTTGGGGGGAAGATACCTTATCGGGTCTGCAGTAGGTGTGACAACTCTCCTTGTCTAGTTTTCTTTCAAAGGTATTACTCCCCAGTCAACTTTTTGCACTCTGAACTCTTACCTCAGCATCTGCTTCCTGGAGGACTCAAATGTCACACAGACATTTCTGGAAATGGAATTAAAATTATGGCTCATTTGCCCAGAAAATTCCAACTAGCCTGGAAGCCCCAAATTCTGAATTCAGCGTATTCGTGGATTCCTCAAAGCCCATAGACCCTACCTAAAAAACCTTGGGATTTGACTCTCCACCTGCACTTGGTACCCCTCAGGGATATGCTTGGGGTGCTTTGAAGAGCACACAAATCTAATGGGTTGCAATGGCTGCAATATGGGTGGGAAAGCCTTGAGAGGCAGTTGGGTGATGGAACTCCATGGGCGGCAGGCATCCTGTCCCCTTACCCCTCCTCACTGAATTTTGGTAATGAGCCTTTGTGAAGAGGAGATTAACAAATTGTTTCAAAACCTTTTGGTATCCAGGGGGGGATTTCTGTGTTTGGCTCCAGAGAAGTAGGGTGGCAGATATTGGAATCTAGGAAAGCTGGGATCTTAGGCTCAAGATTGAGGCAAAAGTCCATTTTCAGGTTCTTCCTAGATCGTTCAACCCAACCAGGGAAAGGGAGATATTAGGGAATCTGGAAAATGGTCACGTTTATTAATAAAGAGTATGCATTTGTGGAGAGTTGGTGCTGTGTTCTCAGGACTGTGGGGTGAAAGAGAGCTGGATGGCGATATTGTAGCAGGAAAATGAAGCACTTCAAAACCCCGAGGTCTAGGATTCAGCAAATTAGATACGTCAATACCTCATTTACGTTGTTTTCTATCTTACCTTCTTCCATAAAGAGGGATGATAGCAGATACGAGATGAAATGCATTTCTGGGTGCTTATGTAAAATGTGTATGATTTGGAGGATGGAGGCTGAGGGTAGGAATGGCTAGAAAAACCATGAGGAAGTTTGGGGGTGTGCTGTATGGGAGGGGCAGATCAGGGAAGGGGTGTTTCAGAGAGGGGAAACTGAGCAAAGACTGCTCGTCCTCAGGGGACAGTGGCTGTAGTTTGGTGTGATAGGTATAGAATCTTTGGAAGCATCTCAGTGATTCCCAGAGTGACCAAGGATTTTTTAAAAATTTATTATGACGGAAGCAATGTGTACTCGTGATAGCAATTCGAATAATAGACATATATAAAAGAAAAGCACGGAAGTCCCTTTTCACTGTACTGGGTCCCTCCATCCTAAATCCACCTCCCAGGTTGCCAGGAACATGTCCTTCTGGAATTTCGATGTGCTCCTTATTCTGGGGGAAGGGATGGGTGCAGGTCTCCTGCAACGGGGAAGACTCACTGACGGGTGACTGGAGAACCCCACCCAATATTCTCATGAGGCCACCTGCCCCTTCCGGAGATTAGCCCTGGGGGGCAGGTGTCTTGCAGTGCCCCGAATGCCTCCTCTTTGATGGAGACCATACTGGCAGAGTGGGGAGTTTTGAGGGCACATCACCTGCTTTGTTTTTGAGTAGGGGTACAATGATGGCCTTGAGGTTCAAGGACAACCCAAGTGGCTGACAGCTTCATCTCTTGGAAGCTCAGACGTGGATGGGACGTCAGAAGGACCTGAGGTCTCCCGCCCATCTGCAGAGCCGTGCTTCAGTTTCTGCCAGCAGACTGCGGCTGGCCACATTCCTGCCAACAATCAAGGCGACGTTTTGACTTGAAACAGATGCTCAGTCCATGTTTACACCCGACCACTGTGATTTGGCTGCTGTGGCTTTGCAGTGATTGATGTCGCTTACTCCACTGTGGAAAAATCCCAGGAGCCTCGCAGATCAAGGGCCTGAAGGAAAGCATGTGGGAGGCCACTGACAATTTGTGTAAAGGGGAAAAATATTATTCCCAGCAGGCAATCCGTCCATGGGGCCGTGGACTCAGGCCATCGCGTGGAGCTCCAGCTTTGCGGTGAAATGGGAATGTGTCACGCGCAGACATGAACAGGCTTGGCAAAGGTTTGGAGGCCGAGGGAGATTTTCCAAGGCTGCCTTTATCCATGTGCTTCATCCTTATCCTTCTGCGGGCCTGCTCCATAGTGTGGCCTTTTGCCATTGGAGACCTGCATTTTCCCACATCCTGGCACGGTGTCTGGCACAGTGCCTGAGAGGAGGAGAGGAAATCTTGGATTTCACGAGAGGAAGCCTTTCAGCAAGTATTTATTGAGTCTCGTGTATGTTCTAGATGCTGGAGATTCAGCAGTCAACAAATTTGCCAAGAATTACTCGTTCTGATGATTCCTGATAAGTGACACATTTTCTTCCTCTTTGGTGTATTCTGTAATCTTTCTGTATTTACATCAATGTATTTGGCTTTCTTTTCCCTCACCCTGTAGAGGGACCACTCTCGTGCAGGTCAGTAAGCATATGTTAAGAACCCGTCTTCTCTCCTTTGCACTCACCTGGCAAAATTCCAACCCCGGTTGAATCTAATAATCTACTTCCTTTGTACTTGAACCGAACTACTGAATATTGTTGGAGAAACTCATACCCTGCCCTTAAGTGAAAGCTCAACTCCACATGGAAATTCTGTTTTGCTTCCCCTACCAGCTTTTCCATCATCTGACATGTCTACACCTTTCTCCTTCCCATTTTGTTCCTGACTTCCCCCCCACCCCAGATAATTAGATGATGGTTTTTAAGGACATGTGATCAATTCTGGTAAGGCATCCAGAAGAGTCTTGGAGACACTAACGTTTAATTCTGTTCAATTCTGTTTCCTTCTAGTCTATCTTTTGCTTAAGGCTATAAAAACATGCTGTCTTTTCAATTTATCTGATGTTTTGCCAGTTTTTTCTTCCTTAACATTAGCTTTAAAATTAACTTTTAAAAAAAAAAAGATTTTATTTATTTGTCAGAGCAGGGCGAGCAGCAGGCAGAGGGAGAAGCAGGCTCCCCATGAGCAGGGAGCCCAATGCAGGACTCAATCCCAGGACCCTGGGATCATGACCGGAGCTGAAGGCAGCCGCTTAACCGACTGAGCCACCCAGGCATCCCTAAAATTAACTTTCAATAACCCCCAAAAGACTTTACTGTTTTTTTTAACAATGACTTTTAAAAAACTTTTCGTTATTGAAGTATAGTTGATATACAATGTTACATTAATTTCAGGTGTGGGACTCAGTGATTTGACAGTTGCATACATTACATACTGCTCATCACCTAAGTATAGTTTCCATCTGTCACCATACAACGTGATTACAATATTACCAACTATATTCCCTATGCTGTACTTTTCATCTTTGTCACTTAATTATTTGGTAACTGGAAGTGAGTACCTTTTCATCTCCTTCACCTACCTTGCCCAGCCCCCAATCCCTCTCCTCTCTGGCAATGCCCAGTTTGTTCTCTGTATCTATGAATCTGTTTCTGTTTTTTTGTTTGTTTGTTCATTTGCTTTAGTTTTTTAGATGCCACATATAAGTGAAATCATATTTATCTTTCCTGTCTGGCTTATTGCACTTAGCACAATACCCTCAAGGAGAATCCACGTCATTGCAGATGACCAGAGCTCGTTCTTTTTCACGGCTGAGTAATAGTCATTGTGTACGCAGTGCCACATCTTCCGTATCCATTCATCTGTCAGTGCACACTGAGGTTGCTCTCACGTCTTGGCTATTGTGAATAATGCTGTAGTGAACGTAGGGGTGCATGTGCCTTTTCAGATTAGAGTTTCTGTATTCTTTGGGTAAATACCCAGTAGTGGAATTATTGGATCAGGTTTTTCTGTTTTCAACTTTTTGAAAACTTCCATACTATTTTCCCACAGTGGCTGCACCAGTTTGCATTCCCACCAACAGTGCAAGAGGATTCCCCTTCCTCCACATCCTCGCCAGCCCTGTTGTTTCTTGTGTATTTGATTTAAGTCATTCTGGCAGGTGTGAAGTGGTATCTCACTGTGGTTTTGATTTGTATTTCCCTGATGCTGAGTGATGCTGAGCTTCTTTTCATGTGTCTGTTGGCCATTTGTATGTCTTCTGCAGAAAAATGTCTATTCAGGTCTTCTGCCCATTTTTAATTGGATTCTTTATTTTTTGGGTGTTGAGTTATATGAGTTCTCTACGTAGTTTGGATATTAACCCCTTATAGGATATACTACCTGCAAATATTTTCTTCCATTCGGTAGGTTGCCTTTTTGTTTTGTTTTTTAAGACTTTTATTTATTTATTTGGCAGAGAGACACAGCGAACAGCTAGAGAGGGAACACAAGCAGGGGGAGTGGGAGAGGGAGACACAGGCTTCTACCAGGCACGGAGCCTGATGTGGGGTGGGGCTCGATCCCAGGACGCTGGGATCACGACCCGAGCCGAAGGCAGCCGCTCGACGGCTGAGCCACCCAGGTGCCCCGGGCTTTTTGTTTTGTTGATGGTTTCTTTGGCCGCGCCAAAGCTTTTTAGTTCGGGGCACCTGTGTGGCTCAGTCGGTGGGGTGGGGCGCCTGACTCTCGCTTTCACCTCAGGTCATGATCTCATGAGATCAAGCCCCGCACTGGGCTCAGTGCACACTCTGCTTCAGATTCTCTCTCTCCCCCTCTCTCCCTCTCTCTCTCTAGTAAATAAATAAATAAACAAAATTTTAAATTTTTTTTAAAAAGCCTTTTAGTTTGACATAGTCCCAATAGTTTACTTTTGCTTTTGTTTCTCTTGCTTAAGGAGACGTGGCTAAGTTGCTAATACTAATGTCAAAGAGATGACAAGTAATCTTTCTTTTCTCTTCTTTTTTAAAGATTTTATTTATTTATTAGGGAGACAGAGAGCAGAGCATGAGTGATAGTGAGAAAGAGAGAGAGAGAGAGACCTGTGTGTGCACGAGTGGGGGGAAGGGATAGAGAGAGAGGCAGAAGCAGACTTCCTGCCCCAACATGGGGCTCGATCCCAAGACCCTGAGATCACGACCTGCGGTGAAACCAAGAGTAAGACACTCTACCGACGGAGCCACCCAGGTGCCCCTGCTGATGTTTTCTTTTAGGAGTTTTATGGTTTCAGTTCTCACACTTAGGTCTTTAAGCTGTCTTAAGTTTATTTTTGTGTATGGCGTAAGATAGTTGTCCAATTTTATTCTTTTGCATGTAGCTGTCCAGTTTTCCCAAACCTATTTATTGAAGAGACTGTCTTTTCCCCGTTGTATATTCTTGCCTCCTTTTTTGTAAATGAATTAATCATGGGGCGCCCGGGTGGCTCAGTCGGTTAAGCATCTGACTTCTGCTCAGGTCATTATCTCAGGGTCCTGGGATCGAGCCCCGCATTGGACTTCTTGCTCGGTGGGGAGTCTGCTTGTCCCTTTCTCTCTACCCTTTCCCCTGCTTACGCTCTCACTGTCTTTATCTCAAAGAAATAAAACCGTAAAAAAATGAATTAATCGTATAAGCATAGGTTTATTTCTGGACTCTATTCTATTCCATGGATCTATGTGTCTATTTTTGTGCCAGTACCATTTTGTTTTAATTAATTTAGCTTTGTAGTGTATGTTGATATCTGGAGTTGTGGTACCTCTGGCTTTGTTCCTCTTTCTCGAACTTGCTTTGGCTATTTGAGGTCTTTTGTGGTTCCATGCAAATTTTAGGATTACTCAACAATGAATTTCTTTTTTTTTTTTAAATCAGAAACAACTGATAAAATGGACTGATCATGGATCTTGGAGTCTTTCAGTCCTGGGTTTTAATTTTGGCTCTGCAGTGTGACTCTGGGCAAGTTATTTAATGTTTCTGAGACTCAGTTTCCCAAATTGTAAAGAATAATTACAATAATACTTATATTTTATTGCTGTGAGGACTATACAAGGCTATGTTTTTGAATACATCTAAGTCCAGTCATTAACGAGAAGGAAGGAAAAGAGGGAAGGAAGGAAGAGGAATTAATTCCATGAGTGACAGAAGGTGGCACCATGACTGAAATGATCAGTTGTGGAATCAGTCAGAGTTTTCTCATAATGACGTCTTCTGAAATAATAGAGAAAGGTAAATTTAAAAAATCACTTGGTATTATGCCTTCTTCACGTCTGCTCTGATATTCCTGTGGGACACAGGCACTATCAACCTCTCAATCTGTACTCTCCCGAAGGGTTGAAAGAACTTCCTTAACTCTTCTGTCGACGGTGACGATTGGAGCGACTTCAGAAAGTCATCCTTTGGGAGTCCTCTGAAGCTTTTCTGAGGCTTTGTTGTGACACCAGCCGTCCAGTTTCTTTATACTTGTTCTCTTCTGGAGCTGAAATCCAGCTGTGATGTGCACATAGCACAGGAGACCGAAGGAAGGGATTATGCAGAGTCCTGAGTGGGAGAGGGGAAACCAAGCCAGGGTAGACGTCCTTCCACAGTGATGGGCGGGGTGTTTGTTCTCTGGCCTGCTCTGCACAAAGCTTCTGAACACCCGCGGTGCTGGTGTCCGGAACGCCGCCGTGACACAAGGCTGCCGTTTGGAATTTGGGTACGCGGTCCACCTCAGTGCTCCCTTGATCCCTCATCTCCTCCGCATCCCCCTCGACTCCAGCCTGGTTTCCTCAGCAGACTGGGAAGTCCTTTGAAAGCGGGGGCCTTCCATCTTGTCCCTCCGTACATCCTTCCCCCCGCTTCTCGCCCTGCAAGACCTAGCCCAGCGTTTTGCACACTGTATGTGTTTGCCATACAAATAATTTAACCTTCCTATTTTATTTTATTATTTTTCAAAAAGATTTTTATCTATTTATTTGACACAGAGAGAGGGATCACAAGTAGGCAGAGAGGCAGGCAGAGAGAGAGGGGGAAGCAGGCTCCCCGCTGAGCAGAGAGCCCGATGTGGGGCTCGATCCCAGGACCCTGAGATCACGACCTGAGCCGAAGGCAGAGGCGTTAACCCACTGAGCCGCCCAGGCGCCCCTAATCTTCCTATTTTAGAAATGAGGACACAACTTCACCTAGAGATAAAGAAACTGGCTTAAAAAAAAAAAAAAAGAAACTGGCTTCAAGTTGCACATTAGGACAGGTGAGGGTCAGAGGTCGGGATTGCTAACTCCATGGCTCTGCAAGGTACTGGTGCCACTTCATACACATTTGGGTGGCTATTATATATACGTGTGTGTATGTGTGTGTGTGTGTGTGTGTACACACATATAGACATACACATGTAAAACAGAGACACACATACATATACAAACACACATGCACACACATGTATATACATATGCGGACATATATACACATACACATACGTACATACATATAACAACAAGCGGGCGGGGGGGAAGATGTGGAGAAATTGGAACCCTCGTGCATTTGCTGGTGGGAATGTAAAATGAGTGAAGCTGCTGTGGAAAAGAGTATGGTGTTTCCTCAAAAAATTAAACATAAAATCATCCAAAAGTCCCGCTTTTGGGTGCATACCCTAAAGAAAGCAGAGACTCAAACGGATTATTTGCACACCCAAGTTCATAGCAGCATTATTCGCAATAGCGAAACGTCAAAACAACTGAAATGGCCGTCCACAGAAGAATGGATAAGCACAATGTGGTCCATTCATACAATGGAATATTGTTCAGCTTTCAAAAGGCGTGAAGTTCCGACGGCTTCCCCAGCACGGCTGAGCCTGGAGCACATCGTACCGAGGGCAGGAAGCCGACGAACGGGCAGATCTGGATTCTGCTTCCATTAGACGCCCAGTCAAATTGTGGAGACCGGAAGTAGCGCAGGGGCTGGGGTGAGGGTTTAACGGGAACAGTTTCAGTTGAGGAAGATGAAAACGTTCTGGAGGAGGCCGCCCAACAGAGTGTACTTAGCGCCTCTTAGCTGTACATTTAAACATGGTCAACCTGGCAAATTTTATGTCATATGTATTTTACCACAAAAAAGAAAAGCAGGGTGGGGGGAAACATTGAGAAGGCACAGTCGACCTTAATTTTGGGAGTTTACAGCTTCATCGAGTCTGTAAAAACAAATCCTCTTTCTACAAATATACACGTGTACACATACGTACAAGCTTCAGCATGTAATTTTTAAAATAGAATCCATTTTAAAACATTCAAAAGTATATAATATGTGCATTATTGAAAATATAGAACACAAAGTGCAAAGAACACAGAAATCATCCATAATCACAGGAACACAGAAATCATCCATAATCACAGGAACACAGAAATCATCCGTAATCACAGGAACACAGAAATCATCCATAATCACAAGCAGTTTACATTTGACCTTGACCTCCTAAGTTGCCCTTCATATTGTTGTGGAGTTAAGGTCACATAGTATGTATCGTGCTTTTTCATACATCATGACTGTTTACCAAAGTGCCAAAGTCATGAAAGTGTGTGTGTGTGTGTGTGTGTGTGTGTGTGTGTGTATGTGTGTGTGTGAGAGAGAGAGAGAGAGAGAGGGAAAGGATTTTTAGCACTTTAGGGTATGACACCAGCGACCTCAGTGTGACTCACCTGGAAAGTGACTCTTCTTGGAACCATTAAATAAGTTTTCCAGTTACCCTGTGACCTGCAGGATCATAAATCTTTCCAGAAAATCCAGGGAGAGTTTTGACATTTGCCAGAGAAGGGAAGAAAATGTGGTGTAAGGATAACACAGTGAATGAAGGGGTACCTTCGGGGTAGGCCTCCCAGAAAGAGGAGTAGGAGCCCAGGAAAAGCCATGAGGATTTTGATAACCAAAAATATACCACACCAACTCAGTCGGAAAAATAAATATAATTTTGCCTTTCATGGAGACAAAAATGTCTTAAAAGACAAAAAGCACTCTGAATAAAGATGTTTTCAGAATTAAAATGCAGCCTCCCCTTAATGATCAATTTAAAGTGAGCTATAAAACAATAGAACACAGTAAATATAATGCTTCTAAGGAACTGATCAGATTGACTGATTAAAACAGTAGCAAAAATTTAGGTTTCCATCGACTTCTTGAAAAGTGTCTTCATACAGCCCAATCCAGAGGCGCACACCCTCAGCAGTAGTCCAGCAAGATGGAAATAAGAACACATCCGTGTGATCCCTTCCCTGAACTTCCTCTGTCCGTCCAGCGCCCTCCTCCACCCCCCGATGAACAAGTTCTGATCACCCCTAGAGCTCATTCATGAACCTTCCGGAGGTCCGGAGTCCACGTGAAGCTCCCCCTCTACCCGGGGATTTTTACGTACTTCTTACTGATTCTGCAGTTGATTCACTAGAGCAGAGAAGGCCTTTTGTGAACCCTTTTAATGCTTTCCAAGTGGGGCTCTGCCTTGGGGAAGTGCATTTGCAGTGACTGAGCAGCCATTTTGCTCTGAGTCTCCTCCCAGGAGAGGACTGTTTGCCTCCCGAGGTTCCTGGCATTTTCGAAGGAGCTCGAAGCCACGGCCAGCTTCACTTTGGCAAGTCACTGTTTCCCTTTCTTTCCCTCTTTCCTTTCCCATGGAACCTGCTCCTTCCATCTGTCTTTCAAACTCTGCTTCATAAATAGCAATTCAAGTTTTATTTTCTTCTTGAATGCACTCTCTCTGTGAAAGAGGCTTTTCACCAAGAATGTGGTGTCTGATCGCTATCTTGCCAATGGGTTAAACAAAGATCTCCATGCTGGGTAAAACTTTTACAGACCTATTCACACACGCCTGCTTTTCTTGTATTTGGCTGAAACCAAGGGATGAAAAAATCCTTCCCCAAAGTAAATTGAGAAATGACTTTGACATCGTGTTATTAAATTATGTCTATTTTGCTTTTAGCTTTTTCTGGAATGCACTAATTCAGATAGAGGCACGCAGAGCAGGTTCTACATCTACATATGTGAAAAGTATAAGTGAATGCATCCAATTCAGGTCATCACCGAAGGTTAAATAATGATTAAATCGTCTGAAGTTTAAAAAAACTTGATTAATCTCATAAAAGCGCATAAACTTCTACGTGCCGAGAGCTTTCAAAAAATTAAGAGCGTTAATATGCATTGCCCGTTGTCTCCAAAGTAGTGTATAAAAAACTGGGAAGATCTCAGTTTCACTTTCAACTTTTTCTTTACGGGCATTGCCATGGAGGGTTGCCTTTATCTGGGCTCCGCAACGGGAAAGCAAGCAAAACCAGCACCTTCAAAATCACAAGCCAGCCTGCGTGCTGGGTCAGCACGTGCTGGAAGTGGTAATTGCCGGAAATGCAGGGCTAAGTGAAGGTCTAGGAGGAAGGGTCCCACTGCCAGCTTCCTCCTCCTGCTGGTGCACCGTGATAACATTGTATCGCAGCAGAACCAAAGCCAGGGAAGGAGCCATCTGTTGGCTCTCCCTAATCCTTCTCTCACCCCCAGCACATTTAGAGAGAGCTGTACACACAGACAGAGGGGAAAGCTGATGACTGGTGTGCTCCGAAGGAGGTGAGAAAATTCTCCAAGGTCAAATCCCCTTCTGCTGAATTGATTGAAATTCCTGCAGCTCTGTTCTCCAGAAGACTCACACGTGCAGTTGTGTATGGGGATGGGAACGCTTGTGGGTTAACTGATCATTTACCTTTTCCCAAGCCTCTGAGCGGAGCCTCCTCCCTCACCCTCGTTGCCAGCACGTTGGCCTTCCCTTTTCCTCTCGGTTCTGTAATCTTTAGGCGAGGGTTCTGGAACTTCTCCAGGAAGTACATTTGATGTGAGGCTGAGTGGCCTCTGACTCTTGAGAGGAAGCCAAAGACACAGAAATGCATTCAGGAGACTTTAGAGCAGAAGAGAAGAGTGTGCCCCGGAGACTGTCTCCTGGGAGACGGGGAGACGGGACTGGTTGGAATGTACCCCGGACGGCTTGGACCCTGGACAAACGCGAAGCAGGTGCTGGCTGGGAATCCTTCGTGCATTCTGCCCACCTGTGCAGCAAAGGGCACTAGCTCTATGATGTTCTTTCTATGCCGGTGCTTCTCACCTTGATCACATATTAAAATCATCAGTGGCGCTTAAAATGTCCAGACCATGCCCCATGCCAGAGCCTTTGGGGGCCAGGACCATGCATCAGTATATGTTTTAAGCTGTCCAGGTAATTCTGGTATGCCAACCAGGTTGAGAACTATGTGATGTAAATTCATGATTTAATACATCAGGCACTGTGTCAGGTGCTGTTATGGACTGAAGGTTTGTGTCTCCCCGTCCCCCAAATTTATATGTTGAAATCCTAACCCCAGTGTGATCCTATTTGGAGGTGGGGGCTGTGGAGGTGATGGGGTCATGAGGGTGGAGCCCTCCTTTTTTTGTTTCCTTTTCAAGTTTTTATTTAAAGTCTAGTTTGTTAACATATAGCGTAACATTAATTTCAGGAGTAGAACTTAGTTCATCGCTTACTTAAAACACCCAATGCTCATGACAACAAGTGCCCTCCTTAGTTCCCATCCCCCATCTAGCTCATCCCCCACCCACCTCCCTCCAGCAACTGCAGTTTGTTCTCTATAGTTAAGAGTCTCTTATGGTTTCCCTCTCTCTCGTTTATTTCCCTATCCCTGTGTCCATCTGTTTTGTTTCATAAATTCTACGTATGAGTGAAATCATATGGTATTTGTCTTTCTTGACTGACTGACTTCGCTTAGCATAATACTCTCTAGCTTTATCCACTTCACTGCAAGTAGCAAGATTTTATTCTTTTTGTTGGGCGAGTAATATTCCACTGTATATATATACACCACATCTTTATCCATTTTCAGCTGATGGACATTTGGGCTCTTTCCATAATTTGGCTATTGTTGATAATGCTGTTATAAACTTCGGGATGCATGTACCCCTTCGAATCAGTGTTCTTGGATCCTTTGGGTAAATGCCTAGTAGTGCAATTGCTGGATCATAATGTAGTTCTATTTTTAACTTTTTGGGGACCCTCCACACTGTTTTCCAGAGTGGCCGCACCAGTTTGCATTCCCACCAACAGTGTAGGAGGGTTCCCCTCAGGGGTGGAGCCCTCCTGATGGGATTAGTGTCCTGGAAAGAAGAGACACCAGAGAGCTTGCTTTCTCTGCTCTCCGCCATGTTGGGGGAGAGTGAGAAGAGTGTCATCTACAGACCAGGACAAGGGCTCTCGCCAGATCCCAGATCTGCCAACACCTCCATCTTGGACATCCAGCCTCCGGAGCTGAGAGAATTAAGTGTCTCTTGTTTAAACCACCCAGTCTGTGGTATTTTTGGTATAGCAGCCCAAATGGACTAAGGCAGATGCTGATTGGCAAAGGTGAAGATATGGTACTTGAAAGGGCCACAGTCTGGGGGCTACACAACCAAAGATGGAGGGGAGCTCCATGGGCTTGGTCACCGGCTCTTCCCTGCTGCTCACGTGCTCGGGGACCACGGGACTGCTTCCTCTTCCAACAGTTGCCCTGTGCTCAAACTTCCTTAGAGGCATAAAACAACCTGGACTTCAGGCTACACAGTAACCATCCAACATTTCAATAGGGAATCTCAGTGGCTTTTCTGTTTTTGGTGCAAGAGTGTTACTCTAATAGCTAGAGGCCGGGGTTGCTGCTAAATATCCTATATGCATAGGACAACCCCACAAAAGGGATTATCTGGCCTCAGTGTCTATAATGTCGAGGTTGAGAAACCCTGATACAGAGGATCTCATTTAATCTTTGCAATGACTCCATGAATTGGATATCATTACAAGAAGGACCCCCAGGGCCAGCGATGATGAGTTATTCATTCAAGATTGTGAATCATGAAGCCAGGGATCTCATGCTAAGCTTGTTTTGTTTGTTTTGCCTTACCCAGCTTTACTGAGGTATGATCGACAAATAAACATTGTATATACTTCATGTGTATCATGTCATGTTTTGACATATGCATATGTTGTTACCAAAATCAAGCTCATTAATGTCCGTCACTTCACATAGTTATCTTAATTTTTTATTTTTATTTTTGTAGTGGGAACAGTTAAGATCTACTCTCTCAGCAAATTTTGAGTATCCGATACAGTATGGTTGACTATGGTCACTGTGCTCTAGGTTAGATCTCCAGAATTTTTCATTCTGCATAACTGAAACTTTGTGTCCTCTGACCAACACCTCCCCCATTTGCCCCTTTCCTGAGCCCCTGGCAACCACCGTCCTGCTTACTTTCTGCTTCTATGAGTTTGACTTTTTTAGATTTCATGTGTAAGTGAGATCCTGCAGCATTTGTCTGGCTTATTTCAATGAGTGAATGTCCTCCAGATTCATCTATGTTGTTGCAAATGGTAGGATTTCCTTCTTTTTTCATGGTTGAATAATATTCCAGTGTGTGTGTGTGTGTGTGTGTGTGTGTGTGTTACGTCTTCTTCACCCACTCATCTGTCAGTGGACACTTCGGTTGCTTCCGTCTCTTGACTATTGTGAAAAATACCGAGTGAACCTGTGAGTGCAGTTATCTCATCAAGATACTGATTTCGTTTCCTTTGCATGAATACCCAGACATGGGATTTCTGGATCATAAGATAGCTCCATTTAAAATTTTTTGAGGAACCTCTATACCGTTTTCCACAGTGGCTGTGCCAATTGACACTCCCACCAACTGTGCATAAGGTTCACTTTTCCCCACATCCTCACCAATTCTTGTTCTCTCTTGTCTTTTTGACGAGAACCATCCTGACATGTGAGGTCATATCTTATTATATAGTTTTTAAGGACAAATTTATAGAAATAAATCTATGTACATTTGCTGATATATGAATATACAATGCTTTCAGAAACTAATTGAAATGGACTGCAAGGTGTATGTGGACATGTAAATTCTTCACTGACCAACCATAATGGTTTTGATTTGCATTTTCCTGATGACTCGTGATGCTGGGCACCTTTGCACGTGCCTGTTGGCCCTTTGTATGCCATGCTAAGCCTGTTTAACTGCAGGCTAGTTTCACGTACGGCCCTTGCGTTAAGGGCAATGGGGAGATTTACCCTGTGCTTCTGCTTAGATTAGACACCCTCCATGGAGAAGAGAGTTGTGTGGGGTCACTTCAGCTGAACAAAATAATTCTGTTGACCTGTCTGTCTGATTCCTTGGTCTAAAACTGGTTATCAGGTTTAAGGAATGGAAAGCTTGGCCATTGCACATTTTATTTGGCACTTTTCATTTCGGTTTTAATTATAGTTAAGAATATTTTGGCTGGCACAAGGAGAGCCAACCGGGCTAATCTCTGACCTTGTCCTTGAAAATCCCCAACTAGGAGCCAAACCATCTGAAAGCTCAATGCCTCCTGCTCCCCGCGGCCTAACTGGAAGAAGACAGAGCCTCTCCCCTGTGGTTGGTGTGCGCAAGGCAGGCCTCTGAGAGATTTCCCGGCGCCAGGTTCATGGAAGCAACCACAAGCTAAAGAGCCCACGCTGGTCTGTTCCACCCCCGCCTTGGAGTTGGAAGGGGGTGCCGACCAATTTTAGTCCTTCTGCCCCACTTCTGGCTTGGTCCAAGCTGGGAATTTAGAGTCTGGAATCCAGAAAACTTGCCTGTGATATGACCCAAGAAAAGTCCAATTTCCTTAAACCAGTTTTCCCATCTGTACAGAAGGAAGATTTTCTAATCCGTTTGTATTAATCATGGTTCTCTAGAGAAGCAAGAACCAATAGGCTATATATATATACACACACACACATACATACACACATATACACATATATAAATACATATAAATGATAAGGAATAGACCTACTAATTGTAAGGAAATATATATTTATCTATCTATATGAAGAATATTATATATATAAGTGATAAGGAATTGGCTCATGTCAATTATGGAGGCTGGGAAGTCTCGAGATCTGCAGCTGGCAAGCGGGAGACTCCAGACAGCTGATGTCGTAGTTCTAATCTGAGTCTGATTAGGCAGGAGAAGATCCACATCTCAGCCTGAAGGCAGTCAGGCTGGCCATGGATTGGATGAAGCCCGCCCACAGTGGGGAGGATGAGCGATCCGCTTTACTCCGGCTGTCAGTTTAAATGTGAATCTCATACAGCACTATAGCTGAATATTTGTGTCTCCGCCAAGATTCATATGTTGAAAGCTAATGCCCAGAGTCATGGTATTAGGAGGAGGAGGGGCCTTTGGGAGGCGATGCGCTCGTGAAAGTGGAACCCTCACGAATGGGATTAGCACCCTTACAAAAGAGACCCCAGAGAGCTCCCTCTCTTCTGCCACACGAGGTTACATTGAATAGACAGCTGTCTCTGAGCCAGAAAGCGGCCCTCACCAGACACAGTCTACTGGCACCCTCACCTTGGACTTCTACCCTCCAGAACGATGAGAAAAAGACAAAATTCCAAAACTCAATTAGAGAGTTATAGTGAAGACACAAGATCAAAATTTAATGGTGAAATGGTTCCAAGTTTTGAACCAGTGACTGTTAC
>CM052897.1:118447278-118495937 GCA_028534135.1 Potos flavus | reverse complement strand
AGGGCTTGGTGCCCCTGAGTGACGGGAGGAAGACCATTGAGGCTGGAACAAGGGAAGGGGCTGAGCAGACGAGTAAGATGGGAAAGGTCAGGGCAGGTCAGGCAAAACTGGGACAGTGTCCTTGCTTACCAGGTGCAATGGAAGTCGTCAGAGGACTCGAAGGAGAGGAAAGACATAATCTGACCAGTGGTTTTTAAAAGTTTGTTATGGTTCTTCAAGAAATTAAACATAGAATTACTACTTGATCGTACAATTCTACTCCTGGGATTACACCCCAAACAACTGACAGCAGGGACTCAAACAGATGTTTGTATACTCATGTTCTTGGCACCATGATTCTTAACAACCCAAAGGTGGAAAACAAAATGAAAGGATAAACAAAATGTGGTGTGATACACACACACACACACAGACACACACACACACACAATGGGATATTATTCAGACTTAACAAGGAAGGAAATTCAGACACCTGCTCCCACACGGATGAACCTTGAAAACATTATGCTAAAAAAAAATAAGCCAGATACAAAAGGACAAATACTGTATGATGCCATTGTTCTGAGTCCCTAGAATAGTCAGATTCACAGACAGAAAATTAGTACGGTGGTTGTCGGGGCCTGGGTGGTGGATGGGTGGAGAGAATGGGTGTAGTTATTGAATAGATACAGTGTTTCAGTTGGGAAAGATGAAAAAGTGCTGGGGGTAGATGGTGGTGATGTTTGTCCTTAATGGGCTTATGCCACTGAACTATACGCTTGAAAATGGTTAAGGTGGTCAATGTTATGTATATTTTACTACAATTAAAAAAAAGTTTGCTACAGTTGCTGCATGGGAAGATGGGGGTGGGAAGCAAAATGGAGAGAACAACGCACAGGCTCTTTTGTAGCCCTGGTAAGAGGGCAGGATGTAGCCGGTGGAGATGAGAAGTGGACGGATTCTCAACTCATCTCCGAGGTTGACTGCAATGGGCTTGTTGTGGACCACTGGGGGTGGTGGGGAGGGAGATGGGGAGGGAGGGGTCAGGAAGGGATGGGTTGGAGACAGTGGCCATCCCCCCAGTTCCTTGCACAGGCAATGGGAGACTAAAAACACCACTTACTGACATGGCAAACCCTGGAGGAGAACATATTGGAGGTGGAGGGGGTTGGGTTCCAGGGCTCAGTTTTGGATACACTGCGACACCTCTGTTCGTGAAGGATCCAACTGCAGCCATCAAATAGGGATTGAATATAAGGGCCAGGAGCTCAGAAGGGTGGGAACTGGGAAGTGACAGAAGGTACAAACCACAGGATCTGATAAGATTCTATAAACAAAGAGTGTAGACCCGTGAGTAAAAAATGCAGTCCCAGAGCTGTGAGCCCAGGTCTGGCAGGTTGGTGTTGAATCCCAGTGAGCCTGCTTGTTTTTGTCTTTAAACCAGAGACATGGGCCCTTGAATGAGAATTACCAGTGTCTAGATATTAAAAATATGCATGGAAATCAAGTGCTTAGGACGGACCTTGAAGCCTGGTAGTGCCTTTCAATCACCCTGATTCTCCCAGGTGCAAACTGGGGACTGTTGGCTTCCCGAGTGGGAGAAGGGGTTGGAGCGTGAGCCCAAGGGGTCTCAGTATCATTTTGTACTAAACCAACCTGGGCCACCCCTCTCCGCTTGAGGAGGCTGCACATGAGAAAGAGAAGACTAACCCCGATGGCTAGGGAGAGTGGTGTAGGCTGGCTAGATTCACCGTCTGCCTCAAAGTGAGAAGGCTTTTTCTGTCCCAATCTACTTGTGTTTGAATGGTTCCCCCTCACTTTTCCTTCAGCTAGTCTGACTGAAGCTTTGATCTCAGCAGGTAAGAGAGTGAATTAACCCAGGCGGCAAGCATTCTCTTCTTTAAGATATTAAAGATTTTATTTATTTATTTGACACAGAGAGAGAGAGAGAGATCACAAGTAGGCATAGAGGCAGGCAGAGAGAGAGGGGGAAGCAGGCTCCCCACTGAGCAGAGAGCCCGATGCGGGGCTCGGTCACCATGACCCGAGCTGAAGGCAGAGGCTTTAAGCCACTGAGCCACCCAGGTGCCCCAAGCATTCTCATCTTTAAGTGAGATGTACTACCACTGCCATATTATAACGGCCATAAAAATGTCACAGCTACTTTACTATGCACATTATTTAATGGGAATTCCTCCTCCTCTCCCCCTCTTACAGGAGACTGACTTTGGAGTTTACAATTAGTTTGTATTTCCTGGACATGCTCCTCGGTGCAGGAATGAGTATCCGTGAGGACCTCCTTTGGGAATAATCATGATTTTTCTGAATATGTAAGAACTCCTTAAGAGCAAATGCCACTAAAAATTGGCATTTCAGTTGGGGAGAGTCTGCCACTCACAGACTTGGATTAGGCTAGAATACACGCCGGTGTCTGCACGGAAGCGTGGGTGTGCGCAGGTGTGAGTGATGGAGGCGGGCGCGCGGTTGAGAAAGAACTCCGCTGCGGGTGTGGGCGAGGCTGGCCAGGCTGGGCCCGGGCAGACGGGCTGTAGAACTCAGGGATTTAGAGCAGGCTTGGGTATTTGGGGTTCCGGTGCAGGCCGGAGGGCCGAGAAGGTCCTGGGACGCAAGTCTAGAAGAACGGAGTAGGAGGAAGACCGGGGCAGGCGGTGGGCCGACCCGCGTTAGGTAGGTCCCCGGGGGGAGCCGTGGGTGCTGGAGGCCTGTGATGGAGGCGGGTGTCCGAGGCTGGGGCACTGCGTCCCGGGGGCCTCCTGGGGGCAGAGGCTCTGCCGATGCCGCCGCATCCCTGGTGCCTGTGCCGGGCAGTGGGTCAGAGGCCAGAGCGCATGGGCCCGGCGCAGGAGGCCCGAACAGCACGAGGACGCGCGGGGCGCTCGGGCGGAGCGAGGCCTGTGCACCTGCGGCCGTGGCGCCCGGGGAGCATGCGCGCCCGCTCGGGGCCTCGGTGCGCGGCGCGGACTCCCCGCGAGGCCGGTGGGAGCCGGCGTGCTCCTCCCAGAGCGGGCCCTGCCTCGGCGGAGCGCCGTGGGGCGACGTGCCCGCAGCGTCGGGCGGGCGCACCGTCCACGCGCGGAGCCCTCGGGCAGCCCGGCGGGCCCTCGCGCTGCTCCGCCTGCTCCACCAGGTGGGTGTCGGGGCCCCGGGCGCGGGCGGGGAGGAGCCCCGCTTGGACAGGCCTGCCTGTGGCCCGGCAGGTGTGTCCCTGCTCGCTCTCCCCACGTCGCCGGGACCTCCTGGCGGCGTTCGGGGCGTTCGGGGCGGGGCTCGTACTGTGTTTTGTTGCTAGTGATAAAGCCAGGAAGGGCACGCCTGCTCTGAGGTCGGTCTAAGGAGAGGAACGTGCTACCAGAAGTCTGTTTCGGTTAAAATTCAGCGGTAGAAATGCCAGGCCGAAATCCCCTTTGCCTTGCCGCGGTTCCCGGGTCCCATTCCGTGCGTTTGTCCCCAGGGGAGCGGCACGAAGTTCGAGAGGTTCCAGGTGATGCTCTCCCGGGGTCAGGCAGGGCTTGGCCGAGTCCCAAGGCGGGAAGGGCAAGGGAAGCTTGCTAGAGCGCTGCCTCCTCCGGGGGCCAGGAGCCTCCCAGGTACTGAGGAGGGAAGAGCAGAGAAGGGAAGGTGAGCAGGGACGCGGGGCGCCTGGAGACCCTCCCCCTGAGCGCTCGGGGGGAAGGAACCCCGTCTGAGACTGTTACCTGCTTATTCAGGATCCGTTCTCATCGGAATCAGGCTTTGAAAGTGACCTTAACCGTCACCTCCTTTCTTCTGCCCCTGCTCCCCTCTTGGTCCTATTCGTCGCTATAGGACTCTTGGAAAGTGGCAGGAGATCAACAGATCTGTCCCAAATCATTTAGCATCCCCCAGTGGCGGTGGGCTCGCCGATGCCAATGAAAGCGCACAGAGGGCGAGTTTGGTTTAAGGACAGGTATGAGGGATTAATTAACATAGTGTAGTATTAGTTTCAGAGGTAGAGTTTAGTGATTCATCAGTTGCCGTTGCGTATAATTATCCAGTGCTGATTCCCAGTGCCCACCTTAATGCTTATCACCCAGTTACCCCATCCCCTCCCCCCCCCCACCTTCCCTCCAGCAACCCTCGGTTTGTTTCCTATAGTTAAGAGTCTCTGACGGTTTCTCGCCTTCTCTGGGAGCCTGGGTGGCTCAGTCGGTTCAATGTCTGCCTTCGGCTCAGGTCATGATCCCGGGGTCCTGGGATCGAGCCCCGCATCGGGTTCCCTGCTCAGCATGCAGTCTGCTTCTCCTTCTCCCTCTGCTGCTCCCCCTGCTTTTGCTGTCTCTCTGTCAAATAAATACTCTTTTGTTTTAAGGAACCAATAGCTCTGTGCAAAACTGATCTAATTTATCTCTACCACAGCCCCCACGAATTAGAAAAATAATGCCTTTTTCACAGGTAGTGACTATGTCAGGTTAGCTGAACGTATCTGATGCCGCTGTGACGTTGGCTGGCGGAGAGGACTGTAATTTAGGCCCTCCTGCTGTCTCCTCCGAGGGTTATTTCCCCAAACAGAGCTGAACTGTGGACAGGGAAGGGTAGGATCAAGAATCAGGAAGGAAAATTAGGAGCGGAATTCCTAAAAAGAAATAGAGATTTCGGGTTGGAACCGAAGGTAGTAACACTTCACAGGGTGACACATAGAGGACGATTTCTTTGGGTTAGTTGGATGGTTTGCCCCAGGAAGAGTTTCTGAGAAATAAACTCCCATTTTCCTCCAAAATATTTGAATACCTATCTACTGACCTACCAAGTGTTTTAGGCGCTCTGCTAAACACTTTATACATGCACAGTACCCATAAGAACCCTGTGAGGTACATAAATTAGGAAATGAGCTTAAAAATATTAAAAACAGTTATGTGATTTTGTTGAGGTTGAAGAGCTAAAATCCAGAATATTTGGATGTGTCTGTCTGGTTCTCAGCCCTACACACTGAACCACTTTTCTAGGTGAACTTGCCATGGTTTATATGCCTACATGAAAGCAGACGGGATTCATCCAGCCAGCGCACACTGATTGCACAGACCCTGGGCAGATAGTATTAAAAACATTTGTTTGATGGTCTTTGATATAGGACTCTGTGTACAACCTATCCTCGTTTACCTGGCGCTCCAAAATGTTCCTTAAAAAGCCCAGTAAAAAGGTGTGATATTAAAAGTCCTCAGATGGGGCACCTGAGTGGCTCAGTCAGTTAAGCATCTGACTTTTAATTTTGTCTAAGGTCATGATCTTGGGGTCATGAGATTGAGCCCTGTGTCAGCCTCTGAGCTCAGTGGCCTCTCTGCCCCTCTTCCCTCCCCTCCTTGCTCCCTCTCTCTCTCTCAAATGAATAAATAAATATTTTTCTAAAAAAGTCCTCAGACGAGTTGGATAAGAGGAAATCAATTTCATGGCAAAGACTAACGAAATGCAAATCTCCATGGCCAAAAGGAAAGGAACCCCGCTAGATTATGACTTATTCCATCAATTCAAATATATCCACCTTTCATAGCTTGCCTTCCTCAGATATAACCATGTAGAAGAAAGTCAGGCAAACCCCAGTCTTAAATGCCTTTTTTTTTTTTTTTTTGCTGGATATCTGAATTATAAATTTGTTCTATTTCATAGCTCAGCATGTACTCTTGGCCCTTCAAAGGGCATAGTATTTTGGTGTTGGTCTCCAAACCAACCCCAACAGTCCCTAACATGTAGTTATTCTAATCCCGTGGAGGTGTAGTTTTACACACTTTGTGAGATGGGACGTGCTCTGTCCAATTTATATCTGGGATTACACAGTCTGTGAGGGGTGTGGGGACTAGCGAGCCCCGGAAAGCTTTTCAGGTGGCGAAATACCCCTTCCTTGTTAGAAATATAGATTTTCAGTAATTTGGTATGAAAGAAAATACTAATGCACGTTGAAAAGACAACTTGTGGATGAGGATATTTCTGGAACTGTGACTCAGTGGGCATATGACTCCAGAATGTCAGGAACCTGTAGAAACATTCGGTTCAATAATTTGGAGTTCTCTGGGGCGCCTGGGTGGCTCAGTCAGTTAAGCGTCTGCCTTTGGCTCAGGTCATGATCCCGGGGTCTGGGATCGAGCCCCGCATCGGGCTCCCTGGTCAGCGGGGAGTCTGCTTCTCCCTGTGATCCCCCTCCCTCTTGTGCTCTGTCTCTCTCACTCTCTCTCAAACAAATAAATAAAATCTTTAAAAAAATAATAATAATTTGGAGTTCTCCAAAGGTCTGGAAATACATTCTTTATGAGTGTATAAGGTCTGTCGCCCCCTGATGGGGGACCGAGGTAATTCAGAATGGTTATAAAATTGGTGAACCGCTGATGAAACTGAAATTTATGTGCATGTCTGAAGGTTACCAGGTACCTTATTACGGCATTTAATTTCCCACTGTTTTTTGTTCCTTGTAACAAACCAACGTATAAATACACTTCATTCTGCTGCTTCTGTTGGGGCGGAATTCATCGTTTGAGCTGACAGACGTGACGTGAATCTTGACCAGATGCCACCCACAGAAATATAGTTTCCTTTCAAGCTAGAGACGCTTCTCTGTACGATTAGGGGTTAAGAGTCCAGAAATGTTACGAACACGTATCTTGGGAGAGGGCCCTGAGGCGGGACCCAAAGTCTCTGTGTTAGTCCACAGGGCTGGAGAATTTCTGGTTCCCCGGTGCCGGATAGCTCAGCATCCCTGTCCGCAATGATGCCCTATCCCTAGAAGGGACCTTATAGGCAGGGCAGTGGTACAAGCTCCCAAGGCCTTTGTCTGGCCCCCAGGACAGGGGGGTATGAACTGGTTTCCACTGCTTGTCTAATCAGTGCCTATACGTGGGACAGAAAAAATAGTATCTCCTATATAGTTTCCTTTGGTATGTGCCTGCCTGCATTTTGGCCACCCGTCTCAGAGCGAGCTTGCCCATTTGTGTCCCTGGGCACATCCTGGATGGAGCTCAGGTCCCGGAGAGCAGTTATCTGGGAAAGAGATTCCAATCAAGAGAAAAGCACTGGGGCGAATTGAAATGCATCTGGAAATCGGTAGGAAGGGAGCAGATTTGCTTCGAAGTGAGGCAGCCGTTGCTGTCAGCGTCAGCCCGTTGTGCTACAATCTCTCACCCCTTTGTGCAGAAGCGTTTCTTGAACAGGGGCTTCTCTCGGGCGGAATGACAGAGAAGCCCAGGTTTGGACTTGCCCACGTGGCTGGAGAGGGTGCCGCGCCCCTCGGTGTCAGCTCCCCACCCTGTGGTTAGGGGCGCTCGGGACACTGTCCTGTGAGTCACCACCAGCCATCCTCTGGCATGGCCGGGGACCACTGGCCTTCTCAGTTTGCTGGCTTGGCACCTCTAATTAAGTAAGGAGAAAATGTGGGGGCAGAAATTACCGGGCCGGCCCGGAGCCTTTGGCCGCCTTCTTTGCCCTCCCTTTCCAAGTTCTTGTGCTCTGTTTGAAATTAAATGTATGTTTTCTTCCAAAATGAATGGCAGGGAGAGAGAAAAGGAAAAGCCACCCAGGGTTGAAAAGTGGTAGCTTCTTGCAGCTGACTTCCTGCCTTTGCCAAGAAGGCAGCTCAGCGTGTCCTCGGCTCACCCTTGCCGGCCAGGCTCTATGCAAATGAGAAGCTGTTTCCGCGTCTGCCCATCTGAGGCTCTTAAGTAAGAAAGAAAGAAAGAGAAGAAGAAAACCACCGTCACCACCAACAAAAAACCCCCAAGACCAATTAATTCCAGTAGATTGCAGCAAAGCAGGGGCCTTGGTGGGGACACATCCTGTTTTGACGTTGACGCTGTCAGTCCCCACGCCAGCATCCTCCCTGATGAGCCTTACTCAGTCGTGAAAGAAATCGGGGGTGACAAAGAATTCAAAACACTAGCAGGACAATTTTTCTAACCTTAGGTCACTTGGAATGCTGGGTTTTTTTAGACTAATTTGCTTCAATGGGAAAACAGGAAAAGCAAACCTAAGTCTTAAACGATGCCTACAGATCTATTTTAGATTCAGACTTGAAGTCACCTCTGTTGTTTTTTGATCTTGCAAGAGCCGTCTTTGCCTTTTAACAGCTGTGGTCTGGCCGGACCACGGCTGCTCTTTGCTTTTGTACTTCCGGTACCTGTGTGTGATTTGAAGATCCCCACCTAAGTAACACCTGGGGATTATGTGCCCTCCACTCGTATGTTTTATTTTATCCCAGGACCAGGTAAGAAATTTAAGTCCAGCCAGAAGGACGTAGTTTAGGCTGCGGGCAACGAGTATATTAAACAGACCGAATTTAGTGGAGGCGAGACCGGGAAATGGATGTATTTATCTTGTGTCTCTGCTGTCAAAGAAGTTGTCTTGGACAAATTCCTTAATTCGCCCCTTTCCTGTCACCTTCGGCTCAAAGCACAGACTCTCTTTAGATCTTGAAGACTCACTTTCAGGGTTCCCGAATCCTGTCCAGTCTAAACAAGACATCAGCTGCGTATCCAATCCCAAGCTGCTTCGGTAGCGTTGCAGGGAGTTTTCAGTGAGGTTGGTGGGACAGTTAGTCGGGGGCGAATGGAAGAAAGACCCATCACATGTACCTGTTTATTTTTCCGATTCTCTTTTAATTTCTCTTCTGTGCATATCCTAAAATATGCCTCAATTTTGGTTCAGTGGGGGCATTTTCGGTTTGTGCATAGATATAAATGTGTTTGGGGCTGGGCTCAAAGTCTTGCACTTAATGCTTGGGCGGGGGTTGGGGGTGCAAAATGAAGACGCGGTGGGCGTCCCCTGCAGTAGGGGAGGGGCCCCGAAGGCGAGGGAGCCGCTGGAAGCAGGCAGTGATCCAGGAGGAGATTGTTGCCTGGGGAAGCCCGCTGTTCCAGAGGGGCGGGAGCGAGAATCGGCCACGCTGGTTGCTGCAGGGCCCACGGGTCTGGGAGTGGAGGTGCTGAGACGGGGGTTTGGCTTGGCCGGTGAGGGAATGTGCCTCCTGTGTGCCTACTTTGTCCCAGGACTCAGCCGGGACTGGGACAAGTCTACATTCACTGCAGTCCCAGTGCCCTGAGGCCCTGTCTGATTGTCTGGCAATGAGTCTAGTCTATTCCTGGAACCCCTCTGCCCCGCCCTCAGTCACCCCTTTGCTTTGTCTCTCCAATCAGAGCTGTCACTGTCCTGCTCCGGTGCCCGTGGCTTGGCCCCCTTCCCGTAGTACCCTTCCTGCCCCTGGGTTCGCGTCCGTGCTGCTGCCCACGGGAAGCCCACCTGGAAAGCCCTGTGCCTTCCAGCGTTTCCCCCCTTTCTACACCAGCTTATTCAGAGGGGCTTCGGGGAGCTGACCCAGCGTTTATACCGCAGCCTCTTTTTGCCAGCATGGTGTCAAAATAAGATCAGACACAGCTTCATGCTGTAAGAGCTAGTCTCTTCATCTTCTCTGCTGGCCTGCTCGGGCAGCCGGACTTCTTCAGAGTCCCTCCTACAAACAGGGATGTGGCCGGCCGAGAGTCTTCAACACCTTTCAGAACCTTGTGAATGTTGCAAAGCCAGGATCACGCTGTGCTGTCGGACGATCGGTCCAGCCAGACCTGCTTACGAGGGTGTGGGTGGAATCCGTGTTTCTAACGGAGTCTTGCTCTGACCTGACTCTAAACACAGATACCCGAGTACCGACAAAGGCCATCACAAAGGGTAGGTGCGAGGGAAAGGGGATGAGTTCGCAGCTGAACAGTCGAATCTGAGATGTGTCTAGGGGATGCGGAGAAGTCAACGTCCAGTCACCTGTTGAGTATGGACATCTTAGAACAAGAGGAAGGTCAAAACAGTGTTGGAGAGGAAAAGTTTTCCTTCTCCTCTCTTAGGTTCCTTATTTGGAGGCCTGCCAATTAAACTCAGACTGGCAGATTAGCAAGAGAAAGGAGAGACTTTAATCGTACATGTACATATAGGAATTTATAAAGACACGTGGCTCAAAGGGCAGTTAGAATTTGGGACTTATATACCATCTTACTAGGGGAAGGTGATAGGGAGAAGGGCACTTATGGGAAAACAGTTTAAACATTTAAACATAAAATGGTTATCCTTCTCTTTGGAAAGATATCTTTCTTTTTGGAAAGATTCCGTCCCATCGGAAGTGGAAGGGAGATAAGACAATTTTGTGACAATGTCTGAGCCTGGTGCTGATTTGTCTCCAAGAAGGTTACAGTTGCTCTCAAGGAGGAGGTTTATGCCTGGGGGGTTATGCCTTCTTTTAGGAGGTTCAGTGTTTAGACAGATAAGCCATTTCAGGAATTCAGTTACCTTAGCTCAAAATAATTTTTATGCCATTTTTATTCTGAGCACTTTAATAGGAATGTTTCAGATCACTGAATGGGAAAATTGAAACCGTAGGTGAATTACAATGTGCAAGTGACCAAACATCCTTGGAGAACTAGCTGATCCAGATCTGGGTCAGGAACTGTAGGAGAGGAGCCAAGAACATCTTATCAAATCAGCATGGAAACCATTAGAGAAAACTGGGGTCAGATCAAGAGGGAGGGCACAGAAGATCCCGTTGGCCAAAGACAGGACAACCTGAGCTCCACAAACTGTAACGACTACAAGGGATTAAAACACATAAATAGGTATAAATCTGTGAATTCACAATGATCTTCAAAACAACAAACAATTCATTTGTTTCTTCTGGAGAAGTCTGTCGCCTGTGATTATTCTGAAAACTAGCCAGATAAAGGAGGAAAGATTAAGCATTTATTCTGCTTTTACTAAAGTCTGCCAGTTTATAGAAAGAAACTACAACAGGGCAGGGGAACACAGTGAATGACACCTTGGGGGATGTAGTTAATAAACTCTAGGGTTTGGGAAACTCTATAGGGCAAATAACCCTGTTACTTCAATAAATAAAATGCAAGAAGAACAGGGAGAATGAACCTATAGATTAAGGATTTAAGAGACACAACAGTCAAACTGATGTGTAGCCCTTATTTGGATCTTAATTTGAACAATCCAGTTATTGATAAAAATTTATGACATTTATGGAAGTCTACCTTTCATACTGGAATATTGATACATACTGAATACATACTGAAATACTGATATGTACTGAAATATTGATAGATGAAATAATTTGATATTTGAGATTTGCTTCAAAATAATAAATAAAATAACATAAGAAAAAATAAGAATTAATAAATAAAAATTTTTAAAAATTTGCTTCAAAATAATAAAGCGGGTGGGTTATAAAATGAAACAGAATTGGCCATGTGTTGATATTTGTTGAAGCTGGATGATGAGTGCTGTTGGTCTTTTACTTTTGCATATGTTTGCACATGTGCGTAATAATTTAGATTGAGGAGGAAAGAAGCCTAGATCTGATAGAGGATCCGATGTAGGGGATAAGCGAAGAAGAACCAGGGTAAAATGGTGTTGCGGAAGCCTGTGGAGGAGTAAAAATCCCCTTGGACCTGTAAATTTGGAAATTTTTAGCTGGAAGAAAAGTTAGCTTGAATGATAGGACAGAGGTCTTAATTTTCACTCCATATTTGCTACGTTTCCTAAATTATACCCCTGTACGCCTCTGAAAATATCACATTGTACCCCGCAAACATTATAACTGTTTGTGGTCATATGTCACGTATGTGCGACATGGAGAGTATATACAGTTCTGTAGACATTTAGCAAAGAAGAAACTGGATTTTGCTCTCTCTCCTTTTGCCCACCCGGAGTGAGTCAGTCTTCCAAGTCAGGAGTGGCTATTCCTCTACTTTGGGAAGGGGAAGATGTTAGCAAGCTTGCACGCTTCTCTTTCCTGCTCAATAAATATTTGAGTGTCCGGTTGTTTTCACTTCGGCAGAAACTCTGCTAGGTGCTGGGAACAGACTGATTGCAAAAAGAGACACGGTGTTCTAGCCCTCCTAGAATTTGGATTCTAGTAGATATACATATTAAACAAATAATCACAAAAACAACATGAAAATGTCAACTATGACGAATACAGGGAAGGAAGAGTAGAGAGGGCTCTTAACAGCTTAGAACAAAGGAGCGTGACCTAGTCTGCAGAAGGAGCGAGGGACAGCTTCTTGAGGAAGTGAGATGTAGACTGCGTCGATGTAGCATGAGGAAGAGTGAACTAAATAACGGGAGAAAGGGAGGGCTTTCCAGGCAGAAGCAAGAGCGTCCGCGTGAAGATCCTGTGGCGGGAAGGAGCCCAGTAGGTGGGAGGAACTGAGAGAGGCCGGAGTGCAGTGCGCGGAGTGAGGGGGAGGGAGAGGCACGTGGTTGAACACGCCTATCCGGGCAGCGGCCAGACCGTGCAGTTCCTCGTGGGCCACGACTGGAACAGTGGGGAGGCACCGCAGTGACTCACATCAGAGGCAAAGGGAGGGGGGGGTAGAGGAGAGAGCAGTGCTGAGAAGACACTCTCGTGCTTTCATTCATGTTCCAAAATTTCCTGCCGTGGCTCCGTTCACCACCATTGCTGGGTATTCCCTGTGCTATTGTTTTTCTCGTTTGTCTTGACCCATGAAGAAGATCGGCAATCAAAAAGATAATGGCTGGTTGTAGCATTCACTGTTGGGTAGCCACAGGCCAGTGGGTTCGATCTGCTTAAGAGGGATTGAGTTTTTGTTCAGAGATCGGTGTGGGTATTCTGGGCAGCCTGTATTAGGAAGGTAGTACATCAAGAATTATGTTTATCTTAGCAGATCTAACTATGGCATGCCAAATTAAATTTGAATTTCAGGTAAATAAATAATTTCATTTGAATGTCAGCTGAAGAATGAATAGGTTTTTAATATATGGGACAGGGGATCATTTCAAATAAATCGATGCCCTATATTTTATGTGGCAACTTAACCAGAATATCTGTGTTAGTGCTCAAATCAAAAAAAGTTTTGAGAAGTTATCAGAGATGCATACAAATCCATCCATATCAATCATCCATCAATATCTATGTATCCAATCCTATCCATCCGTGTCCATCCATCCACATCTGTCCGTCCGTCTCTCCGTCCATCCGTCTCTCCGTCCGTCTGTCCATCCATCCATCCATCCATCCATCCATCCATCCATTCATCCATTCATCCATTCATCCTTACTGTGCTTCTACTATGTGCTGTGATCAACAAGACAAACTCCCTACCTTTCTAATGTTTACATTCTAGGAGCAAAATGTCCATCTTAGAGTGATTATAACAAATCCTTAGAGATACCATTTCTGTCCAACAATAGAGGAATGGATAAATAAATGATGAACTGTCATGCAATCATTACAGAAATCATGTTTTTGAAGGTTATTATATGTCACGGGGGATTGTTTCCTATATATATATATTTTTTTTTTTTTTTAAGATTTTATTTATTTATTTTGAGAGAGAGAGACAGTGAGAGAGCACGAGAGGGGAGAAGGTCAGAGGGAGAAGCGGAGTCCCCGCAGAATTGGGAACCCGATGCGGGACTCGATCCTGGGACTCCGGGATCACGACCTGAACCAAAGGCAGTTGCTTAACCAACTGAGCCACCCAGGTGCCCTGGATTGTTTCCAATATAAAAGCAAATGAAATAAAAGCAGTCCACAAAACCATAGGGTATCGTGTGAATTAAAATTACCAGGTATGGATGTATATTGTGTTAATGTGTGTAAGGAGATGGACCGATGGTGGCTATATCTGAGTTTAGGAATTATAGGTAACCTTTTATTAAATCTTCATAGTTTTATTTTTTCTTATATGTTTTCTACAAAAAGTTGTGGGGGTGCCTGGGTGGCTCGGTTGGTTGGGTGGTCAGCTCTTGATTTCGGCTCGGGTCATGATCTTGGGGTTGTGGGATTGGCCCGTGTGGGGCTCTGCGCTCAGCAGGGAATCTGCTGGTGGATTCTCTCTCTCCCTCTGCCCTTCCCCTCACTCATGCTATTTCTCTCTCAAATGGATAGGTAAATCTTAAAAAAAAAAGCTGGGGATTATTTTTATATTTGGAAAAATTTTTTTCAGAAGCTCCACAGCTGCCATGGAAAGACTAAAGATTGGTGCTAGTCTCGGCTCTGCTGTTAATCCTTGGGATAACCTTGAGCCAGTCATGGCGCTTGTCTGGGCTTCAGTCTGTTGGATTTAAAATGAAGAGACTAAGCTGTGATTTTTGGGTGCAATTAAGACCCATGCTAAGGTTAAAGAAATGTGCTTATTTTTATGGAAGTAGCTCAGAGAGTCCATCATTATACTCTTGTGTCTCTTCATGAAATCCATCTGCTGCAGTTGTATTCTTTCATTTTATCCAACATTTACCTTTAAATATTTTACTTTTCAGATTTACTTTTCAATATTTCAGCATAGATAGTAGAGTGTGTGTGTGTGTGTGTGTGTGTGTGTGTGTGTGTGTGTTTACGTATGTGTATGTTTCGTTCTAAATCCTACATGGGGTTGTTAGTTAAGATTTGGAATATCCTAACTGGACGTATTCTTTTTTAAAAAAATTTTTTATTTTTTTTTACTTTTCTTTTAGAGAGAGTGCAAGAGAGAGTGTGCAAGCAGGGGGCGATGGAGGGAAGGGCAGAGGGAGAATCTTAAAAATATATTTTTTTAAATTTTTAATGTTTTACTTTTTTATTAACATATAATGTGTTATTTGTTTCCGGGGTACAGGTCTGTGATTCATCTGTCTTACACAATTCACAGCACTCACCACAACACATACCCTCCCCAGTGCCCATCACCCAGCCGCCCCATCCTTCCCACCTACCTCCACTCCAGCAACCCTCAGTTTGCTTCCTGAGATTGAGTCTCTTTGGTTTGTCTCCCTCTCTGGTTTTGTTTTGTTTCATTTTTCCCTCCCTTCCCCTATGATCCTCTGTCTTGTTTCTCAAAGTCCTCATATCAGTGAGATCATACGATAATGTCTTTTTCTGATTGACTTATTTCGCTTAGCATAATACCCTCTAGTTCTATCCACGTTGTTGCAAATGGCAAGAGTTCATTTTTTGATGGCTGCATAATATTCCAGTGTGTGTGTGTGTGTGTGTGTGTGTGTGTATATATCTATATATCTCACATCTTCTTTATCCATTCATCTGTTGACGGACACCTAGGCTCTTTCCATAGTTTGGCTATTGTGGACACTGCTGCTATAAACATTGGGGTGCACTTGCTGAGAGGGAGAATCTTACGCAGGCTCCATGCTGAGTGTGGAGCCTGAGATGGGGCTTGATCTCAAGACCCCAAAATCATGACCGACATGAAATCAGGAGTCAGATGCTTAACCAACTGAGTCACCCAGGGGCCCCCTACCTGGACATAGTCTTTAGGAGTATTGAGGGGTGACTATAAGGCTTTAGTGATCTTAATCTCTGGTAAGTCCTAGAGGGTTCCCTGATGAGCCTAATAAATATGGGAAGCTATTTTTCACTGGAGAGTTGAGTGGTATTCATGATACATGAGTTGGTTAGAACTATTTAAAGATACCTTTGCATGAATAGGGTTTAGGAATCCAGTAATGCTAGCAAATTATAAACTTTGCAGTGATGTCTAAGCCAGACACACCCGATTTGTCTTGTGTCCTAGTATTGACAGAGGGTTCTAGCAACTCGATCCCACTAAATATGGTAGCCGAATACTAGTGCTAGAATATTGTTACATCTGTTTTGAATTAACATTTCATGGAAAGATCAGAGCTTTTACTTCATTGTGCTGACGGGAATGGCTGTGTTTGTGCCTACTTGCTAATGAATATTTCTGCGTGTGTTTAAATTTGGTCCGGGACTTGCTGTTTGAATCAGACATCTAGACATCTCGGTCATGGGTGATGAGATCTGTAGTTCTTACGTTTGGTTGTTGGATATGCAGAGTCTGATAATTTTGAATAATCGAATTGAGTCAGGTGACTTGGCATGCTAACCAGAAACTCTGTTTACAACTCCTTCATCCACTTGAATTTTTTTAAAAACTTATAAAACACAACTTTTAGGCAAAAATTGTTTAATCTGTTAATTCTTCGTAAAGAAGAATATAAAATCTTTCACCAGCCCAATTCCTGTTTCTAGTAATTAAACATTTATGTGTGTTTATTAAGTGTCTTTTATTTGTTGGATAGAGCTATATCCTGTAGGTTCTCTTTTTAAGTTTTTATGTGCAATAATTCATTTCAAATGGATTTGTAAAATGGGTTTGTAAAGTGTCACCTGAAGGCTAACTAGCGATAGACAGCCTGGTTCTGCCTCTTTGGAGAGAGGAAAGGGATGCTGTGGCAGGAAATATTAGAAAAAACCGACTCTTCTTACTGCTTTCATTTCGATGAGTTAATTTGTGTTTATTCCATGTTGAATTTTACTTAAAGCCACGGAAATTCTAAATGCCAAAGAAGGCAAAAATACTACATAGTACGCCTTTTAAAGTGTTTTTTTCCTGCTAACGCCAAACCACTTGGAAGCTAGGACGAGTCACTTTCAGAAAATTCAGTTCTAAAATTGACAGTTGATCCTGGGTAGTCATCATGGGGGCTAAGCACTGTAACTGCCCCTAGGACTGGACCCCTACATAAACTGGTCCCCAATATGGGTGCAGATGTGAAGCGAATGCTAGTGGGATATAGGAAGTCAGCCTGGGATTTGATTCTTTGTCTGCCAGTGGCTAGACCTGGGAGCCCAGGTGAGTCATGACACTTCTGTGTGTGACCAAGTCACCACTTACAGAGTCGGACGTGTCCAACAGCTTCATTTGAGAAGAAAATTCAGCAGAACCGCTCTTGGGAGACTTAAAGATACAGGCAATTGGTGGTGGTGACTGGGGGGGCAGTGCTGACATGGCAGAGGGGGAAGAGTCAGAGTGCCAGGAGCACCCGGTGTGGCCTTGGGCAGGTCGCTTATCTTCGCAGCCTTGGGTTCCGCACCAGCACCACGGAGAGGAGACAGCGCGGTTGCGAGCATTAGAAGCCTAGACCGCTCTGCTCATTCATTCTAGATGACGTTCTGAGCAGCGCCCCCTACAGGTGCCTCAGACACAGTTTCTATCATCCAGGAGTTTATAGTGGGAACTAAGCAAAACATCAAAGTGTAATGAGCGCTGTCCTCATCAGCCTCGAGAAGGGTTTTCAGAGCAGGGGAAGCCGGAGCTGATTTAAGGATGGGCATCAGGGAGAGGTGTGACTTACCATGTTACAAAACCATCGTGCAATATTTTATTATTGCTGCTGCTGCTGGTGATGTCCTCGCCTTTGAAGGCTGGTGGTGTCCTCGCCTTTGAAGGCTGGTGGTATTTGGGGAGAAAGGTGCTAATTAAACCTGGAAAATGCCAACAGCAGCAAACAAATCCAAGCCGTTGAGGACTGTGCCCCCGAGGGCCAGCGGGATGTGAGAGGGACAACAGATGTCTTCCAAACATTGACTGGGTAGAATGGACTGTAATATCCTGACAGGCTCTCCAGTTCCATAAGGACAAGCCAATTTCTCCACCCGATTCTTATTAAAGGCTAAGCCATGGGGCTGGAGTTGGGAAGAAGGGGGTATGGTGTAGGTGAAGCTCTAGTCATAAAGGAAGGGGAAGTAGGAGAAAGAGTGGACTTTTTCTGTCTCCAGAGATCACCTTGCTGCCGGAAGTGTGGTCTGGTCCACAGACATCACTGCGGCATCAGCAGTTCCTGGGACTTTATGAGAAATGCTGAACCTCAGCCCCCCCCCGGCCCCAGCCCCGGCCCTACTGAGCCAGAATCTGCACCTTAATAAGAGCTCCAGGTGGTTTCCAGGCACTTTCTAGTTCTAGAAGCTCTGCTCTAGCCTGACCGTGTGTTGGAAGGGATGTGCTGTTGAAGAGCAATGGTCCGTGTGGTCCAAGAGTGGGGACCGTGTTGACCTACTCTGTCACTGTGAAGATCCGCCTTCCCTGGAGGCTGTCCCTTCCTCTCATGATGGGGATTAGTGCGCCAGGCTCTCAGAGCTTACAGCTGCACGTCTCTCAGAGAAGGAGCCTGTGGTCGGAGGAGCTGAGGCAATGCTGCGCCTGACATTTGTGATGGTTAATTTCACGGGCCAACTTGACCGGGCCATGGGGTGCCCATGTATCAGGTCAAACATTATTTTGGGGTATTTCTGTGAGGGTGTTTTCAGAGGAGATTAACATTTAAATCAATAGACTGGGTAAAGCAGATTATCTTCTCTAATGTGGGTGGACGTCCTCCAATCAGTGGAAGACCTGAATCAAACAAAAAGAGTGATCCTCCCCCAAGGAAGGGGGAATTCTTCCTGCCTGGCTGCCTTCGAACCAGGACATCGGGTTTTTCTTATTTTCTTACTTGAACCAAAACACTGACCTTTCTTGGCCTTTGGATGAGAACTGTACCATCAACTCTCCCGGGTCTCCAGCTCACTGACTCCCTGGTGGAACTTGGGGTTTGTCAACTCCCATGATCACATTAGTCAGTTCCTTGTAATAAACCTCCTTGCCTCTGTATGTATGCACAATTCCATCAACGATTTCCTAGTTCTCTTTCTCTAGAGAACCCTGATTAATACAAATACAATATTCCTTTTCGGTGTGGTTGGGATTTGTCAGACAGGTTGAATCTGTGGACTTATGCCCTTCATCATGGTAGATAAATTCATAGCCACTGGCTCCTTAAGTGCCTCCGTGTGATCTCTCTCTTGTTCTCCTATTGCCTCTGCCCCATTCTCTTTACCTTTGGAACTTAATTAGATTAATGCTTTGCCTTCTTCATAAAATCCATATCTTATGTCTTTGGTCTATTTCTTTCCCATACGTTCTACGGCTATCATACATGGTTCCTTGTTTCATGTGTGTATGTGTACATGCACATGACTATGCACATCTGATATTTTTGACGGGGATCTCATATTTCTCGAAATTCATTCTAGGAGTGCTCTCAGGTCTGCGTTGAGGGGATATCTAACATTTGCTTTTGCCAGGTGCCTGGGGCCATCACCAACCTGGGACCTCTTTATACAAAATTTTCAACTTGAGACTCTCAAGACCAGCACAAGAGGTGTGATTTTGGACTGCAGACTCACATGGGCATTGACCTATCGCCATAAACTCTCAGAGGACTATTGTTTTCCAGTCAGCACTTTGGTTTGAAATAGGCAACTTGCCTCACAGTCTCCTAAGGGTGAACCTCTTTCTTTTTCATCTTATTGTGAATGTGATTGGGGCTGTTTTCTAGTAGACTTGTTGTCATCTTGAGTAGATTTCCATCTACGGTATCACGGGAACCTATGAATGTCCGAGCTCCAATCCAGCTGGTATAGAAAATAAAATCAAGATGAGAGCAGATTTACCTCCTTGAGTGTCTTGTAAGTTGGCATTGAAGTGCTCTTTCCTTTTTGTCCGTTTTATCGCTCCTTTCAAAGAGATGTTTTGCCAGCAGTTTTACTTCTCTTCAGTGGGAGAATTGATGAGGACTTCTCGTGTGCCATGCAGCTGAAAACCGGAAGCGTATCACCTCTTTACAGTAGTCGCTTTGGGACGACTGTAGTGGGATAAAGGTTGAGAGGATCCCAGAAGCCCATGACCTCCAAACTTCCATACCTCCGGATGGGAAGAGGAAGGAGATGAAAAAGGGCATTCATTTTCAGCTCCTTCTCACTGTGTGGCACTGGAGATCCTTTTTCTTTTATTATACAAAGTGCCTTCTGTAACGTCGATTTTATTGCAGTCTTAGATTTTTATCAGTTGCTGTTCATACAATCCAGTTTGCCGACGTCACACCAAGAATCGGGTTTGTCTCTAGCAGAAGTCAGAGATTTTGGCAACACACAGATCTGGGTTCTGATTTCTGATCTGATACTTTCTAGCTGGGTGACTTTCAGAGCCAATTTACTTCTCTGAGTCTTAGAGTCTATATTTCTAAAATGGGTTGCTTCATACCTACTCATAGGGGTTTTGTGGGGATTAAATAAAAGACGTCTGTAAAGAACTTGGCTAATATTTAAGGTTTAATAGATGGTAGACTTTTCACTGATCTTTAATTTTTTCCCAGTAAGTTTAGGATAACAGAATTCTAGGATTAGAAGAAATCACCAGTGCCTGGTCTCAGACAGAAATTGCATCTAAACTTACCTAGAGCATGCTGCTGTTGGCCCAATTTTAGAAGACTTAGCATCTTGATAGAATTTAAATGAATTGCTCTTACTTCAGTTCAATTTACTGCTGGCAGACTGAGAAGCTATCATGAATATTTAACAAAGATGTTTCTAATGGCAGCTTTCAGGGAGGACATCAGGAATGTGAAGTTGAGGTTCCAGAAGAACTCAGGCTTTATTGCCTCCAGGGTAAACACATCAGCGTCCTATTCTGGGACCAAAGTCTGGATGGGCATACCAGAGGAACATTAGTATTTTTATCACATCTAGACATTCTTGGATTTTCCCATAGCATGTATTCTTTCCACCCCCCCTTCAGGAAGTTGGTGCTCAAGAGGATATGGACCAGTTACAATAAAATCCAGTCTGGACCATGACTTAGATAAGGCTTCATCTCCCTTACTGGGCTAAACCATTCCTAACATACACGTGCATGCCACACCCTGAGGTCGCCTATCTCAAACTGTACCATGGGGTAAGAAAGAATGGAAGAACTTCATACAAGACACAAAGGCCGCTTGAGGAAATAGCATTTGGAGTGGCCCAGAGGGCTGACATCAAAGAGGGGGACATTGATGTAATGGGTGCACGGCTAATATTTTCACAAGTGTAAGATGGTGAAATTTCTGCTTTTCTTAACTACAGGAGCACTTTACCTCTTCCCTCTTTATGCTGTTTTTTTTTTAAAACTTTTAATCGTATTATAATTATTTATATGTTAGTCTTTCTCTCTTACTAGATTATAAGCATCTCACAGGCAAGATGAACATAATCATAGTGTTAACTCAAATTGACGTGGCCATTTATGCTGCCAATTATTAAACACACGCAAAAAATGTAGCCCAAAGGTCTATCTGTTAATATTCGTGGTGGAGTGACTACCGCCGAATACTCTGAGTCGTCAATAGGGCTTTAGGCTCAAACTCTGTTGGAAACGTCTCACAGGACTCAGTACGGGAAAGGAATTGAAGGGAGTGAGGCTTCTCTGGGAGCCCATGACCAATGCAATTCACTCAGTTTCAGTTTAAAAATCCTGTTACGCACGAGGGAAGACGGTATTTCTGTCCAGCTCTGTTGGATCGCCCAATGCCTGTTATTTTGGCACATTTTCTCTCTTCCAGCAGAGGCGGCACCTCCACCCTCGTCTGGGTCCGCAGGCCATTCCAGGAGAGTTCCCAGGCTTGGCTCTTACTCTGCCTGCTGTTTCAGGTCACGGTGACCAGAAGGGCGTTGGGTTCTCTCTCACACTTCAAGCCTTGTTCTCACTTTGTGTTCAATGTGACAGTATCTCAGGAATACGCACCAGTCAGTTAAAATTCATTTCCCTGTGTTAAAAAGATATTTGGTTGGGAGGAAGTTATAGGCCCATTTCCTGCCAGCTCCATTTGTGATCACCATGGAAACAAACTAGACACCTCTGCGCCAGCCTTGAAAATAATGCCTTCCATCTTTTCCTTTAGGAAGTGTCAACTTCATTTGAGAAAATGCCCGCCATGTCTGTTTCCACATTTCTGTTTTTGCCACTGCTATTTATTTCAGATCTTTATCTCTTATGGACTCTTGCAGAAAGTGCCGGCCATCACTCCTTCCGTGAATGCGCTGAGCTTACACCCAGACACAGCCCCAAGGAGAACTTTCTGTGACTGTCCTTAGGATCGCGTCCAGCTGTCCCAACCTGATTTTCCAAGCCTTAAGCGATCTGGGACCAGCATGCCTTTCTGACTTTTCCTCCTGGGCTCCCCTTGCAATCCAGAGTCCCAGTCGAGCTCAACATGTCACCAGTTCTGTAATAGGTCATGTGTGTTCGTGCTTCTGTGACTTTGTTCCACCCGTTCCCTCCACCTGGATTATTATTCTCTCCCTCCTTTGCCTCGCGTACACCCATTCATCCTTTAAGGCACAGCCAAATGGAACAGAATCTGTACAAATTCCCTTATCTGACATGATCGACATCACCAATGGCTGATCAAGCGAAAGGGTCAGTTAAGGAAAAATATTAAAAAAAATAAAACCAACCTACTTAAACATTCTCACTTATATCGAGAACACTCCTTTATTAACTTTTTGGCGTAAGGCCTTTTGAGTATGTTTTCACCGATTAAAATTCTCCATTGACTTTCTTCATAAACCAAAAAAAAAATTTTGTTTTCTAGTTTGGGTCTTTATTTTTTTATTTTATTTATTTATTTCTTAAGATTTTATTTATTTATTAGAGAGAGAGCACAAGTAGGCAGAGAGGCAGGCAGAGGGAGAGGGAGAAGCAGGCTCCCTGCTGAGCAGGGAGCCCTATGCGGGGCTCCATCCCAGGACCCTGGGATCATGACCTGAGCCAAAGGCAGCTGCTTAACCAACTGAGCCACCCAGGCGCCCCTAGTTTGGGTCTTTATAAAGTGAGAATTTAAGATGCCCCAAAAGTGATCTGAATGCAGAGTTCTTCTACACTTTGATGATTTCATCCCTATTTTTTTTTTTTTACAATCGTCTCACTGCTAATTAAATAGTATTAAAAACCCCCAATTTTGCACAGTAGTACAACGGTACTTAATGCCAGTGAATTGTACACTTACACATGGTTAAGATGTTGTATTAGTCCCATAGCAATGAGTTTGGAGGCTCATAGCAGAGAGACTGGTAGTCCATGATGCATTTGTATCCAGTGATGACCATCCCCCCCTCTGGTTTATTACATTGAAGATAATCCTGGCATCTCTTCCTTGCAACCAGCAGAGGCTGATTGGAACAGTGGCAAAGTCAGGGTTAGCTGCTAGGTCTCCTGACTCTCAAATTAGGTTTTTCCCTTCTTCTAGGTCCCACATGCTTGCTAGAATTTAAACCTTTTGAGGGCCAGCACTAGTTTCCTTAACTCGATATGCGTTTAATTCCCTGGGCAGAGCTTGGAGCTCCAAAACTGATGGACTCGAATAGCACCACCAACATGCTAGCCAAGCCTAGGGAGGGCCTCTGGCTATAGCAGTGCCCCCTGGTGGCACCCAGGTGCTGCGGAGGCGGGTGAACGTTCTCGGGGGGCGTGGAGCGCATGCCCTGGAGAAGCAGGGACCCCCTTAAAAGCTCAGGTTTCTTCCTTTGTGCTATTTTTATTTTATTTTATTTTTAAGATGTATCTTTATTTTAAAGAGAGAGAGAGAGCATGAGTGAGCATGAGTGGGAGGGAGAGAGGGACGGAGAGAAGCAGACTCCAAGCTCAGCGCAGAGCCCAACATGGGGCTCGATCTCGTGACCCCAAGATCATGACCTGAGCCGAAACCGAGAGTCACTTAACTGACCGTGCCACCCAGATGCCCCAATTTTTTTTATCTTAAAAAAAATACACTTTATTCTTTGGATCAGTTTAGATTCACAGGAAGCTTGAGGGGAAAGTACAGAGATTTCCTATTTACGCATTCCCGCCACCACCCATCATCACCCAGAGTCCATGGTTTACGTTAGGGTCGCTCTTGGGGGTTTGGAAAATGTGTCATGACAGGTATCCACCATTATGGTGTCATACAGAGTAGGCTCACTGCCCGAAAAATCCCCTGTGCTCTGCCTGTTCCTCTCTTCCCCAACCCCCAAAGACCTCTGGTCCTTTTACTGTCTCCATAATGTTGCCTTTCCCAGAATGTCACGTAGTTGGAATCCTACTGTGCGGAGCCTCTTCAGACTGGCTCCCTTAAGTTTCCTCTGTGTCGTGTCATGGCTTGATAGCTCCTTTCTTTTTAGTAATGATTAATATCTCATTTTCTGGATATACCTCGGTGTGTCTATTCATCCCCCAAAGGGTGTCTTGGTTGCTTCCAAGTTTGGCAGTTATGAATGAAGCTTCTATAAACATCCATGTGCAGCTTTTTGTGTGGATCTAAGTTTTCAGCTCTTTTGGGTAAATACCAAGGAGTGTGATTGCTGGATCCTATGGTACGAGTATGTTTAGTTTTGCAAGAAACTGCCAAACTGGCTTCCATAGTGGCGGCACCATCGTGCATTCCCCCCAGCAGCGAAGGAGACTTCCTTTTGCTCTCCATCCTCAACAGCGTTTGGCGTTGTCGTTGCTCTGGAGTTTGGCCATTCTAATAGGTGCGTAGTAGTCTCTGTGCTAATTTTTAAGCCATAATTTTTTAAACCATAAAGACACAGAAGTTCTTCACTCACTGTTTATGTTACTGGGGAGGAGGAAGGGAAAAAGCAGCGCTTTTAAAGGAAGGGATTTCTCACCTGGAGGAGATACTGATAGCTTTTGCCAAACTTGGGGAACCTGGAACTCTGCTTAGCGTCTGAGGTGAAGACAGAGTCCTCTCCATCTTTGCAGTTTCCGGACACATGGAAACCTTGATGTTTCTGGGCGACTTCGTGCAGTGCTCTTTCTCACATGTAAAATCTGCGGGGACTCCAATTCATCATGGGGCCGAGCTCTCCCAAGGTGGGAGGACAGAGGATGGCGCCTTTGGTTCCGTCAATCTTTCCCGCCCCAGCTAAGTAGAACAGCTTAGCGCTGTGCCCCTCCTGCTGGTGGCCACGTCTCCTCCGAGCCCTCGCGGCCTCCCTGCCTGCCCCCGACCCCATCTCCCGGAGACTTGCCCGTCCTTCAGGGGTCAGTAGCCTTCCCCGGGCAGCCCAGCGGGTTGCATTGGTTTCCTTTTCTGAATCCCCGGCGCTTTTAAAACTAGAAACGTCTGTGTGTCTACTGATGTTATTTTTTTTTCTGAAATTCTTTGTTCCTCTTTTGCTCTCTGGTGAAATCTTACTCAGCTTTAAATGTTCAGCCAGTATATCTTCTCTTACGTAAAGCCTCACCCGATCCCTTAAAAGCAGAAAAATTGGGCTCGATCTGCTGTTGCGTTTCAGTGACACAGCATCACAGACAATGGTACTGCTGGTCAACCGCCTCAAAAACAAAACCAAACAAAAACAGAAAAACCCACCCCAAAACAAAAACCACACAACAGAAACCAAAAGAACAATAGTAAAACCCTGGTCCGTAGTGGTTACCGGTTTCTACCGTGTAAATATTCTCACCGCGGTTGATTCCAAGCCCCTGCGACATTTCCGAGGTGGAGTTGGGGAGAGATGCGTACAGTTCACACAGGGACTGTCGAAGTTTTGAGGACATGGAGGGCAGGAGCACAGCTTGCTCATCTTGGGGGACTGGCACCTAGTCTTGTGTTTGGCATATAGCAAGTGCTCTGTGTGTAGCTGCTGCTAGGTATTTGTTATGTGAATGGCTAGCTGGTCGCCAAAGCTCCCCATGCACCGGGAGGCTGCATGACTCTGGGGATGGGAGTGACTGTGACCGTCCTTACAGGGGGCATCTAAGGAAAGCCACTTTATCCAACGAGATGCGGGACAAGTGTTACACATGTGGCCGTCTTTATTCTGGAAACAGGGACAGGGATCTGAAGACTTCTCTATCAAGACCTTTCTGTTTCTCAGCTAGTTTGCCTCGCAAGCCCTAGGGCTAAACATTAATTGAAAATGTCACTACAGCTGAAGCGTTGGGTGCGGGGACGTCCCATTGGCGCCGGGAAAGGTTGTCCAGGAGGAGGGGCAGGAGCGCAGGGCTACTTGCTGCAAAAATGAGTCGCCTAAAAAATATTAGGCCAGAAGTAAGCGTCAGCTCTCCGCGTAGTTGATGTGACATTACGCTGCCATGCTGCTGAAATGATGGTTTTCAGATTCGAAGGCCTGCAGGGAGTGGCGTGCGTGCAGATGTCTGCACTTGTGGGCAGGGGGAGGAATGGGGCAGACGTGGGCCAGCGGAGGATGTCTGTGCAGCTGCTGCCCATTTTGCTCTGCCCCCTCCTTTGCTTCTTTCCATTCCTGCTTGGTGTTGGCTCCATGTTTTGGGGTATGACTAAGGTTTTGTGATCTCTGGTGGCTAAGCAGACATTAAGCAAGAAGACACTTCTCCCAGTGCAATGGCTCTGCCCAGAGCTCCACTGAGGAGGACAAGTTGGCATCGGACTCTTGCTTTTCTCCTTCCTGGGCACTTAGACCACAGGGGACTTGCTCAGAGGGGATTTGGGACAAGAGTCTGCTTTGGACAGACGGCTCAGAGAGGATGAGGCTGGACGTTCTAACAAGTAAGCTGAGAAATAAGGGACCTTGAGACTTATCACCTTGCAGGACGAACTTGACGCTCACTGAAGCAGTCTGCCATGGTCTTCCTTTCTACCCTGAGCCCCTTTCCCTCCATCTCTGTCAACACATCTCTCTCCTCTGACTTTAACCTCTCTTTATTTCAGGAGCCCAGTTCTCTCAAGATATCCCCATGAAACTTCCTTGCTCAGGAAAACTAGTCTGGATGCTCTATCAGTCATCTACACGTTAGTATAAATTTCAGCTAATGTTCTACCTCCATATGTGACACTATGTTTAAAACCACCAAGCTGGGCACTTTTCCAGGTGCTTCCCTAGGAGCAACAAGATAAAACCCGGCCTTTTGCAGATTCTCTTACCCTGTTCCTGTATAAACACAGGAATAGGAAGGGGCGATTTTGAGATGACTGCACGAAACTCCTTATGCCTTTTACATATAGGAAGATACATTGTCCTCCAGCTCCTACTCCTCATAGCTTAAAAAACTAGTGTTTCCTTTCTTGAAAGTTTGAGATTATGAGGATGGGAAAACTAAAATATTAGCACAGGAGCCTCTGTAGCTAGAACCAAGTTTCTAAAAATGTGTCATGTTACATAACCCAGGGTTAGGGATGGAAAAGTACCAGCTGGTGTGAAGCTGGAGACTTTTCTGTCTCTGACTCATTCAGGCAAAGGCACTTGAATTAAGATGCATCTCAGAAACGCCAAACAAAACCCATTCATTCTCCAGGGCTTTGCATTCACTAGAAGGGGAGTCGGAATGTCACCATGGGACAGAGCCTTCCCGGGCACCGTTGCGAGAGTTTACAAGGATTTTTCTTGTGACCCTCGTGGCCTGTTTCCAGGGCCTTCTGGTCCCTTTCAGATGCCCAGCGCCTTGTGCGTGTATCTATGGCCCCACACCCCTACCAGGCAGACTGTCATTGCCCCAACTAGCTTCCCTTGTCAGCACTTCCCATTTTCTGTCCTGCGGCCTCCAGGTTGCACTTGCCATGTGTTGTCATTAATGGATCCTCGCCATCGATAGCTAACCAAATAAAGCACCTTAAAAAAGGCACAACATTTTAGCTCAGACCAGTGCCCAGATATTTCCATAGTGACAGAATCTGTCCTCACATTAGGATGATGAGCCTGATGGGAAGGAAGGCGTCTTTGACCAAGTGGAACCTTTGGAGCTCTCCCCAGTCGCACTAGTTGCTAGCCAGCTGCCTCCTCTACCAACAGAATTACGTGATGGAGCCTGGAGGGGACCTAGGGTGACGAGGTTACCACAGCACCCAGGTTTATGGGTGGGGGTGCCTGGGGGCGTGGCATGCTAAGAATGCAGTGGGGGGAGATGTGCTTTCCTAGGGCGGAAACTTTCCAACAAAAGGAATGGGAACTGCCTCTGTTTCGTTCCCGGTGCTGGTCCTCTGGCTGCGGGGATGGAGATAGCCATAGATTTGCTGTCTTCGGTCCCTGCCTGCTGCCCCCCTGGGCACTGTGCTTCGCCGCCAGGGAGTGAGCGGCCCAGCACTGTGCTGGATGTGCGTAGCGGAAGGAGGATGGGAACCCTGCCCTTCCATTCAGGGGTTTAGAAGGATGTGGGAATAACTCTGAAATACAGGCTTCCCTGAGACAGGAAAACCGAGGAAGAGAGCCGAGAAAACAGTTTTTTTTAGAGAATATGGGGTGTCCAACCTCCCAGCAATGGCACGAGCCTTCTTCTTTGCCCTGGAGGCCACCCTGAGAGCCTCTGAGCTCTTTGGAGAAGCCCTTTCCAGAACACCCGATGTCGTGTTTCCGATGGGGCTAAGTGTGAGTGATGGATGGGAAATCTGGGCCACCAAGCGCCCCGAATGACCAACCACACCTACTTCTTCGTCCACAAGGCTGTCACCTCGTCACCCTGGCCGAGTCAGAGTTTCAAGGGTCCAGGCGTGTGTATTTGAAAGTTCTGGAGATTTCAGCGTGTGGCCAGCATTGCACCTCTGGCTGAGGCCAGTGTGGGGACTGATGAGAACTTCAGCAAATCATCCTGTTTTGCAGACAAGAGAGCAGTAGGGCAATGTGCCTTCTAGAATCAATATGACATTTCTACTTCTAGGGTTACATTAGGCCCTATGAATCATTTTTGCTAAACGTTTCCTTTGGTGATCTGGAAATATGTCATTTTATGTCCAGGGAAGGCCCAGTTGTTCTACAGAATAGAAATTCAGAGCTGGAAGGGGGCGTGGAGGTCCTGGGGTCTAATGCTCTTATTTTATATGTAAAGAAACTGAAGTCTGCAGAAGGGAATCAGTGACTAAGGTCGTACAGAGAGAAGTGGTAGAGACAAGATTCTAACTCACGTTGCCTGACTTCTGATCCAGTGGCATTTCCACTATAGGCAGTCTTCGTACTGCTTCTTAGTTGTCAACCATCATCCCCCAATGCACCTTCGGCACAGGGCCATTTTGATACCTGGCTAATCCACACACGATTCCTGGCCCCAGAGGCACTCACCATCTTTGGCCTGTACTCTTGTTGCTCTCTTCCTTTGCACTAGTAACTACAAGCTATTTAGGAAATACTTCTTGCCCCAGAATCGTACCCATTATAAGTAAAATGTAAGGAAGTGCCTAAAATATGGACACAATTAAGCAATTATCCATCATGCTTAAGAGGCTCTTAATAGAATACATGTGCTGTAGTTAAGAAAAGCAGAACCACACGCAAGTTACTTTCTGTAGAGTCACACATACACACATGCGTGCCATATCTATGCGTCATTGAGAATCTAACATGATTCAATGAGATCCAAAGCCTTTCCATGTCCCCTGTTGGCTTATAACACAAATTCTTAGGTTTTAGTTCCTCTCTAGAGACTGATGAGCATTCTTTTGATTTGGAGAGCTCTGAAGAACAACGATCAAGTTTTCTGGGCTTACCTATGGGAAAATTTAAATTCTTTCCAGGTTTAGTGCCTCTTTTCTTCCAGTTGGGTAAGCCATCCATGACTGGTTCTATATTTAATACTTGCTAAAGTTGACATAACCTTACATGGAAGCGAGTGACATTTTAGTGACTAACCCTCCCAGTGTGCATTCCCCGAATGGGATTTCAGGAAGATGTTGATGGGCTTGCCTCTCTCAGATTCAGCATCGTGACCCTCAGGGACAACTGCTGAGCTTCATTTCGGGGATTTGTGTTGTGTGTCTCAAGTCCCATCCTGTCCCTTCCGTGTGGCTCACAAGCCTACTTTGGTGCCTCTGGTTCACGTAGCCTCGTCTTCTCTTTCTTGGCTTATTCGATCTTTGATCCCCCCTCCCCTTTTTGAGTGTTATGTTTTTTTTTTACGGTGAGTTGATGTGCAGAAGTAGCAGAATTCCAGGTATTTTAAGATGAACCGTTCGTGGAGACCCTTCGGAGCGGAGGCCTCTCTAAGCACCAGAGTCCTGTATGCTTTCCGCAGCCTCTACTTGGCTGTTTTATCCACAGACAACCTGACATCCAGAAGGGAGCCTTCCCGTGTTCCCGTGGGAGGACCCTGGCCTCAAATCTCAAAGCAAACTTTGAGATTCTAATCACGTGGCCACACGAGTCCTAAGAATCAAAGGAAACTCGGTAAACTAAGATGAGTGTCAAGCCATCTGCGGCCCGGTTGGAATGTTTTATACTCCATTGGAAAGAAGAGAAGAGATAAGCACTATGCTTCTCCATTTTGAACCTGAGGAATCCTAGATTTTGGAAAGTTGAGGTAGAAACCTTAGAAAGTAAAGAACTTTCTTTGGCTTAGTCATGGTTAAATAGACTCACAGGATGCTAACGCGGTGGGGATCTGTTATAATTCCCCCTTTTACGGAGGAGGACGTTGAGAACTTCTGGGGGCGGACTGGTGCATCCCCCCGCCCCCCCACAGGCTGTTAGTGCCTGAGCGGGAACTAGAAGCCAGTTTTTCTGATTTCTTGTATCAGCTTTCCCCGCGGCATCACGCAGCCTTATATCTACTTGATGTAACGAAGCATATTGAATTCTATATATCATTGCTCAGGCCGGGTACTTTGAAGTAGTAAAAAAGAATAAAAAAAAGAAAAGAAATCATTATGAAGCTTTTGTAAACATCCCCCAACAAGAATGTAAAGACTCCAGGGATGAGGAATTCATACCTTTGGCATACCGGAGAGCTGTGATGATAGGCATCATCTTTGCTGAATTAAATGATCAGGGCACACAGTCTGAGAATGCATTGCCTCTGGCTTAAATAGGTAGTCTTTGGATGTGGAAATGTCAGATTAGGGAAGTTTCGATAGTTTTGGTTTTGTTTTTGTTTTTGGAGGGGGCTATAAGAAGATGGATCAGGAATGCACGAAGCTATGAAGGGTTTTCCCCTGAGCTGATTTTGGGAGCGATTATACGTGGCAGCAAAGCAGGGATGCGTGAGAACGGTGATAACAACACAGTGTAGATTCTGACTTAGTCTTTTTTAACTGGAGGAAAGTAAAACTCCCTTCACTGAAAAGGGGCCCCCTGGGCCGAACGTATACACGCATCTTTCCAGTTCCACGTGGTCCTGCCTGCCCTCGCCAGGGCCCTCGGCGGTGCTCGGTGCTGGGCGCTGCGGCAGCTCTGGCACGAATCCCTGCCCCCAACATCGGGGTCCCACGGTGGCCCTGGCTGTTCCCACGACATCCAGGCTCAGATGGGGTGCTGCACGGGGGACGCAGGATCTGGGTTCCCGGGTGCTAACTGGAGAAACTCAACCTGGACGAGCAGGTGAGTTCATCCAGCACGGGGTGAAAATCGCCTAAAGGTGTGGGGTGGGGAGCGGGGCGCTGCAGGCCCCAAGCAGCGAGCTCTGACCAGTGAGGCAGCAGAAGGGAGGGAGCTGGCACGTAAACGCCCCCCCCCCTCCCCCCGGCTCCCACGCGTGGATTCTTCTAGTGCAGCAATGCCATTGGACCTTCCCCGAAACGTTCCCCATGACTGAACGGACAGCTGTGTTTTCTTCTGAGGTCAGGACAGCTGGGTAGCACACACCTTGTGTCTGCCTTTCCCATGTTCTCACTTCCCTTCTCCCCTCGCTCTGGCCGCCCCGGGGACCGCACCCACCTCTCGGTAAAGCATCAGCAGGTGAGGTTTGCTTGCGGGTGTGACCAGGAAGCCAGGAACGTGCCGCCCGCAAGTTCTCCTAACTCGGTGGGCCCGGGATCGCCCGAAGGGGCCCCGGGGAGCGAATACCCTGGTTTTCTTTTTGTCACGGTGCGTCTGCTGCTCTCTATGTGTTTGCTGTGGCCTCTTCTTCCCAATGAGCCAGTCATTTCCGTGTTATTTACACCACATCTCATAAGGACCCAAACAAATTGGTTTAACCGATGACTGTCGCACTTCCCGGGCAAATATTTTGTCCCAGAGCTAGGAAGCAACATAGGAGAGGCACAGTGGAAAACTTTGGGAGTTGCCAGGTTGAACAGGAAGGGAGGACGAAGAAAAGAGTGGGGTGAGGGCGGAGGAAACTTGTTTGCTGAGAGGCCGTGGTGGCTGCGTAGGCCCTACCTTCCCGTTTGCAGCAGAGGGAGAGGACAAGCAGGTTCGGGGCCGTGGGGGGCGGGGGGGGGGTGAAGACTACGGGCTACTCCCGCTTAGTCACAGGGCGCCCCTCTCCACCAGACCCTGCTCCGAGGGCTTTATCTGGCTTCTCTCGTTGAACCATCAGAGGAACCCAGTGAGGTTTCACAGATGGGGAAGCTGAGACATAAAAAGGAGCAGTGATTTGCCTAAGGCCCCAGCTGGAGGGAGGCGGGGTCAGGAGCCAGTCCTTCCCCTGCCACGCCTTCCCCTGCCGCCTCCGTCCCTCCCAGACCGTCCAAGACAGGGAAGAGGCAACAGACGTTGGAAAGAAGGCCCAGGTCACTCTAGAACATGTTTTCGGTCAACAGGTTTATCGTATAGGCTGAAGCCTTTTACCTTTCTGTTTAGAAACATAAGTCACAGGGACAGCAGAATGGCACCGCGTGCCCCCCAGATCACGGAGAGACTGCTGATCTGTGAGTCTGTTTCGCAGGTGTGACCGATCGTTTAAGATTGCGGGTCAACCGTGCGTTTAGAATCCCATCCCCTCGTTCATCCGTGCGATCACCCGGCACGTAATCATTGAGCTCCTTCTGCGTATGGCCCACTCCGTAATGACCTTGTGTGGGGCCCTGTGTTCAGGGCAGTGAGCAGGACAGACGAGGTCCCTGCCCGCCCTCGGGGGCCCTGGTAGCCACGAGCCACTTCTGACCAGCGAGCACCTGATATGTGGTTGGGCCTTGCGGAAATGTCCCGCAAGTGTACAATGTATGCTGATTTCAGAGACTTAGTACATAGCAAAAGGTAAAACACATCATTGATAATTTTTATATGGATTGCATATTGGACCAATAATATACTAGACATAATAGACTCCATAGAACGCTTTATTGAAATTGAGATCTCTTGGTCTTTATATTTTCTTAAACACAGCTACTAGAAAATTTAAGATTACGTGTCTGGCTCACGTTAGATTTCTGTGGACCAACACCGGCCTGGAGAGAACTAACTAGGTCCTGGGTAATTAGAGCACGAAACGTACTCCTGAGACAAAAGCCAGTGGCATGAAATGTTGTCTCCTCTAGGAAGCCAAGGGAGATGTGGGAAAAGAAGCTTGTCCCTCCGGTAAATGGTAGATTTGGGTGTTCTTCGTGTTATTTCTGAGAGCGGCAGTCTTAACTGTGCTATTTTAAGGCATAAAGCATTCGTTTGTTTCGTGGCTAGACTTGGTCATGGATAATGATTAGATTAGCTCAGCCCTTGTGTAAATGAAGGCCTGACTGCGTTTTGCAGATAAGCTGTGAAGGGTGCTAAGTGTGTGTGTGTGTGTGTGTGTGTGTGTGTGTGAAAGGGCAGCACTGTGTTTTAATTACGATAGTTACCATTTATGGAGAATTGGCTTTGTACCTGAGATAGCCTTCTAAGTGCTATTTTCGTATTGTCTCCCTCACGCTCAGACAGCCCTCAGAGAGGGTACTGCTGTCTCCTCCTTACGAATGCGGGGTCGGAGTCGGGAGATCCAGGAGCTGGCTTTGGGTGCATCGCCAGTAGATGGCGACCCACACCCAGGTCATCTGTCTCTAGGGTCGCAACTCTCCCCTGGGTTTGAATTCCAGTTCTGCCACATCCAGGCCTGAGATCTGGGTAAAACACCCACCCCCACTCACCCCTAAGTTCCATCCTTCATCAGCCAAGTGGATACCTTTCTTGCAGTGAGATTTGGAGATAACCCTACTGGATAAACATACCCGGCACCGTACCTGGCACTTTGTCCTATTTAGAGCCTCCCATGGGAATGAATTGTTCATTAGAGAAACCCAGACTAGGTGGCTGGGTGGCTGCGCCGAGCGTCTGTGTCGCTCCTGGCACAGTGGGGAGAGGCGGGGACGCGTCTACCTCCTGCTCAGTCCTAAAAGTGCGCTGAATGTGAACCTGCCCTACTGTCTCAGAGGGCAATCCGCTGTTCCTCTGCCAACTTTTTTCTTTTCTGAAAACTCTCGGTTGGGGTCTGGCATCAGAGGAGTTGGATCGTTTTTCTTTGGGGAGGCCGTCTCGAGTTGGTGACAAACACAATTGGTCCTAACGAGTGGAATGCCATTTCAGCCAGCAGAGAGCACATAGAGATTCCTCCATGGGCATGGAGGCACTACCAGGCCTCCCATCCTCCAGGAGACCCCAAGGCTTCAGTTGGAGGTAATTCAGGGTGGGGGGGATTGCCTTCCAGCCTGTGCCATCCTCCAACATCCCAGTCCCATGGGGATGGAGCCATGGAAGTCTTGACTTACTTGCTTCCCGTCAAAAATTGTTAAGAAGACGGTCTTCCCCAAAACTCAAAATATCCAGCCAGGATTCCTGCCAAAGAACACAAATGGGTTGGTTTTGTATTGGAGTAATTTCTCTAGGTTCTCCAGAGACACAGAACCAGTAGATACACACACAAACATGACACACACACGCCTATATCTCTCATCTATGTGTATATTAGAGGGAGAGATTTATTACGAGGATTGGCTCCTACAATTCTAGAGGCTGGGAAGTCCCACGATCTGCCCTCTGCAAGCTGGAGACCGAAGAAAGCCAGTGATGTGATTAAGGCTGACCCCGACGGTCTGACGACCGGGGAAATGGAGGGCCTTACTCCCCATCTGAGGGCCACAGGAGATGACATGGTCCAGCTCAAACAACGAGGCAGGCTAAAAGGGGTCAACTTCTCTTTTCTCTCCCTTTTGTTCTATTCAGGCTTTCAACAGATTGGCTGATGCCCACGCACACGGGGCAGAACTGTTTACGGAGTCCATGGATTCGCATGCTAATTTCATCTAGAAACACACCCTGAAATAATGTTTCATCTGGGTTCCTTGTGGCCAAACTGATATCTAAAATTTATCATCCCCAGCTCCCAGGGATCTCATTCACTCATTCATTCATTCATTCATTCATTCAACATTTACTGGCCGCCTGTCATGTTCCTGGCACCGAGTGTGATGCGGGGGAATCAAGGAGGAGCAAGGACGGATAAGGCCTCTGCACCCCTTAGAGGGACAGGCAGAAACTAATCGAAAAAGCTGCAAGGTCTGGACTGGAGAGGATTTCTGCGGTCCCTTGCAGCTCTCTGAAATTAAACAGCTCTCTTTGGGCTCTGAACCTCATAACTCATAAAAAAAGAGAGTCACCAATTCCTGGCAGTCCAGGGGCCCAAATTAACAGGAACTCGCCTGGCTTGGCCGGGGAGAGTTGCCTTGACTTGGCTTTGGTCGACCGAACCACCCTAAGCAGAAGTCAAGTCCCATCGTTCTGGAGGCTCCTGCCTGTCCTGGCGTGTTATTTATTTGTTCTGGGGGAGCGGATTCCATCTTCGGGGGTGAGCACTGACATTGCAGAGCGGATTACTGGCTGGTGTTGGGCAGGACACGTCTTTGGTTGCGGTCCTGGCCTCTTTTCTGCCCTTTTGGCCATTAACTGGTTGCGACCTGGTCTGTGGCATAGGGCTTGTCTCTGAGCCAAACAGCCGTAGGCACTCCTGAAGGCTTACTTGGGCTTCTTAGCCAAGGGCCTCCGCTCGCCCCCTTGGCTTTCAGCGTCACCAGTTCCTGAACTTTCCAGGCCTCTTTGGAGGATTCTATGCTCAGTTTGGAGGCTCATTCATTTATAGAGCCGGTATCGAGTAACTTCCATGTGCCAGGCCCTGCACAGATGTTGGGACTCAGCAAATCCGGTGGTGGGACTTCCTATTTCATTAGGGGGAAAAAGGACAGAGTGGAAAGGACCAAGTGTGGAACACACGTGCATGCGCACACATGCACACACGTGCACATGGATGCAGAGCCAAAGAAAAGGAAACAAGGATGAAGGAACATGGGATTTAAGGAAACAGAAGCTTTGATACAGAGTGAAGAAGTTTAAGGTTGTAAAAACTAGAAAAGATTGAATGAGGACTCAAGGGTTGGAACATAATATGAAGAAATATTTATTAGAGGAAAGCTGCCCAGATCTTTCCACTCCGGAAGACACAAGAAGGAATTTAGATAGGACCCAAAGGAAAAAAAAATCACATTTGATTTGTATGGTGAGGAATTCTCTACGCTTCCGTTTTTATCAAAGTTATCCATTCACCAGGTTTCAAGAGTTGGATAGTTCTCCAGGGTTCCTAATCCCAGCAGATTTGTTTTTCGTGTTTGCCTTACCAGGCCTGTCTACATGCCAAGCCCTGTAGGATACTCTACTGGTTGTTGATTTCTGCACAACCAATTACCTCCAACCTTAGAGGCCTAAAACCATACGCGTTTACCATCACACCGTGTCTGTGGTCAGAGCCCAGGAGCGGCTCACCGGGGCCTCCGGTCTCCCACACGCTGCCCTGAAGGCTGCTGGTCGGGGACGCGGTCACCTCGGGAGCCAACCCAGGGGGCATTTGTTTACAAGCTCTGTCGCGTGGCTGTGGGCAGGACGTGTCTACTCCTTGCCACCTGGGCCCTTCCGAGAGCAGGTGCCTCCCCTCAGAGAGAGAAGGAGAGAGCAGGGCGGAGCTCAGTCTGTTTGTCACCTGATCTCAGCAGTGGCACTCCATCATTTTTGTCATTAGAGGTGAATCTGTGGGTCCATCCATGTTTGAGAGGAAGGGTTTGCGTTCGTTATCTACTGCCGATAACAGTCTCGCCACACTGTTGGTAGCTTATTTGTTATCTCGGGGTTTCTGTGGGTCACGTGTCTATCCACGGTTGAGCTGGGCTCACTGGTGAGGGTCTCAATGCTGCAAGGAAGGAACTGGCCCGAGCTGCCGTCTCCTCTGACGCTTGACCAGGAAGGGATCCATTTCCAAGGTCACTCGGGTTGTCGGTCTTGTGGTTGCAGGACCAAAGGCCGTAGTTTCTTGCTGGCTCCCTGCTGGAGGCCACCTTGAGCTCCTCCGGGACACCCGTAGAGCTTTGTCAGATGGGGCTCCCCAGCACGGCTCCTTGCTCCCTTAAAGCCAGCAATGACAGCGACTCCAGCAGGATGGGTGCTGCAGTCTTACTGCCGCAGAGTGGGGGTAGCTGGGACCACAGGACCGCACAGGGTGGGGCTAGCTAGACGCTGGGACAGTTGCGGGCTATTAGGGACTGAATTCTGGCTTCTCTCCCGGCCCATTCACACGTGGAGGCCCTAATCACCCATGTGGCTGTATCTGGACAGGGGGTGCCTTTCGGGAGGTAATTAAGGTTCAACGAGGTTGCGAGGCCGGGGCTGTAACGTGATGGGACTTTTATAAGGAGAGGAACAGGTACCAGAGATTTCTGCCTCTCCACCGTGGGAGGACTCAGCAAGAAGTTTCCGTCGACAAGCCGGGAAGAGAGCCCTCCCTGAAACCACCTTGATCTTGGACTTCTGGCCTCCAGAACTGCGTGAGATGAATGTCTCTCATTGAAGCCGTGCAGTCTGCGATATTTGTTCTGGTAGCCGGAGCGGACTAACACAGGGACTGTTTTAGAGAGCTCTGTACATGTGCGATCATCACTTTTTTTCTTTTGAAATGATTTGAGAGATACAGAAAAGTCGCGAAAATAGCACAGAGTTTACATTTCTTCTTCCCCCAGTGTTAAACCTTATGTATTTTTCTTTTTTGACACAGCTTTTTGTTTTCTATAAAGTAAGCCACACTTGTGTTTCATTTTCTTGGTTTTTTAATGCACCTGTCATTTCACTACTAAACCCCCCAATTTTCCCATCAAATCTCCCCGTAAGACATTTAGAGACTTCAGCTGTTCTGTGTCATCTTCTTAAGGAGGTCCTTCTGGAACCTTCCAACCTCCTCTACTCCTTGACCCTGTGAACTCTGTACCAGGGGGGTTGCTGTCATCTTGGGATTTTTCTTCACCGGTGGGATTCCCTTATTCACTCTGACGTAAAATCATCTGTTTCTTATTTTTCCTGGTTTCCTCTTTCTCAGCGCATTCTCTCAGTCGGGTGGGGCATCCTCTGATACCTTCTTGAAGATGGTGCCCGGGAGGTGATTTTTTTTTCCTTCCTGTTACTTCGCATGTCCAAAATACCTGTACCCCCTCCTGACACTTGAGTGAGGTTTTATCTGGATAGACTAGTGGGGGTTGGGAATCCTTTTTCCATCAGGATTTTGAAGACGTTACTCTATGGCCTTCTATCTCCCGGTGGTGTTATTGAGGGACGTGATGTTATTCTGATTCCCAAGACTTTGAAGAAAATAAAAAAGGAACCCATGCTCCAATCCTCTTGGAAGGCTGTAGGATCTTCTCTTGTTCCTGGTGTTCTGAAATTATGTGATAATATGCCTTGGAGCAATGTTCTTTCATCTTTCTGGATACTTTAATCTTCGCATGCATGCCCTTCGATTCTCATAAATTTCCCATAATGATGATGATTATCATCACTTCCCTGACGATTCTCTCCTCTGTTTTCTCTGTTGCTCTCTGTATTCCTAGTATTTGGGGATTGGATCCATGGGCCTAACTCTCTAATTTTCTTACTTTTATTTCCCATTATCTATCTCTTTATTTTATTTGCTCTCCCTTACAGGATATTTCCCCAATTTCATATTTCAATTCTCCTATTGTTTTTCATTTCTGCACTCATGTTTTTAATTTTCAAGAATTCCTTTTTGTTGTTGTCGTCCTTTGAGTGTTATTTTTACATAGTGTGCTTTCTCGTTTCCTGTGTGGCTCTCTAAAGCTATTAGTGATAACTTCTCTTTTGGAAGTTTATTTTTCCCTTTGTACCTAGGCTCTGTTTTCTCTAAATTGCTTTCTTTTTTTTCTTGAAATTCAATGAGCCAACATATAATACATCATCAGTTTGGGATGTAGTGTTCAGTGATTCATCAGTCTTACATAATAGCCAGTGCTCATCACATCGCATGCCCTCCTTCATGCCCATCACGCAGTTACCCCTCCCCCCCAACAACCCTCAGTTTGTTTCCTAGAGTTAAGAGTCTCTCGTGGTGCTTTTTTCCCTCTTTTCTGATTTGGGCTCTGTGTTTCCTTTTAGAGATGTTCTTCAGCTGTCTGGTAATCGGTGATTGTTTCCTGACAACCATAGATCAACCGTGACATTGACAGAGTTATGTGCGTGTGGATGGAGCATGATGACTGAGCTTTAGAGAAGGGCCATCCCGCTGAGTTGTTGAGTTTGGGAACTTCCTTGGCCGTCCTGCTCTTCTGTCCTCTTGGCCGGAACAGATTCTACAGAAAACTCAATGGATCTCTTGTCTGGGATGAAGGCCTAACTCTGAGTTTCTGAGTTCTGAGAATCAGAGAGGGGAAGAGGGCTGGGGTGGGGATGGGAGAGGTCTCAGCTTATGTATCTATCCACTTAATCCCTTTCGTGCAGCTTCTAGTATCCCCCAGATACTAATGTGCGGGGAGAAATGATTTCGTAGAGTACAGGAGAAAAGGAAGCAGCTACCGTCATTTATGTAGGACTGTTAAAGTCTGCTTCATTTATTCGCACAGGTGCCTTTCAGTGTATTCCTTATCTTTGGTGGTAGGTGGGTGTTTAGCAGAGACCTGAGCGATTTTGACTTTGACATACTCTAGGCCTTCCCTCTCTGCCTCATTGTCTTACATTTGGAGGCCTGGCTTCCGGAGAAGTGTTGTATCTCCTCAGTCCAGTTGCTGATTCATAGGGCAAACAACAAACCACTGATGGCCTGCGGCCTCGAACATTTTTCTAACTTGCCATTAATTTCCCGGGGCGGAGGGGGAGGAATTGAAATATCTATCTAAAACTATCTGAAAACGCAGGAGTAATCAGCTTATTGGTATCAGCTTCAATGAGCGACGCCATCCCTCCTCCTGACTATGAGCACAGCCTGGGGACTGGTTGTTTTATATACCAGGGGACCCTGCTTTCTCACACATTTCTCTCATTGTCAATCTGTGCGCCACATTCTTGCCACTGGGATACCTACTGGGCAGTCTGTTGGAGTAAATGAATTTAGCTCAATGCTGATTGAGAAAAGAGGGAGTGACAGTTGAAAATCCAGGAGGAGAGGGGCGCCTGGGTGGCTCAGTTGGTTAAGCATCTGCCTTTGGCTCAGGTCGTGATCCCAGAGCCCTGGGATTGAGCCCCAATTCAGACTCCCTGCACGGTGGGAAGTCTATTTCTCCCTCTCCCTGTGCCCCTCCCCTCGGCTTGTGCTCTCTCTCGCTCACTCTCTCTCAAATCAATAAAATCTTAAAAAAAAGAGAAAGAAAGTCCAGGAAGAGAAAGGAAACCCGTGTTGCTTCCAAGAATGTGGACAAGTTTATAGCCTATTTTCTCAAAAGTAAATGATGAGTATGCCAGAATAAGAGTGATTGAATACCAGAGAATGTTTTTCTCCAGAAACACATCTTTCATTCATTCTTTTTGTGAATATTTCCTGAAGAACCTTCACGTGCCAGGGCAGCACTACAATCATTACCAAAACTGCTGAGGTCCCGTCTGTGAAGACATTATGCTGAGTGCATCTCTCAGAAGCTACCCTTTTGCTTCTCCACTTTTCTTAGCTGTCATGACAGCTCTGAATGAACCACTGTAATATTTCCCTAATTTTCTCGATCAGTGAGATGTATGCAGGCTTCATAGAATCCGCAAATAGTAAGACCTTCCAGCTCAAGGGACAAAAACATTAGTAGATATTAAAATTGCCCAGTATCAAATTACTTTTGATGGTGATATCATTTCTGCTCTGGGAAGGTAAATGCTAATATTATCACACTTAAATGACTCATAATTAAAAAAAAAAAAAATCACCTGTTAGTGCTAGAGCCCAACAATTAGTTCCCATTATTATCATTTGCTAGATTTCAATTCCTTAGCTAAAAATAAGTCTTTTTTTCCCTAAAAAGTTGATTTTTTAAAACAAACTTTATTGAGATATAATTCACATACCACAAAATTTACCCTCTTAAAATATACAGTTCAGTGCTTTTTGTATATTTATGGAGTTGTACAACTACCACCATAATCTAATTTTAGAACATTTTTATCACCTCAAAGGAGATTCCTCCATTCCCTCAATCCCGAGCCCTAGGTAACCACTAATCTACTATCTGTATCTAGATTTGCTTTGCTGGACATTTCTTAAGAATGGAATCATATACTAAGTGGTTTTTGTGATTGGCTTCTTCCACTTAGCATAGTGAGTTTTTTTGTTTGTTTGTGCATATGTTTTTTAATGGTTCACAGACAAAGCGCCTTTATTTATCACAACAAAATTATCCATAAAGTCAATGACCCATCTAGGGAAGGAATGTTTTTCCCTTTTCCCCTTCTAGATTCTTTGGCTGGCTAATAATTAAATTGACATAAGACAGATTAACAGGAGAAAAACAAATTTTGTACATACAGGAGCCCATAAAAATATGAGACTCAAAGAAGTGACTAAAGCAGACAGTTTTTGTTTTTATACCTTTTAGGAAAAGAAACAATAAATTTGTGAAGAATTGACAAGAAAAAGGGGTTTGGGCTTGGTAGTAAACTAATGAAGAAGTAACAAAATTTGTGTGTGTAAACTTCTCGGCCCCAAATTCCCTACCTCTGGTGATGAGGATGTCTCTCTTCCTCCTGGCACAGGGAGGGTACTTTCCATGTGGGAGGGTTATTTCCTGCGGTTCCAAGGGAGCAGAAGAGAGTCAGAGTATCCTTCTTGCACTGGCTGATTCTTAAGTCACTTTAGTTTAAAATAATCAATATGCCAAGATGGCATATTTCGGGGTGGCATATTCTGTTTTGCTTCACCCAGCGACACTCATTTCTCTGTCTTTGAAAACACAGTTGCTGCAGGTTTGGTATGAAAACATCTTTAGGTGTCACTATTTAGTGGTATAAGAATGGGCTTTTTCAAAATTCCTTCCGCTAAGTTTTTTTTCCTAACCTAGGTAGACCTTGTGTACACAAAGAGAGTACTGTGTTCCTCTCTGCTGTATAATGACGGTTTCATTTTAATGAACTGTAAATAATTATGTTGCTATGTGGTCAGATTTATTACAATAGGATTCCATTCAAACTGTCCAAGGTTTAAAGTAATGTGCTTTAGTGTCCTACGGCTGCTTTAGGAAAAGCACCCCCTGTGTTAAGGATGTTAGGCTTGGGCAAAGCACAATGACCATATTAATTATACTGAAAACTGCCTTAGAAGTGGTATTTCTCAACATATGGCCATAGCCAAGCATATCAGAATCACAGGGTGGCCGCTAAAGGACAGTTTCGAGAACTTGCTCCTTACCTACGGAATGGGAATCTGGGTGAGGCTTTCCCATCCAAGTTTGAGCACTAAGTCTAAAGCCTTTGAGGACCCTTCTCAGTCACTGCCATCCACAATCCAAGAATCTTAGCCCCTCTTCCTTCTGGGGTTTTGCACTTACAAACCAACACATACAAAGAACGTGGCAACAAATAAACTCAAACAGAGAAATGGAGAGAACTGAAAAATACAGATTCCTTAGGAGCATTGATGGGGCAGTAGATTGGAAAACAAATGGGAATTTGACATGTCTCTCAAATCAGATTGCTGTGTACATGTCCATTGTGCATTTTATGTACAACTCTGCAAGCCCTCTTCCCAAACTCTCGGGTCTAAATGCATTTCAAAATTTGGAGTTAAAAAAAAATATTCTAGAGTGTTAATAAGACTTATATATCCTCCAGCAAGGTCTGAGGAGGCCTTTTATAAATTAAACACACTGAAATTTCTCTAGTAAAGTCATACATACTTTATCACCCAGCCTTTTCACTTCTAGGTTTCTTCTCTCCAACAGAAATAAGTATACCCGTGAACCCCCAAACTAACATGTCATAGCAGCTTTATTTGTCATGGCCCCAAACTGGGGAAAAACCAAATGATCATCAAATTTATGCTTTTGAAGAGTCACTCTAGGAGTACTGTCAAAAGTGAGAGAGTTAAGATGGTAAATTTTATGTCATGTATATCTTACCTTAATCAGTAAGAGGGATGAGGCTGTGGACACAGTCTTGGGAAAAAGTGTTGAAGACCTGAACCAAGGGAGAGGCGTCCGGGAAAATGTGATGAAGAATTCAGGGCTTGAGAGGTTTTTGGTAGAGTCTTTAGGATTTTCTATATAGTATCATGTCATCTGCAAATAGTCAAAGTTTGATTTCTTCCTTGCCGATTTGGATGCCTTTTATTTCTTTTCATTGTCTGATTGCTGAGGCTGATAATCCCAGTACTATGATGAATAACAGTGGTGAGAGTGGACAGCCTGTCTTGCTCCTGACCTTAGAGGAAAATCTCTCAGACTTCCCCCATTAAGGATGATACAAGCTGTGGGGTTTTCATACATGGCCTTTATTATGTTGAGGTATATTCCCTCTAAACCTACTTTGTTAAGGGTGTTTTATCACGAATGAATGTTGTACTTTGTCAAATGCTTTTTCTGCATCTATTGAAAGGATCATATGGTTCTTATCCTTTCTTTTATCGATGTGGTGTACCGTATTGATCGATTTGTGAATATCGAACCACCCTTGTAATTCAGGAACAAACCCCACTTGATCACGGTGAATGATTTTTTAAAATGTATCGTTGGACTTGGTTTGTTAGTATTTTGTTGATGATTTGTGTGTGTATGTTCATCAGAGATATTGGGCTGTAGTTCTCTTTTTTTGTAGTATCTTTATCTGATTTTGGTATCAGGGTAATGCTAGCCTCGTAGAATAAACGCGGAAGCTTTCTTTCCTCTTCTATTTTTTGGAATAGTTTGAGATGAATTAGGTATTAACTCTTCTTTAAATGTTCAGTAGAGTTTGCCTGTGAAGCTATCTGGTCTTAGAGTTTGGTTTGATTGATTTCTGCTTCAATGTAATTGCTGGTATTCGGTCTGTTAAAATTTTCTATTTCTTCCTGATTCAGTTTTAGGAGTTTATATGTTTCTAGGAATTTATCTAGCATCACTAATCATCAGGGAAATACAAACCCAAACTATAATGAGGTATCGCCTCACACCTGTCAAAATGGCTAAAATAAAAAACACAAGAAACAACAGGTGTTAGTGAGGGTGTGGAGGAAAAGGAACCCTTGTTCACTGTTGGTGGGAATGCAAACTGGTGCAGCCGCTGTGGAAAACAGTATGGAGGTTCCTCAAAAAATTAAAAATAGAAATACCGTATGATCCAGTAATTTCACTACTGGGTATTTACCCAGAGAAAATGAAAATACTAATTCAAAAAGATATATGCACACCTGTGCTTACTGAAGCATTATTTACAATAGCCACATTATGGAAGCAATCTAAATGTACATCAACTAACCAACTAGCTGGTGAACGGATAAAGAAGATGTGGTATAAATAAGTATATATTCTATTGCATATACATATGCAATGGAATATTACTCAGTTATAAAAAAGAGTGAAATCTTGCCATTTGCAACAACACGGATGGATCTAGAGATTATTATGCTAAATGAAATAAGTTAGAGAAGAACAAATACCATATGATTTTACTCATATGTGGAAATTAAGGAACAAGACAAATGAACAAAGAGAAAAAGAGGCAAACCAAGAAACAGATTCAACTACAGAGAACAAACTGATGGTTACCAGAGGGGAGGTGGACAGGGGGAGGGGGGAAATAGGTGAAAGGGATTAAGAGGGCACTTGTGATGAACGCTGAGAAATATCTAGAATTGTTGAATCACCATATTGTACACCTGAAGGTAAAATAACGCTGTATGTTAATTAACACTGGGCAAAAAAGGTGCACCATTTAATGCTTTTTGGTATATAACATTATTAGTTTTTTAAAATCGTAAAATATACATAACATAAAATTTGCCATTTTAACCGTTAAACAAACAAAGGCATGAAAGAAACAGAGTGGCTGCTTTATATGGGGAAAGGGAGTCTAATTTGGGCCGTTCAGAAGATGGACAGAGTCATTCCCTGAGACGAATATGAGAGGAAATGCAATTGGGAACATGTCAAGTAGAAGGATGTGGAAAATCTCAGGTAGCAATGACTCGTGTGTGATTGGGTCTGGAGCTTAGAGCAAAGGTCCGAGCTGTAGATAATGTTGCTGGGGAATCCGCAAACAATAAGTGGGAAGTGAATCTGAAAAGAATAAAAAAAAAAGACCAGGGGCGTGAAGTCAGACGGAAGCTGGTGAAAAGCTTGGCTGGCTTGCTTGCTGCTTTGTTCCTCTTGCCCATGAATTGTTCTCATAAATAAAATGAGGAATGATACATTGTTGCGTATAAAGCTGTTAAGCAATATTATTATGCAAAAAAATTTAAACATAAAAAGGGGACAGAATCTAGAATGGGAATTTGGGATTAAGTAAATGTGTGATAGATTTAATTTACACTAGAAATATTATTAAGCACCTGTCACAGTACTTGGCACACAGTAGATGCAAATTAATTGTGGAGGATTTTATGTATGGACTTGTACGTTTAATTTCTTAAAGTTCATAAAATGGAAGGCTTGCCGCGCACCTCCCACTTAGCTTCTATTGTTATCTTTAATTTGCATTTTTGGAAACGCTACTCAAGTGCAGCACTAACTTCTAAGTACAACACAGATAATCTCATTTAAAAAAAAAAAACGTAAAGGCAGCATCCATATGATTGGTTTTATGTTGAAAGAAGACTGTTTTCCCCCCTACAGATGACAACCTGAACTTTCCTTGTCCACACTGTCCGGTCAACATCATCCTCGGTGCCCCAAAGAAGACAATTCTCCATCTGCAAGCATTTGTCTTATTTGGAAAGCTGGCAGTGAAGAGAGCAGGTAACAGTCTCTTCTAAGTGGAGCGAAGAGAGGCTGAGTTCACACCAAACTCCACTGGAAAGACCTTTGGTAGGAAGCTGCGCTTGCTTATCTTAGGATAAAGGACCCCTCAGGGCTTGATGTACCAAATAGATGAGGAAAGATTTCAGACTCCCCAGCATTCTGCAGCGGGAGGTATAGTTCAGGAACTTAAACGGATATTAATATTATGAGAATATTGCTAGGAGTCAGCATTAGTTCTTTTTTCTTCCTATTAAAGGCATTTTTTCCATTAAAAGCAATTCTCAAACCATCTAAGAATTAACTGCTTACTTAAGAGTAAATCCTGTTCATTTAGAGAAATATTTACTGAGTGATCCCTGGATGCCAACTGAACATACTAGGTGCTGGGGTCGGTAAATGCATTCCCCTTCTGGTATGAAACTTTTTGTTTTACCTTTTCCTATGTATAAGAGCCCACGTGATTTTTACTTTCCATCGAAATAAACCTTCCTGTCTAATTGGGTGAATTTAAAACAAACCAAAAAACCTCACAAGCTCCTAATGAATTTATCTACTAAAAATTTAGCACATATGGAAAAGCTCTACAGATCTGTGGAAAGTTTTTGAAGCTATAAAATATCTGCTGGGATAAGTACTAGCCTAAAGAGGTATCTCAATGAATTCTGCATTGAGTATATTTGAGATAAACCTCAAAGAGAGTTTCAGCCACAGGCTTGCCTGGTTTCTCCTTGCTTTTGGTCTACTGCAATATCACACATCCTGTAGCTTCTGCAAAACTCCTCTGATGTCTTAGCATTACAGAAACAGCTTTGACCTTGAGTGCCCTTGAAAGAGTCTCGAGGATCTCCCCAGGCCACACTTTGAGAACCACAGCCCTAGTCTTATCTCATTTTGCCGACAAGGGAGCTGGATCTCACAGAGATTAAGTTAACCATAGGATAAAATCCCAGAGGGGTTGTTTGACTTCCCTCGGCTTAGGTTCCCAATCAGAAACCCGGGAATTAGGCCCTAATGACCCATCCTGATCACTGTCATTGCCAGGACTGTCCCAGGACAGCACCGAAACTGTTTTGTTTTAAATAAAGCAGAAGAGGAAAATCAACAACCACGGTAAATTCTACAACTGGCATACAGTGTTAGCATCTGAATTAGGATCTCTATTTGAACTGAACCGCCAAGGCAAGTTCTATTGCATTCCACTCCGTGCGAGCTGGTGGACAAGCTGCATAGTAAATATCATAGAGAAGGACGGAAAGCAGAATCACCACAAGGTCACCATTTATCACCTTCTCTGAGTCTGAAATGCAACTCACGACATAACGCCAGAAAATGTTGCACAAGTACTGGCTGAAAGGGTGGCGGGAGTATTAAGAGGTAGCAAATTAGGTGACATTCCTATGAGAGTTTTTACGTATAGTGGAGTTGTTCTGAAAAGTAGATTCTTTTCATTCTCTAACTGGACCTTATTTTGTCTTCTTTAAATAAATCGGGTTACCTTCTTGGTCCCCTAGAGATGATGTCCTTTGTATCCTACCAGATGGTTCACATCTTCTTGAAATGGCTCAGAGCCTCGTTCCCTCAAGCATCGGGGTGCCCGGAAAGGCTGGTCCGGCAGAGAAGACTCTTCCCACTCCCACCTTCCATTTTTCTCAGGCTCTGCATTCTGGAGTCATATTTACCTCTCCTTTCATGATGGTAACTCTCTTTGTCAACAAGATAATTCACAACGGAGGCAGAGTGAACGCTTTTCAGGGCAAGAGCTCTTTCTTCTGTGGTTCTCTTTTGAGCCCTGAGTGCGCTCTTCCCCAGCTCCTGAACTCAAATGGCGCCCCGGGAAGTTGGAACCTGTGCGCTCCATTCGACCCTTATCTCTTCCCCAGGAGGACACGGTGACGATACTTGCCGCGAGTCCCCGCTGCTCCTACCCCAAGTCCAGGCGCCTCCCCAGCGGCTCCACGCAGATGGTCATAGCTCGGGAGGCTGCGGGCGGAGGGACCTGGCCCTTAGCGCAGTAGTTTTGAGTTTCATCCATATGGTAGCGTGCGTCATTCCTGTTTATTGCTGAACAGTATCCTGTTGTATGGATATACCACATTTGTATATCCATTCATCATGGGATGAGCATTTAGATTGTTTATACTTTTAGGCTATTATGAATAATGTTGCAGTGAAGCTTTGTATATAAATCTTTGTGTGGACATATGTTTTCATTTATTTTGGGTAGATACCTAGAGAGGAGTTAACTCAATCATCTGGGAACTATTTTAACATTTAACTGCCGAACTGTTTTTCAAAGTCATTGTGCCATCTTACACTTCTTCTGGCAGTGTGTGGTGGTTCTAATTTCCCCACATCCTTGTCAACACTTGAGATTATCCATATTTTTAATTTCAGCCATCCCAGTGGGTGCGAAGTAGCATCTCATTGTGGTTTTACTTGCATTTCCCTAATGATTGAGCATCTTTGTATGTGCTTGTAGGCTATTTGTGTATCTTCTTTAGATAACTGTCCATTTACTATGACAGTTTACTATGGATAAATGTCCATCCTTTGCCCATTTTTAAATTAGGTTGTCTTTTACTTGTTAAGTTGTAAGAATTATTTATGTATTATGTATGCTAGGCCCTTATGGGATATATGATTTGCAAATTTTTTTTCAAGTCTGTTGATTGTCTTTCCACTTTCTTAGTGTTGCTTGAAGCACAAACACTTTTATTTTTGGCAGAGTCCAATTTAATGACTTTTTTCTCTTCTGTATTTTTGTTGTCATGTCTAAGAAATCCTTGTCTAACCCAAGGTCATGAAGATTTACTCCTCAATTTTTTTTTCTTCTGCATTTTGTAGTTGTTGTGGTTGTTGTTGTTGTTGTTTTTTCATTTCGGTGTATGATTTGTTCTGGGTTAATTTTTGTGTATGCTATGTGTATTCATCCCTTTGCACGTGGCTGTCCTTTGCATGGGAATGCACTCCATCTCCTGCAGGCTGACTTTCCCATTTAAAGGTCCCTTTGTGCTCACTGGCCAGCCTCCGGCCATCCACAGTGCTTTGGGCGGTCAGCTTTGCCCTGGAGCTTGCACTTGCCCTTTCTTCCTTTTTCGGCCCAGAACGTCTGGAGACAGGTTGAATAACCACCCTGGAGTTCCGCCAGAGTCACAAGACGAGGAAGGGCCAGAAGCACACGCAGGAGGCGGGGAGCAGGGTGGGGGGGAGGCGGAGGAAGTTCAGCATCATGCGGTTTCCCGGGCTCGAGCATGCTTAAGAGC
>CM052897.1:118411381-118446778 GCA_028534135.1 Potos flavus | reverse complement strand
GGGCTATGATCTTGAAATTACTACTCAATTTCTAAGGGTTTCAATTTCCCCATCTGTAAAATGAGAATAATAATAATGATTAATAATAATAATAGTTATAGGACTGTTGGGGGATTAAATGAGTTTAAAACACTTAGTGCCTGGCACAGGGTTAAGGAGGGCACTCGTGATGACCACTGAGTGTTGTATGTAAGTGATGAATCCCTGAAATCTACTCCTGATACCAATATTACACTATCTGTTAACTGGAATTTAAATAAAAATTGGTAACAAACAAAAAAGACTCAATACATGTTAGCTATTATTTTTATTGCAAATTGCTATGCTGTCCCTGTCATATATCAACTTTTCACTTGTGTCTAGGTCTAGATATGGATTTTATATTCTGTTTCTATTTGTCTAGTTTTCTGTCTTTGCCCCAATGCCACATGATATAAACTATTATAGCTGCATAATAAGTATCTTATTGGGCAAGTCTCTCTACCATATTCTCCTTCGAAATTATCTTGGCTGCTTTTTGTCCTTTACTCTTTCCGTATAGACTTTAAAATCAGTAATTTTAATTCCTGCATGGCTCAGTAGGTTAAAATCTTGCCTTCAGCTCAGGTCATGATCCCAGGAGTCTGGGATCAGGCCCCATGTCTGCCTCCCTGCTCAGCAGTGAGTCTGTTTCTCCCTCTCCCTCTGCTCCCCATTCATGCTTGCTCTCTTTCTCTCTAGTGCGCTCTCTCTCTCAAATAAATAAATAAAATCTTTTTTTAAAAAAGATCAATAATTCTAGTTTCCCAAGCAAAAATCTCTTGTCACCCTTCCCCAACACAGACACATCAATTTTGCTGGGAGTTTGAATGAAACATGCATTTAATCTACTGATTGATTTGTGGAGGTTTGCCATCTTTATGATATTGACTTTTCCCCCTATACACGAACAGGGAAATTTAATACAAAAAAGTCATTAATTAGTAAAAGAATGTTACGAAGGGGCAAAACTGGGCTCGCAGCAATATAGCAATGCGAGGTGCAGGAAGCAGCTCCTGTCTCAGCAGGAGAGGGAGTGCCGATGAGGAAGGGACCAAGAACTTGGAAGGCACTTCCCAAAGCTGAGGCTGAGAGCTAGTGGCAGAGGGTGTGGCTGTCCCAGCTGCCTGTGCCGGCTGCTGGTGCCGAAGTCTGTAGAGGGTGTGGGCCAGATCTTGTCTTTGGAGAGTGGCCTACTGCTTGACAGAGATACCTGCTGCCGTGGTGACATGTTAGCGATGATCCAAAGGAATAAACTCACTAAGGTGCCGGAGAAACTCCCTGGAGGGCGAGCACCCGCCGCTCCCCCAGGTGCTCCCATAAGCTACTCAACGGGGAGACAATTTCCTCTCTCGACCTTTCTTACTTCTTCCACCCTCCCCAGCCCCCAAGTTGCTGCTCAGAGGGGACCACTGAAACTCTGTGACACCTTTAACCAGTACGACCCATGATTTAATAATAGCTAGTTACACAATGAACATGTAAAACTCTGGCGCAATTAAAAAGGGGCATGAACAAGACACTGGAATAATGGATGAGATGAGTAATAAAGTTGAAATGAACTAATACATGTTGAACTTGTAAAGTAGGTTGTGACTTTTTTTTTATTACTGTTGAAGTATGGTTGACCTGCAATGTCCTATGAGTTTCAGGTGTACGATATAGTGCATTCTACAGCTCCTCACATCACTCAGCGCTCACCACAGTGAGTGTAGTTACCGTCTGTCACCAGATGTTATTATGATATTATTAACTATATGCCTCTGCTCTCTTTTCATCTCTGTGACGGATTTATTTTATAACTGGAAGTTTGTACCTATGAATCCCCTTTATCTATTTTTCACCCATACCCCCACTTACCTCCTTTCTGGCAATCACCAGATTGTTTTCTGTCTTTATGAGTCTGTTTCTGTTTTTCATTAGTTCATTTTTGGTTTTTTTAGATTCCACACGTAAGTGAAATCATATGGTATTTGTCTTTCTTTGACTTATTTCACTTAGTGTAATACTCTCTAGATCCATGCATCTTGTTGCAAATGACAAGGTTTCATTATTTTTTATGGCTGAGTAATATTCTATTCTGTATATACATATATAACTCACATCTTCTATATCTGTTCGTCTATTGGTGAATACTTATGTTGCTTCCGTATCTTGGCTATTGTAACTAATACTGCAATAAATGTATGGGTGCACATATCTTTTTGAATTAGTGTTTTTGTTTTCTTTGAGTAAATACTCAAACTAGTGGAATTACTGAATCAGATGGTATTCCTAATTTTTTGAGGAACCTCCATACGGTTTTCCATAGTGGCTCTACCAATTTACCTTCTCACCAATAATACACAAGGGCTCCCTTTTCTCCACGTCCTTGCCAGCACTTGTTGTATATTGCCTTTTTGATTTTAGCTATTGTGACAGATGTAAGGCAATATCCCATTGTGGTTTTGATTTGCATTTCCCTGATAATCAGTGATGTTGAGCATCTTTTCATGTGTCTGCCGGTCTTCTATATGTCATCTTTGGAAAAATGTCTATTCAGGTTCCCTGCTCATTTTTTTTAAAGACACATTTATTCAGTGTCATCATCAGGCTATTACATTTAGCAGTCAACAGCAAGGGTGCAAAAAAAACCCAAAACAACAACACTACATTAAAACCTTTGTTGGAGCGCTTTACACTTTCCACAGAACAGGAACTAAAATAACATGTTATACAATTAGTCACAAGTACAGTCCTTGAGTTTTGTGCCCATACACGTGAGTATTGTCTAAAACACGTCTTCTTTGTAGCAGCTTGGCTCTGCCACCATTGTGCTTGGCCGAGTTCACAAATCTGTTGTAACCTATAGCTTCCCTGTCACTTCTGTGGCTCTCCTGTCCCGCTCAGCTTTGTTTCCTGGCGGGAATGAAAACCCACTGCCACTGCCATAGCTACCGCTGTTGCTGGAACCACCATGGCCGCCTTGGTTTCGTGGTTTGGCAAAGTATTGGCCTCCACCACCATAGCGGCCAGAGCTTCTGCCTCCAGAATTCCCTCCTTTCGTGGGTCCAGAATTTGAAGATTGATTGTTGGAACTCCAGAGTTGCTTCCATCATTACCAAATCCATTATAGCTATCCCCACGGCCACCCTATCCACCACCACCTCGACTGCCGCCATGATGCCTTGCCCACTGAAGTTCCCTCCACGACCAAAGTTGTCATTCCCACCAAAACCACCTCCACGACCACCTCCACAGTTTCCAGAAGCACTTCGACCTCTTTGGCTGGAGGAAGCACTAGCCATCTCTTGTGTAGATGGGGCTTTCCTTACTTCACTGGTGTGGCCATTCACAGCATGGGATTTGGGAATGACAGCCTTGTCTACAAAGTCATGGTCATTAAATGTTACAAAGCAAAGCCGCTCCTCTCGCCACTGCCTCAGTCGTGATTTTAATCACTTCGATTTTCCAACACTGTTCAAAATAATCTTGGATGATTGTTCTTCAGTGTCTTCTTTGATGCTACCAACAAAACTCTTTTTCACAGGTAAGTGGGCATCATGTCTTTCAGAATCTTCTCTAGCCCTCTTTGGTTCCACAGCTCTTCATCCACCTTGTGTGGCTTTGCGTTCATGGCTGCGTCCGCCTCCTCCACAGGATCAACTCAAAGCCTCTGGAGCCCTCGGTGTTCGGATCTCTCATTGCCACACAGTCCATAAGCGTTCCCCATTGCTCAAAAATGGCTCCTCCGACTCTCATCAGTTGTTTCAAAGTTCAGACCTCCGATGAAGAGCTTCCACAGCTGTTCAGGCTCTTTGGGAGACTCTGATTTAGACATGATGGTGGTGGGAGGGGAGACTTTAACGATGCTTACTCGGCAGTGTCCACGGGCTGAAAAACTCCCTTGCTCATTTTTAATTGGATTTTTTTTTTTTTTTTTTTTGGTGTTGAGCTATATAAGATTCTTTATATATGTTGGATATTAACCTCTTATCAGATATAGCATTTGAAATGTCTTCTTCCATTCAGGAAATTTCTTTTTTGTTTTGATGGTTTCCTTTCCTGTGCAAAAACTTTTCATTTTGGTGCAAAACAAATAGTCAACTTTTGCTTTTGTTTCCCTTGCCTGAGGAGAAATATACACAAATATGTTGGTAAGACCTACATCCAAGAGATTACTGCCTTTGTTTTCTTTTAAGAGTGTTATTGTTTCAGGTTCCACATTTCAGGTCTTTAATCCATTTTGAGTTTATTTATGTGTATGGTATAAGAAAATGGTCCAGTTTCATTCTTCTGCTTGTAGCTGTCCAGTTTTCCCAGCACCATTTATTGAAAAGAGTGTTTTATTTCCTCACTGTATATTTTCATCTCCTTTAAGGTAATTGACAATATAGGTGTGGGCTTATTTCTGGGCCATCTGTCCTGCTCTATTGATCTATGTGTCTGTGCCAGTACCGTACTGTTCTGATTTCTATAGCTTTGTATATCTTGTATTTCTTTGTATATCTTGTATTTCTATAGTATATCTTGAAATCTAGGATTGTGATACATCCAGCTTTGTTTTTTCTCAAGATTGCTTTAATTATTTGAGGTCTTTTGTGGTTCCATATAAATTTTAGGATGATTTGTTCTTGTTCTGTGAAAAGTGCTAGTGGTATTTTGATAAGGATTGCATTGAATCTATAGATTGCTTTGGGTAGTATGGACATGTTAATGGTGTTAATTCTTCCAGCCCAAGAGCATTGTATATCTTTCCATTTGTTTGTGTTACCTTCAGTTTCTTTTATGAATGTCTTGTAGTTTTTAGTGTATGGGTCTTTCATTGACTTGGTTAAATTTATTCCTAGGTATTTTATTCTTTTTGGTACAGTTGAAAATAGGGTTGTTAGTTTCTTTTTCAGCTTGTTCATTATTAGTGTATAGGAATGGAACAAATTTCTGTATATTAATTTCGTTTTCTGCATTGTCACTGGATTCATTGTCAGCTCAAATTGTTTTTTGGTAGAGTCTTTAGGGAATATCTGTGTAGAGTATCATGTCATCTGCAATAGTGACAGTTTTACTTCTTACAGCAGATGCTTTTTGTATATTTTCCTTGACTGAATGCTGCATCTAGGACTTACAGTTCTATATTGAATACAGTTATTGAGAGTGGACATCATTGTTTTGTTCCTGATCCTAGAGGCAAAGCTCTCAGTTTTTCACCATTGAGTATGATGTTACCTGTGGGTTTGTCATATATGATCTTTATTATGTTGAGGTATGTTCTCTGTAAACCCACTTTGTTGAGAGTTTTTATCATGAATGGATATTGTATTTTGTCAAATACTTTTTCTGCATCTAATGAGATGATCATATGGTTTTACCCTTCCTTTGTTAATGTGATGTGTTACATTGATTTGTGAATATTGAACAACAGTTATATTCCTGAAACAAATCCCACTTGATTGTGGTGAATGATGCTTTTAATGTATTGTTGAATTTGGTTTGGTAATATTTTCTTGAGGATTTTTAAATCAGCGTTCATCAGGCATATTGGTCTATAGTTTTCTTTCTTTAGTGTCTTTTTTGTTTGTTTTGGTATCAGGGTAATGTTGGCCTCATAAAATGAATTTGGAGGTTTTTCCTTTTTCTCCTATTGTTTGGAATAGTTTCATGCCATTGGGGTAAAAAAGATGCTTGATATCATTTCAGTCTTTTAAAATTTATCAAGACTTGTTTTATGGTCTATCATGTGATCTATCCCAGAGAATGTTCTACATGCACTTGAAAAGAATGTGTATTGTGCTATTTTTGGATGGAATGTTCTGTATATATCTGTTAAGCCCATCTCGTCTAATGTGATCTTCAAAGCCATTGTCTCCTTGTTGATTTCCTGTCTGGATGGTTATCCTCATTGATGCAAATGGGGTACTAAAGTTCTCTACTGTTATTGTCAATTATTACTGTCAATTTTCCCCTTTATTTCTGTTAATATGTGCTTTATATATTTAGGTGCTCTTATATTAGATGCATAGATATTTATAATTGCTGTAGCCTCTTGTTGGATTGATCCCTTTAATCATTATGTAATGCCCTTCTTTGTCTCTTGCTACAGTCTTTGTTTCAAAGTTCATTTTGTCTGTTATAAATATAGCCACCCCTACTTTTTTTAATTCTATTTGCATGGAATATCTTTTTCTATTTCATCACTTGAATCTGTGTTTGTCTTTTTTTTTAAGATTTTTTTTTTTTGATAGAGTGAGAGATTGAGTGAGAGAGCAGCAGGAGGAGGGAGAAGCAGACTTCCTGCTGAGCAGGGAGCCCGATGCAGGGCTTGATTCTAGGACCCCAGGATCATGACCTCAGCTGAAGGCAGACGCTTCACTGACTGAGCCACCCAGGTGCCCCAAGTCTGTATTTGTCTTTAGACGTGAAGTGAATCTATTGTAGGTGGCATAGAGATGAATCTTGGTTTTTAATCTGTTCTACTCTATGTCTTTTGGTTGGAGCATTTAGTCCATTTACATTTAAGGTAATTATTGATTTTTATTAGGTTAGGATTGGATATTCAGGTGCAAATCAATCCAGGGGTGAAAGCAATGTTTTTAGGCCTCATTTTCTCCACTCTGCTTTGTGTTTTGAGGTTCTGTCATATTTTGCTTTATATATATTGATAGGTATGTACTTACTGTCTTTTTGTTAATTGTTTTCTGGTTTTTTGGTAGATCTTCTCTGTTTCTTCTCTTGCTCTCTTCTCTGGCAGTTTGATGGCTTTCTTTAGTGTGATTTAGGATTACTTTCTCTTTATGCATATCTACTTTAGGCTTTAGACTTGTGATTACTATTGTTTTTGTATATAACTTTTTTTTGTGTTTAGCAGTCTTTATTAAATTGATGGTCACTTAAATTTAAACACATTCTAAAAGAACTTCTCTCTCCATGTTTTATGTATATGATGTCATATTTTATATTTTAAAATTTTATGTATCCCTTGACTAATGTTTGTGATTATAACTCATTACAGTACTTTAATATTTTTAATTTTCATACAGGCTCTGTAAGTGATTAATCTACTCCCTTTATGTGTGTTTGCTTTTATCCTTGAATTTTTTCCTTCCATAATTTTCTTATGTCTAGTTATGACCTTTTCTTTTGCGCTTAGGTCCCTTTAGTGTTTCTTGTGAGAGTGGTTTAGTAGTGATGAGCTCCTTTAACTTTCCAACGCAGGTTCCCACGTCAGGGATGTCTAGTAAGGGGTGTGATCCCCTTGCTCCTCTGTGCTTGTGACATTCCTGCCATTTGTGATCAGTTGTCCTGGAGGTTTGGTTGCCAACTGTATATCCATCCCTACTATCCTTTTTGATATGGCCTTCCTTCTTTCAGCAGTAGCTGTGGAAGATTTGTCCTGTCAGTTTCCAGGTCATTTTCAGAGTTAGTTTCATAGATACAGTTGTTTCCTTGATGTGCTCATAGGGTGAAGGGAGCTCAGGATCCTTCTCTTCCCCTACTTTCCCAACAACCCACCGCCATATAACTTTTATTTTCTTGAGGAAAAAGGCCTTTCAAAAGATCAATGAACTAAATTTAAGAACCACAGACACCATTTCCTTCATTTCACAGCTGTGGAAAGAGCTGTAGTTTCTAATAGATCACTCTAAAGGATTTAGTAATTCATCCCTTCAGTTACTGATCATGGACTGCCTACTATAGACGAGTCATTCTGTTATGGTCTGGAGATATAAGATGAATAAGAGAAAATTCCACTTCTGACAGCTTTCAGAAAAGTAAGCAAATTTGAATGCAACGGTGAGGGTGAATACACAGTGCAGGGAGATAGAGATGCATGAAGGGGTTACGTAAGGGCATAAAAGACATCTGGATGAGGCGATACCTTAGCAGAAATCAGGAGGATCAGAAGTCCATATGAGCGGGCAAAGCTTTCCAGATAATAGCTTGTGTCAAGGTGTCTGAGTCCCTTTGGGCTGCTGTAGCAGAATACCACAGACTGAGGGGCTTATAAACAACAGACATTTATTTCTCACCATTCGGGAACTGGGACCTCTAAAATCATGGTCTTCTTGCTCTAACCTCACAGGGAAGATGGCATGCAGGATATTTTCCAGGCTGCTTTTAGAAGGGCACAGATCTCATTCTCGAGGGCTCTTACCTCTGGCCCAATAACCACCCGGAGGCCCCACTTCTGAACATTATCACCTTGGGGCTTAGGATTCAACATTTGAATTTCTGGAGGACATGAACTTTTAGACAATTTCATAGGGTCTGGAAGTAAGAAAACATGAGGTATGTTTGGAAAGCTGGAGGAAAGATTGTGTGTGTGTGTGTGTGTGTGTGTGTGTGTGATATGAGGTTAGGGGGAGCACAGAAAAATTAGGATGAAGGATGAAGTGGATAGGTCCTGGAGGTGATAGAAGGTTGATGAACTTTGCACATTATACTAATCATGACTTTTCCATTTTCAAGTGACCAAAACCCAACTTAAACTAACTTCAATGAAAGGGAGATTTATTGGTTTTCCTCACTTGAAAGGTTAGGATTGGATATTCAGGTGCAAATCAATCCAGGGATGCAAGCAATGTTTTTAGGCCTCATTTTCTCAACTCTGCTTTGTGTTTTGAGGTTCTATCATATTTTGCTTTATACATTTTGAAACTTATAATTAGGTGCATAATTAGAATTATTAAGTCCTCTCGATAAATTGAACCCTTTAGCATTATGAAATGACCTTTTTCGTCTCTGATAAATATTCTTTGCTCTGAAATCTCCCAAAGGTTAGATTGTACAGTCGGCCCTTGTGGGGTGTAATGTGAGTTGCTGGGTATCTTGGCATATGACCTTTCTAGATGGTTTCTTTCTAATTACAGTACTAGCCAACCCTCATAATTTCCTCTTTGTTCCCTGTATTTCACATCTAGAGGGCTTCTCTTTAACTAATCATCTGATGGCTGTCACGGCAGTTTTCCAGATTATCTATAGACTCCAGGATTCATGCAGGTGACGATGATTCAGTAACACCTTTTCCGCTACCTCCAGGTCAGACCCAGCCCTGTCCTCATGCATCTTGGTTTCCTAGACCTACAAACAATTCAAATTCTAGGAATTTATGTCTCTCTGTGTGTACATAAGCAAGTGTGTAAATGTATGTGTGTCATGCATGTGATGTAGAAGGGCGGGAAAAGAAGTAAGGAAGAGCGTTTGGGGAAGCTCAGAGGCATGGATGTATTAGAATTATAAAAACAGGGCCAATTTACATGCCCTTTAAAATTTTTATATGTGACCTAGTTTTAATATGGTAAAAGAAATTATGTTCTGTAAATATGCCCAAGAACACCTTCTGGCATTCCCATGATTCCAGTTCTGAAATAAATTGTAATTACCAAGTAACTCACCATGGTAAAAAAAAGTTGACTCATCTCTCTGGATGGATTTGTGAAGGACTGTAAATTTGGAAAACCAAATAACATCAATTTCTTTGTAAACAAATTAGTCTTTCTTTAATAAGATTACTTTGTCCGAGTTAATCAACAAAATATAGTAACATCCAACAAAACAAACACCAGACAGTTAACTTACAGTTAAATGTTGACTTTCTAAAATTCCTCCGGGTATTTCAGATTTTTAAATGAACTGACTCAGCACTACTGTCCTTACTTCCCCACATTCCTTTCAGTTCCAAGCATTTGCATCTGTTCCCTCAAGAAGAAGAAAGATAAAAAAAGAGAGAAATAAAAAAAATAAAATCCCATAATCTCCTCCTCTTTTTTTTTTTTTTTTCTTAATATGGGAAAGTATCTCCGGATCTAGGAAAAATTAATAGATTGGGAAAATAGTCAATTGCTACAAAAGTATTCGCCATATGCTGAGATTAGTTGGTTCACTGTTGAGGAAGAAAAAGTGTGCTTGCTGATAACTGACACTCTGAAAAGCCAGTCTTTCCCTAGAAGGATCATAACCAAATAAAGAAGTAAAAAGGAAAACAGATGATAAAATAGAACAGCTGCTGGAGACATTAGCAGGGGCAGCTGCAGTGAAAGCAGAGACAATAATGGTAGGATGGAGAGTGGCAGAAAACACTTCCTCTGGTTGGAGAGAACGTTACCATGTGGGTGTCTATCCCTTAGTAGTCCAGGAGAGCATCCCGTGCCGTGCGAAAGTTCTGTTCCCCAGGGGATAGATACTTCCATGACTTCAGTTCATTTTCATGAGCCAAGGAACCTCATTCAAACCTTGGTTCAGGCAGGGAAACAGGCTATAGTCCTCTGACATGAAGGGACTTTAGTCCCAAATATCCTGAAGGAACAGAGTTCAGAGTGCTTTGAAAATTTTATCATTGTGACTTTAAAAACACAAGTTAAATAAAATGTTTTCTAAAAAATAAAAGTTAATGAAATTAACTTCCCTAGAAATAGCAATTATGTGTTAATCAATACCATGAGGGAATCTGAGCAATTAGACAAATGTCTACATGGTTTCCAAGCCTTCAAGGAACAGAAAATCTGTCTTTTTTTTTTTTTTCAGGGACTAGAAGAAACAAATGATTCTCATTTTATGAGACTAGTGTAACATTTATTTAAAACCGGACATACAAAATATGAGAAAAGAAAACGACACAATAATCTTCTTGGTGAATTTAGAGACAAAAAATTTAGCAAATCAAGTTTACATTGTATTAACTTATGCACTATAACCAATCTATATCTTTCCAAGAAATGTGAGGATGGTTCCATTTCAGAAAAATTTATCAGCGTTCTCATCCTCACAGATTAAAGGAGAAAAACCATATGATCAATGTAATACATGCAAAGAAAGTTTTCAATGAAATTCAGCATTTATGATAAAACAAAACAAAAATTCTCAGCAAATGAATAGAAAGGAATTTCCTTAATCTAATAAAAATTTACAGCAAGCATCACATTTGATGATGAAATTCTAAAATAATTTGTATTAAATTTAGAGACAAAGGCCTTTATTAAATATACCATTAAATATACCATTATTAAATATTGTTCCAGAGGTGCTAACCTATGCTGAAAAATAAGGAAAGAATAAAAAGGTACAGGAGTAGTCAAGAAGTCATTATTTTGAGATACTAGAGTTACCTATATAGGAGATTCAAGAAGACAAAACTAATAAGAAACTTTCATAATATTACGGGACCCAAGCTTAATATTGAAATATCAATAGCTTTTCTGTAGGTTAGCTATGATTATTTATATAATGTATGAGAAAAAAATACACCATTTATAATAATTGAGAAGTGCCAGTAATAAATTTAACAAAAGATATAGGATATCTGGAAAAAAATATAAAATGTTATTGGTGGACAAAAAAAAAGACCTTGACAAATGAAACATAATGATAATTGTGGATGGGAGACTCATGAAGATGGTGTTTCTTTCCATATAATCCATAAATACCATTACAGTAAAAACTGCAGAATATTTTTTAAAAATGACATTTGACAAATGTATCCCCAAGTGCTTATACATATTCAGGACATGGATATAAAAAAACTTTTTTTAAAGGAGCAGAATAGGGAAAGGGATGATATTTGTGAAACTAGACATTGAGACATATTTATGAAAGTGTGCTGTTAAGATGAGAGAGAGAGAGAAGAGAACAAAGTAGAGGACTAGGAGAGACCTATGTAGGTATGGAGACCCACGTATGTATGGAAAAATGATAGAATGGTATTAAAAAGCAGTAGGGGAAGGATCATTTATTCAGCGCATTCTGGTTCAGTTGGTTCTCTGAATTAAAAAAAATAAAACTATATCACTACTTATATCACAAAGTAAATTCCAGTTGGATAAATATTTTGAATCCTTAATATATAGTAGCAAATCATTGTATCACCAGCCATAAGAATCAGGAAAAGATTGGTAATTTGACTAGACTAAAAGATTGGTAATTTGACTAGACTAAAATTAAAGATTTTTCTGAACAAAAGGGATCAAATTTAAAAGGTAAGCTATAAGGTAGTAGATAATGTTTGTAACATACATACTTGACATAGAGATTGCATTGGAAGTATGGATCTGAGGGGGAATTCCTTGAGTAAGGAAAGGCACCAAAATGCTAACACCAGAAATCAAGGAGAGATACAAAGCAATGATGGAAAATAGGCAGAAGTGTAGAATGGCTTATCTACTTCTAAGCACAAGAATGAAACTAAACAAGAACACAAGGAATCTGATCAAAGGTATCTTCCGAAATTGTCTTTGCCCACTGCTCGTGTAACAAGACTTTCATGGTAATAGTATAATGAGGAAACCGCATGCAAATGAGGCCAAGCAGTAATTGAAGAAATACTGAATAACTTTCTCCAAGTGGTAAAAATTATCAAATTACAGATTGAAGAAACTCAACAGACTCCAAGCAGGGTAAATACAAAGGAAACTACATGAAGGTACAGGTAATATTGCTGAAAGCCAAAGATAAGGAGAATGTCATAAATGTAGCCAAAGAAAACCAAACAACCAAACACACACAATAAACCCAACCCCAAACAGATTATATGTGGGAAAAACAATAATAATAGCAGCTGACCTCTTAAAGGAAATAATGTAAGCTAGAGGTCAATAGAATGACATCTTTAAAATGCTAAGGGAGACAAATTAAAGCAGATGTGGTAGGCTAATAGTGGGCCCCAAGAACCATCAGAACCTCATCCCTGGAGCTGTGAATGTGACCTCCTATGGCGTAAAAAAAACCTTTGCAGATGCGATGAATTTAAGGATCTTGGGATGGAGGATTTATCCCGGATTATCCTGGTGGTCCCTAAACGATCCCATGTATCCTTGTGAGAGGGAGGCAGAGGGAGATCGTACACACACAGAAGGGGAGAGAGCAGCGTATCAATGGAGGCAGAGATGGCGGTGGTGCCGCCACAGAAGCTGGCAGAGGCAAGGAGCAGATCCTTCCCTAGAGTTTCCAGAAGGAGCCTGGCCCTACTGACACCTTGACTTTGACTCAATGATACTGACTTCAGACTTGGCCTCCAGAATTGTGAGAGACAAGCAACCTGCTGTTTTAAGCCATCCAATTTGTGGTAATTTGTTGCTACAGTCACAGAAAGCTGATACACGGGGATAGAGTGGAGAAGACACGAAAAGCCTTGGACCGCTTGTACACGAATTCATACAAATATCTTCAGTGTTATACAGAGGATCTGTCACGACCAAGTGGGGTTCATTCAAGGAGCATGACGTTGGTTTAATGTTTGAAAATCAACCAGTGTTTTCCACTACGTTAAGAATAAAGGAGAAGAGGGGCGCCTGGGTGGCTCAGTGGGTTAAAGCCTCTGCCTTCGGCTCAGGTCATGATCCCAGGGTCCTGGGGTCGAGCCCCTCATCGGGCTCTCTGCTCAGCGGGGAGCCTGCTTCCCTCTCTCTCTCTGCCTGCCTCTCTGCCTACTTGTGATCTCTCTCTCTCTGTCAAGTAAATAAATAAAATCTTTTAAAAAAAAAGAATAAAGGAGAAGAAAAGTACACAGTCATGTCATCAGATACAGTAAAAGCATCAGAAAAAATTAAAATTCAGTTTATGAAAAAACAATCTCAAAAACCAGGAATAGAAGGAAAATTCATCCTCCTGATAAAGGGCATCTATAAAAATTCTGTTACATCATACTTAATGGCAAAATATTAATCTTTGTCCCACTAAAACTGGGAACAAGAAAGGGATGCTGGGGATCACTGCTTTTGTTTGACATCATCCTAGACACCACAGCCAGTGTGCGGTTGAGTGAAAGGAAACAAGAGCATGCAGGTTGTAGAGAAAGAAGTAAAATTGTTTTCATTAGCATGTAACGTGTTGTTGAAACAGAAAACTCTGAGAAATCTACAAAAACTATTGAAACTAGATGTAAATTAAGTAGCATGATACAAAGTCAATATAAAAAATCAATTATATGCTAAATATACTTGTGCCAAACAGATGGTAAATAAAGTTAAAAATCAATTGCATGAACTGTATGCTCTCAGGCTAAAGATAAAGAGAACTCTAAGTAATGGAGACAAGATAACACAGAGACAAGATAAAACCACTTTCTATATATTCTGGGGTTGTAGGTATAAATAAATACGTAGATAACAGGAATAATATTTTTCACTGTTGGATAAAGTAGTTACAAATATGAAAAGGGGGGGCAGAATGAATGCTATAGTATTGGGCCAAAACTGGAAGTATTATAAATTTATGGTTTTTAATATATAGATGTAGACATAAATATATAAATAGGTAGATCTTGAAACATATATTTGCACGCACATTTATTTATAGTACCTATTTCCTAGGTCTATCCTCTGAGAGATTCTAAAAACAATGACACCACAGTAACAATGTAACATAGTTCTTGGTTTCTGGGTGCCATTTTTCACTAAAAAAACCAGGGCTCTTTGGAGAAATGGTTGATTCTTGGTCTAGAATAGAGAGAGTGTGTGATGAACCTGAAATGCCTTATTTACCAGAAAGTAGAGAAGGGCTCAGAGAATGATGCGGACATGTCAAAGGAAAACAGAAACCAGCCTAAAGAAGCACCCATTGAACAAAACTGGGGAAATTTGAATATCAGTATAAATAATTACAGTAAAGCTTTATAATCCATAAAATGAAATAATCTAGGAAGTACATAGTAATTAAATACATCAACAAATAAAGATAAATATAGTAAATAAAGGAGGGGCACCTGGGTGGCTTAGTCATTTAAGCATCCAACTCTTGATTTCGGCTCAGGTTGTGATCTCAGGGTCGTGAGATCGAGCCCTGTATTGGGCTCGATGCTTAGTGTGGAGTCTGCTTGAGATTCTCTCTCTCTCCTTCCTCTGCCCCTCCCCCCGCTTGTGCTTGCTTCCTCTCTCTCTCAATAAATAAATATAATCTTTTAAAAAATAAATAAAAGAGAAAGTTTGATAGTTCTATCAAAGTTTGATGTTTCTATCAAAACGAGAGTAGAAATTAACTTTTAGTGCATTATGTATTTTTTCCCATTGCTGGTGACATTAACTTTCATCATTTGATTAAGCTGGTGATCTACTTGGTTTCTCCACTATAAATTTACTTTACTTTCTCCTCGAATAATTTAATTTTTTTTTTTTTGGTGTTGGATTATATAAGTTCTTTATATATTTTGAATATTAATCCTTATCAGATTTATTATTTGCAAATATCTTTTCCCATTCAGTAGGTTGTCTTTTGTTTTGTTGATAGTTTCCTTCACTGTGAAAAAGCTTTTTATTTTGTGTAGTTCTAATAGTTTAATTTTGCTTTTGTTTCTCCTGCCTCAGAATATAGATCCATAAAAATATTGGTAGGGCCAATGTCTTTGAATTTACTGCCTACGTTTTCTTCTATGAGTTTTATCATTTCAGTCTCACATTTAGGTCTTTATTACATTTTCAGTTTCTTTTTGTGGATGGTGTGATATAAGATAGTGATCCAGTTTCATTCTTTTTTTAAATTTTATTTTATTTTTTCAGTGTTCCAAGACTCATTGTTCATGCACCACACCCAGTGCTCCATGCAATAATGGCCTCCTTAATACCCACCACCAGGCTCACCCATCCCCCTTCCCCCCCTCCCCTCTAAAACCCTCAGTTTGTTTCTCAGAGTCCACAGTCTCTCATGGTTTGTTTCCCCCTCTGGTTTCCCCCACTTCATTTTTCCTTTCCTTCTCCTAATGTCCTCCACGCTATTCCTTCTGTTCCACAAGTAAGTGAAAACATATGATAATTGACTTTCTCTGCTTGACTTATTTCACTCAGCATAATCTCCTCCAGTCCTATCCATGTTGATACAAAAGTTGGGTATTCATCCTTTCTGATGGCTGAGTAATATTCCATTGTATATATGGACCACACCTTCTTTATCCATTTGTCTGTTGAAGGGCATCTTGGCTCTTTCCACAGTTTGGCGATTGTGGCCATTGCTGCTATGAACATTGGGGTACATATGGCAGGTTCATTCTTTTGCATGTAGCTATCCAGTTTTCCCAACACCATTTGTTGAAGAGTCTGTCTTTTCCCCATTGTATATTCTTGCTTCCTTTGTCATAGATTAATTGACCATATAAACTTCCCATCCTGTCCTCTTGATCTCTATGTCTATTTTTGTGCCAGAACCATACTGTTTTGATTACTGTAGCTTTGTAGTTTATCTTGAAATCTTGGATTGTTTTACCTCCAGCTTTGTTCCTCTTTCTCAAAAGAGATTTGGTTATTCAGGGTCTTTGGTTTTGTACAAATTTGAGAATTTTTTGTTCTAGTTCTGTGAAAAATAAAATTGGTATTTTGATGGAGATTGCATTGAATACATAGATTGATTTCTGTAGTATGGACATTTTAACACTGTTATTATTTCCAATCCATGAGCATGGTGTATCTTTCCATTTGTATCATCTTCATTTTCTTTCATCAGTGTCTTATAGTTCTTATCTTAAAGGAAAAGCTCTTAGTTTTCCAGCACTGAGTACAGTATTAGCTGTAGTTTTGTGACTTATGGCCTTTATTATATGAATATGTCCCTTCTATACTTGTTTTGTTGAGACTTTTTATATAAAATGGATGTGGAATTCTGTCAAATACTTTTCTTGTATCTACTGAGATGATCATATGGTTTTTATCCTTCATTTGTTAATGTGATACATCACACTGGTTGATTTTCATATATTGGACCATTTTTGTATTCCTGGAATAAATCCCACTTGATTGTGGTAAATGATGCTGTTAATGTGTTGTTAAATATAGTTTGCTAATATTTTGTTGAGGATTTTTGCATCTGTATTCAGCAGGGATAGTGGCCTATAATTTTCTTTTTTTTGTAGTGTCTTCTTCTGATTCTGGAATCAGGGTAATTTTGGACTCATAGAATGAATTTGGAAACATTCTGTTTCCTTCTATTTTTTGGGAATAGTTTGAGAAGGATAGGTATTAACTTTTAAAAAAATGTTTGGTAGAATTTTCCCTGAAGCTATCTGGTCCTGGAATTTTGTTTGTTAAGAACTTTTGGTTACTGATTCAATTTTATTACTTAGTAGTTGATCTTTTCAGATTTTCTATTTCTCTCTGATTCAGTTCTGAAAGATTTTATGATTCTAAGAAATTATCTATTTCTTCTAGGCAGTCCAGTTTGTTGGCATATAATTTTTTATAGTAGTCTCTTTTAATCCTTTGTATTTCTGTGTTTTCAATTGCAACTTCTCTTTCATTTCTGATCTTATCTATTTGAGTCTTCTGTTTAACTTGATGAATCTGGCTATATAAATTTTATCTTTTCATGGAACTAATCTCTTAGCTTTATTGAACCTTTCTTTCTTTCTTTCTTTCTTTCTTTCTTTCTTTCTTTCTTTCTCTCTCTCTCTCTCTCTCTCTCTCTCTCTCTCTATTTCTTTCTTTCTTTCTTTCTTTCTTTCTTTCTTTTTTTCTTTCTTTCTTTCTTTCTTTCTTTCTTTCTTTCTTTCTTTCTTTCTTTCTTTCTTTCTTTGTGTCTATTTCATTTATCCCCATTCTGCTGTTTATTATTTCTTTCTACTTACTTTGGGATTTTTTGGGTTCCTTTTCTAATTCCTTTAGGTGTAAGGTTAGAATGTTTGAGATTTTTCTTATTTCTTGTAGTAGACTTGTATTACTATAAACTTCCCCTTTCCCTCAAGTAAGTACTGCTTTTGCTGCATTCCAAAGAGTTTCAATTGTACTGTTTCCATTTTAATTTGTCTCCAGGTATTTTTTATTTTTTAAATTATTTTTTAACTTTTTAAGTTAATTAATTTTTATTTAGATTCAATTAGCCAAGGTATAGTACACCATTGGTGTTAGATATAATGTTCAATGATTCATCAGTTCAGTATGACACACAGTGCTCATCACTGCAGGTGCCCTCCTTAGTGCCCATCACCCAGTTACCCCATCCTCCCACCCACCTCCCTTTCTGCAACCCTCAGTTTGTTTGCTGGAGTCAGGAGTCTCATATGGTTTGTCACCCCCTCTGATTTCTTCCCATTCAGTTCCCCCCCCGCACCTGTGTTGTCCTTTGCACTCTTTCTTATGTTCCACATATAAGTAAAACCATATGATAATTGTGTTTCTCTGATTGACTTATTTCACTAAGCATAATCCCTTCCAGTTCCAGCCATGTCGATATAAATGGTAGATATTCATCCTTTCTGATGGCTGAGTAATATTCTATTGTATATATGGAGCACATCTTCTTTATCCATTTGTCTGTTGAAGGGCATCTTGTCTCCTTCCACAGTTTGGCTATTGTGGACATTGCTGCTATGAACATTTGGGTGCATATGGCCCTTCTTTTCACTACATCTGTATCTTTGAGGTAAATACCCAGTAGTGCAGTTGCTGGGTCGTAGGGTAGCTCTATTTTCAACTTTCGACTTTCAACTGAGGAACCTCCATACTGTTCTCCAGAGTGGCTGCACCAACTTGGATTCCCACCAACAGTATAAGTGGGTTCCCCTTTCTCCACATTCTCGCCAGTATTTGTTGTTTCCTGTCTTGTTAATTTTTGCCATTCTGACAGGTGTGAGGTGGTATCTCATTGTGGATTTGATTTGTATTTCCCTGATGATGAGTGATGTGGAGCATTTTTTCATGTGTCTGTTGGCTGTTTCCTTGGCCGTTTGTATGTCTTCTTTGGAGAAGTGTCTGTTCATGTCTTCCCATTTCTTGACCAGATTATTTGGTTTTTGGATGTTGAGTTTGAGATTCTTTATAGATCTTGGATATTAACCCTTTATCTGTAATGTCATTTACAAATATCTTCCCCCATTCGGTGGGTTGCCTCTTAGTATTGTTGACTGTTTCCTCTCCAGGTATTTTTAAGTTTCCTCTTTGATTTCTTCATTATTCACTGGTTGTTTAGTAGCATGCTGTTTTGCCTCCGCAAGTTTATGTTTATTCCAGTTCTTTCCTTGTAATTGATTTCTAGAGTCATACGATTGTGGTCAGAAAAGATGTTTGATTTGATTTTAATCTTAAATTTACTGAGTCTTGTTTCATGACCTAACGTGATCTATTCTGGAGAATGTTCCATGTGTACTTGCAAACAATGTATATTCTGCTGTTTTGGGATGTAGTGTTCTGTATATATCTGTTAAGCCTATCTGGTCTAATGTGTCATTCAAAGCCACTCTTTCCTTATTAATTTTCTATCTAGATGGTCTAATCATTGATGTAACTGGGGTATTGAAGCCCTCTACTATTAATTATTGTATTCCTCTCAGAATCTCCCTTTACATCTCTTAATACTTGCTTACTACTTAATATTTGGGTGCTTAGATATTTCCAGTTGTTATATTCTCTTGATCCCTTTATCATTTTGTAGTGACCTTCTCTGTCAGCTCTTGTTACAGTCTTTGTTTAAAGTCTATTTTGTCTGGTATAATTATTGCTACCCCAGCTCTTTTTTTTTTTTTCCACTTCCATTTGTTTGGAGTATCTTTTTCCATCCCTTCATTTTCAGTCTGCATGTGTCTTTAGGTCTGAAGTCAGTCTCTTGTAGATAGCATATAGATGGGTCTTGTTTGTTTTGTTTTGTTTTGTTTTTGTTTTTTTAAGTCTGACACCCAGTGTGTTTGGATTGGAGGAGTTCACCTATATACATTTAAAGTAATTATTGATAGATATGTATTTGTTACCAATTTTGTTATTTGGTTTTTAGTTGTTTTTGTAGTTCTATTTCTTTCTTCTCTTGTCCTCTTTCCCAATGGTTTGATGACTTTCTTTAGTGTCACACTTGGAATGCTTTCTCTTTGTTTTTGTGTAACTATTATAAGTTTTTGCCCCTTTCCCTCTTTCTTCTCCTTCCTGGGCCCCTATATTGTGACTGTCAGGACTCTTGATATTGTCCCAGAGGTCTCTTAACTTATTCTGACTTTTAAAAGTTCTTTTTTTCTCATTGCTGTTCAGCCCGAGTACTTTTCACTGCCCTGTCTTCTAGCTCACTGATCCATTCTCCATTTTCTATCTGCTGCTGATTCCCCGTAGGGTTTTTTATTTCAGTTATTCTATTCTTTAGTTCTGATTTTTTCCCATATTTTTCTCTCTCTTTGTTGAAGTGTTCACTGACTTCATCCACTCTGGTGAGTATCTTTATGACCATTATTCCAAACTCTATTAGGTAGATTGCTTGTCTCCATTTTCTTTAGCTCTTTTTCTGTGTTTTTGTCTTGTTTTATTTGGAACATGTTCCTCTGTCTCCTCTTTTTGTCTGACTCTCTTTTTGTTTCTGTGTATTGGGCAGGTCAGCTACATCTCCAGGTCTTGAAATAGAGGCCTCGCGTAGAAGGCGTTCTGTGGTGTCCTGTAGCGCAAACCTCCCTGGTCGCCAGAACCAGGCACTCCAGGGGTGTCCCCTGTGTCGGCTGCGTGTGCCCTCCTGTTTTGGCTGGATTGTGACTGTTGCAGGTACACTGGTGGGCAAGCCTGCTTCCTTACATGGCTGCCTGAGAAGCCCTGTTATAGGCACTGTGGGCATCCTGGTGGGCGGGGCTGGCGCTCAGCCTTCCTGTCTGCAGTGACTGCCGCACTGCTGCAGGTGTAACAACGGGCAGGCCCTGTTCCCAGTGCAGCTGGCTAAGAGATGTGGTTTTGACTAGTCTGGGTGCATTGGTGTGTGAAGTTTGCCCCCATTCCAGGTCAAGAGTCTCTTTGGGTGGGGGGGCATGGTCCCAGCTGGAATTGCCTGAGTGTTGTGGGATGGTAGTTTCTTTGGGGGGGGGGGGCACTGGTCCTGACTGAGCTACCCGCTGGGTATGATGACACGGGAGCCACTTTGGAGGGGATGCCTGCTGGGGTCACAGATCGGGTGGAGTGGCTCTGTGGGGGAACGCCCAGGGCAAGCTATGCTAGCAAGGTAGAGTGTCAGATGGAGAGTGTCAGAATCAGTTACCTCAAGCCTCTGGCCATCTAGGCTGAAGGAGGTCAAGAAAAATTGTGCCACCAGCACTTCCGTTTTCCAAGAAAGCTCCTAGAGGTCTTTGCTCCGCTGGCGCATGTCCTAAAATTAGTCAATAAATCTTCACTTCTAACCCAGGCACTTGCCAACTGCTTCTTCTGTGCTGGGTCTCCTGTGGGGCGGCGCAGCACTCTGACGTTTGAAGAGTGCAGACCAGTTTCCTACCGCTCGCAAGCTCTCTTGGAGTTAAGTCCTCCCGATTATCAAAGCCAGACGGTCCGTGGTCTCACCCTCCCAGTGCAGGTCCCCAGGGTCAAGGGTGTCTGGGATCCCCTTCCCCCCCCCCGTGCCTGTGATGTCCCTCCTGTGTGTGGGGGGCCACACAGGTGGTTTGGTTTCTGACCACAGCTCTGCCCCTCCTACTATTCTCGACATGGTATTCTGCTTATGACTTTCACTGTGGCAGATCTGTTCTGCCAGTCTTCAGGTTGTTTTCAGAGGGAGTTGAAGTACATACAGTTGTTGCCTTGGTGCGTCCCTGGGAAGTGGTGAGCTCAGGATCCTACTACTCTGCCGTCTTCCCTCTCTCGTGATTACTTTTGATTCCTCTCTCTCTTTATACACACACACGCACACACGCACACACACACAATACATATATATAGATATAGATATAGATAGATATAGATATATCAAAGTAGTCATATACATTTCTTCTCATTGTAGAACTTTATTTCCTTGGCTTTCCTTTTCCTCCTTATATCAGGACCCCTAATTCCCTGTGTTATCAATTTAATATGTATCCTTTCATACTTCCCCCAGACTCCCATCATCCTAAACAGACCTATAAATGAATATAAGTATATTATAGTTTTTCTAACCCCAACCGGGAACTAGAACTTTTTAAAAAAATAAATGGATATATAAAAAAATAAAAAATAAAAAGGGGAGAAAATTAAGTTCTATGCAGAAAAAAATGAAATGGATAAATGGAAAAATGGATCAATGATATGAATAGAAAATGTTACAGAAGATCAACCTAAAGGGGCAGGAAATATAGGAAGATGTTGCAGTTTACATGTAATTAGGGAAATGTAGACAGTAACAGCAACAGTGACCATCAGACTGGCAAAGTTAAAAATAATTATGTTGCTTGTAGGAACGTGAGGGAACATGTTCTCTATCATCACTGTTAGCATTGCAAAGTGCCTTTTTGGAAAGCCAAGTGGCAATAGACATTCAACCCAGCACTTACTGCCTGTCTCATGGAAATAAAAGCAAATATACAAGGCTATTTATTACCTTATTGTTAGCAGCATCCACTAACTGGAAACAAACTGAATATCTATTAATGGGGAAATGGTTGACAAAATTGCAAATATTTACTATAGAATATGATGCAGCCACTAAAGTGAATGAATTAGAAATTTACGAGATGACGTGGACAGTTTCCCTGAGGAACTATTGGGTGAGAAATATATGCATTAAAATATATATAACCATTTCACTTTTATAAAACAAAGAAAAATCCCAACCACCTTGAAGCTTCTGTCTGTGTAAGTTTTATTCTTCTGTGTCCCTGTTTAGCTTCTACCTCGTCTAGTCTGGTGTGTAGCTCCGGCACTTCATAAAAACTGCTCTTGACCTGTCTACAGTGATCTGAAAGGTGCCAAGTCTAATTGTCATGTTTGAGTTTTTAGGTCCTTGTACTTAGTCGTGGGTTCTCTTCTCTCCAACACTTTCTCTGTGAGTAGTATAATCCTTCCAGATGATGTTAAGCAGGTTCCATCTGCCAATACTCCCAATTTCTAGATTTCCACCCAAACCTTTAATCTCCAGGATCATATGCTAACTATCCCTTAACCTCACCCCTTGTCATCTTGCTTTTCTCCTTATGTAAGTAAAGACCACCCAAACTGTGGCTCATGCTAGAAATTTGGGAGTTGTCCTTGAGACCTCCGTTTGCCGCCTTCACATGTAATCTGTAAGCAAACACCATAGATTCTGGATCTAAAATATAATCCAAAATCATTTCTTTTCCTCTGCCTGTATAGTTGCCTCCCCTCTTGTGTGGACACTTGTGGCCGCGTCCAGTCCGATACCCTGAGTTTTAGCCCTCTCCTCTCCAAACTCTTCATATAATCGCATGGAGTGATCTTCCGTATATTAAATCTGATCATGGTACTCCCATAAAAATTTCAATAGTTGGCTGTCGTGGTGAGAAACAGTATTATTAACTGAATACTTCCTACGAGCATCTATCTATATATGCCTCATCTGTGTCTCTAACTCAGGCTCCAGCCACACCGCCCTTCTTCTAGAGTCTTGGATGTACCAACCTCTTTCTACTGTTGTACCTTCTAAATCATGATTTCTTCTCCCGGAAAAGCTATTTTCCTTTTTTTTTTTTAAAAATCTGATGAATGCCTACTTAGTCATCAAGTCTCTGTTTAAATGTCATTTCCTTGGAGCAACATTCCCTGATTTCCTATCTAAAAATCTGGGTTTTTTGTTTGTTATTCTTTCTTACAAATCCCTCTTTCTTCTTTTCCTCCTCCCTTCTTTTTTCTTTTTTAAGATTTTATTTATTTATTTGACAGAAAGAGATCACGAGCAGGCAGAGAGGCAGGCAGAGAGAGAGGGGGAAGCAGGCTCCCCGCTGAGCAGAGAGCCCGATGCGGGGCTCGATCCCAGAACCCTGAGATCATGACCTGAGCCGAAGGCAGAGGCTTAACCCACTGAGCCACCCAGGCGCCCTGCCTCCTCTCTTCTTTATAAAGCACTTCACATCATCACTAACCATTCCTTCATCTGTTTACTTTATCAGACTATAAGCTCGGTGAGGACAGAGACGAGTGTCCGTGTTAAGGTCTGTCCTGAGCATAGTGCCTCAGTAGGACTGTGTATTGGTCAGATCAGTGCCGGCTGTCATACGAGAACTCTGGTCTGTTAGTGCCAATGCAGCAGAACTTCCTTTTTTTGGCTCCTGTTAAGTTCAAGGTGGATGTTTGTGATGAATAGGTGGGGGGATGGAGGATTCTGTTACACGCAGTCTCCAAGGAACCAGGCTGATACAGGCACGGCCTTACTGAACACGTGGCTTCTACAGTATTCCAGATGTACGTGTGCTGTCCGCAGACAGTAAAGAGAGAATAAGGAGCGTAAGGGAAGGTTTCTGTGGGTCGAGCCCGGAAGTAGCTTACAGTACTTCCTCCCACATTTTAATGGCCAGACCTTAGGCTCGTGCCTTCGGCTGACTGCAGGGTTGGCTGTGAAATCTAGCTGAGCTAGAAGGAAAAGGATGTTGGGGAACGGAGGGGAGCTGAGTAAATTAGTAATCAAAACACACAAACAACGGATTTCTTTTCTCTACTTCTTTTGGGTTTTAAATGAATCTGAGAGCCTCGTGTTAGAGGTAGTAGCCTTTCAGCCAATGATCCTCAGTGTAGACACAACTTATGATTCCCTTGGAAATATCTTTAATGCTTGCCCTAAGTCAGTAGGACAAACTGAACTGTAGTTCAGGGAACCACAAAGTCCAGCTTTTAGATATTTCTGTTAAAAATAATTATAAAACCTCCTGGTTCTTGAATAATTAACTCTCAATTATCAGTAGGACTATTTTCTGAAGTGAATCATTTCCCGAAGTTTCTAAATAAGATATGAGTTGTAAAACTTTAAAAATATATGTATACAGGCATGCTAATCTTTGGGAGGCTTTACTTAACTTGGCAAGCTATATGTCTAATTTCCAGTTGACACAGGGTGTTATAAGTTTCCTGCGGTTGATATTGTGTTGCTGGCGACATTTTGATTTAAAAAATTTTTTTTAAAAAATAGAATATACATAACAAAGTATGGGAAAAGGCAAAGGTACAGTTTAGACAACAATAAATATCTACATATTAACCAAAAAGTCCAATAAATAGAATATAACCATATTTCAGGAGCTTTCTGTGTCCCTCCCTGCTGTATCAGTGGTGACCACTATTTGATTTTTGCTTTAATTTCTTTCCTTTGCTTTAGGTTGTTTTTTATTTTTATTTTTATTTATTTATAAAGATTTTATTTACTTATTTGACATGGAGAGAGAATTCACACATGAGCATAAGCAGGGGGAGCAGCAGAGGGAGAGGGAGAAGCAGTCTCCTCACTGAGCAGGGAGCCCGATGCGAGACTCCATTCCAGGACCCCAGGATCATGACCTGAGCCAAAGGCATATGCTTAACTGACTGAGCCACCCAGTTGCCCCACTTTATGTTTTTTAAATCCATTTTTTGCTTCTTTTTACTTCTGTTTATGAATTTTACATGTATAGAATCAAAGTGTATGTATTCACTATTGACCTAGTTCTTTTACTTTGCTTTGTGTCTTCGCAATTCAAAATTGCTAATGCATAAACTGTACATTGTTAATTGTTACATGTCATCGTAATGAATACACTATACATAACGATCTCTTTTAAAGAACTCTTTATTACATGGAGAATTCCAACCATATACAAACACAGAATAGTATAATAAATCTTCATGTGCCCATTACCTAGATTTGGCGATTGCCAATTCTTCTTTCATCCACGTTCCCATTGAATTCATTCTTGCCGTTCTTGAAGGAAATTACATATAACAAATCATTTCACTGTATCTCTAAGTACATAAAATATTGTACATCTTTTTCTAACATTCTTTAAAGAAATTTTTAAAAAACATAACCACAATACCATTATTATACCAAGAAGATTAGCAATAATTTTAATATCACCATTTCTTCAGTGTTCAAATTTCCAAAGGCTTCGTGTCATGTTTGTTTTGCAGTTTTTTTGAATCAGGATTCAGTTTCACACACTGTGATGAATCAGGATTTTTGAATCAGGATTCAGGTTCACACACTATAAGTTCACACACTGTGATGAATTGATGTCATTTACGTCCTCTTAAATCTATAGTTTTACTTCTTCCCCCTTTTTCCTTGAAATTTATTTATTGGAAAGCCTTTGTCTTATGGAATTGCCCAGATTGGATCTTGCCCATTCCATTCCGGAGGTGTACTTTGACATATCATCCTGTGTTTCTTCTGTATTTCCTATAAATTTAATACTTGGATGGATATAGAGTTTCGGCTAGACTCAGGTTTGATTTATTTTTTATTTTTTGGCAAGGATAACAGTGTTCTGTTCTTTCATGAGACAAAATCGGCTTGTCTTTTTTTTTTTTTTTTTTTGGAGAACTAGACGCTGTGGATGTTTAACGCCTAGATCAATTAATTCTTTAGGTGTTGCTAGTGATCCATTCATATGTTGCTGGGCATTCGGAATGGCTCCAGGTTTTTGCTATTATAAACAATGTTGCTATACATATTCTCCTACTGTCTTCTGGTTAATAACTTTAACAGTAATTGCTCCATAAATGAAATGGCTCAGTTTAGGATGTATTTGGGTTTAACTTCACTAAGTCAATGCCAAACTGTTCCCCAAAGCAATTGTCCTAATTTTTGTCTCTACCAGCAGCAGGTGAGAATTCTTGCAGCTTTACTTCCTTCTCCAGCTTAAGTTTTGTTCATCTGGCAGATGTGCGATGGTATTTCATTGTGATTTTCATTTTCACAGTAATGGAGAGGGCTAAAAGGAAGCTTAGTGTAAAGGTTTTACATGACCAAGGACATTTTTCACCATCCAATCTGAGCTGCCTCAGAGGATTTATGGAAGAAAGAACTAAATCCAGATGTTTGCTATTCCTTGTAACCTCATTATACAAGACTTAATACTGGTATTCCTTCCTCGGCCCCCAGTTGGAGTATTTCTTTCTGTTTCATTTTACATATGCTTTCTAGAATTTCCAATTGGAATTCCATTTCAGTTACTCCTGAAAGGACTTCCAAACACCACAGTTTGATAACAGTATGATAATCTCCTCCACTTAGGTTAAAGTGAGCAAACCTACTGTAGGGTATCTTTCACTTTGTAGCGTGAAGGAGGTACTATAGCAGGAATGTCAACCTAATGAAAAGCTATTTTTCATGGAAAGGGAAAAATAGCTAGGATTAAGGTAGCAAACCAAGAGGAAGTTTCTTTGTTCATGCATTTACTCCCAATGGTAAAGTAACCTTGGCCTAGTTGCTTAGCCTTTCTGTACTTCAAGTTCTCTACCAGTTAGGTGAGCATGACCTTAGTACCTACTTTATGTAATTATGAAGATTAAATTAATGCATTTAAAGCATGCAGTTTTGATTTGCAGTTCCCTGATGACCAGTGATATTGAGCATATTTTCATGTGTCTTTTGGCCATTTGTGCGTCTCCTTTGGAAAAATACCTACTCATGTTTTCTGCCCATTTTTAAATTGGATTGTTTTTTGGGTGTTGAGTTTTTTAAGTTCTTTATATATTTTGGATACTAATCCTTTATCAGATATGTCATTTGCAGATATCTTCTCTCATTCCATTGGTAGGTTGCCATTGTCAAAGAGATTACTGCCTATGTTCTCTTCTAGGATTTTTATGGTTTCAGGTCTCACATTTAGGTCTTTAATCCATTTTGAATTTATTTTTGTGTATGATTTAAGAAAGTGGTCCAGTTTCATTCTTCTGCATGTGGCTGTTCAGTTTTCCCAACACCATTTGTTGAAGAGACTGTCTTTTTCCTATGGGATATTCTTTCCTGCTTAGTCAAAGATTAATTACAATATAGATGTGGGTTCATTTCCAGGTTTTCTATTCCAATCCATTAATCTATGTGTCTATTTTTCGTGTAGCAGTATCATACTGTTTTGATCATTACAGCTTTGTAATAGAACTTGAAGTCCAGAATTGTGATAACTGTAGCTTTGCTTTTTTTTTTTTTTTTTTCAAAGTTGCTTGGCTCTTTGGGGTCTTTTATGGTTCCATACAAATTATAGGATTGTTTGTCCTAGCTCTGTGAAAAATGCTGTTGGTATTTTGATAGGGATTGCATTAAATGTGTAGATTGTTTTGGGCAGTATGGACATTTTAACAATATTTTTTTCTAGTCCCTGAGCATGGAATGTCTTTCCATTTCTTTGTGTCCTCTTCAATATCTTTCATCAGTGTTTTATAGTTTTCAGAGTACAGATCTTTCACCTCTTTGGTTAGATTTATCCCTAGATATCTTATTGTTTTTGTTGCAAATGTAAATGCGATTGATTGCTTAATTTCTCTTTTGCTGCTTCATTATTGGCATGTAGAAATGCAACAGGGTTCTGTATGTTGATTTTATATCCTGTGACTTTATTGAATTCATGTGTCAGTTCTAGCAGGTTTTTGGTAGAGTCTTTGAGGTTTTCTATATATGGTATCATATCATCTGCAAATAGTGAAAGTCTTCCTTACCAGTTTGGATGCTTTTATTTCTTTTGGTTGTCTGATTGTTGTGGCTAGGACTCCAGTACCATGTGAAATAATAGTGGTATGAGTGGACATCTCTGTCTTGTTCTTGACTGTAAAGGGAAAGCTCTCAGTTTTTCCCCACTGAGGATATTAGCTGTGGTTTTTTTCATATATGGCCTTTATTATGTTGAGATATGTTCCCTTTAAACCTACTTTATTGACAGTTTTTATCATGAATGGATGTTGTACTTTGTCAAATGCTTTTTCTGCATCTATTAGAATGGGCATATGGTTCATACCCTTTTTTATTAATGTGATGTATCATGCTGATTGATTTCTGAATCTTGAACCACCCTGCTTCCCAGGAATAAATCCCACTTGATTGTGGTGAATTATTCTTTTAATATATTGTTAGATTCAGTTGGCTAGTATTTTATAGAGAATTTTTGTGTCTATGTTCATCAGGGATATTGGTCTATAGTTCTCTTTTTGAGTGGTGTCTTTGATTTTGGTAATTTTGGTAATCAGGGTAATTCCAGTCTCATAGAATGAATTTGGAAGTTTTCCTTTCATTTCTATTTTTTGGAATAGTTTGAGAAGAATAGGTATTAACTCTTCTTTAAATATTTGGTAGAATTCCCCTGTGAAACCATCTGATCCTGGACTTTTTGTTTATTGGGAGTTTTTTGATTACTGATTCAATTTCTTTCCTGGTTATTGGTCCGTTCAAGTTTTCTGTTTCTTCCTGTTTCAGTTTTGGTAGTTTATATGTTTCTAGGAATTCATCCATTTCTTCCAGGTTGTCTAATTTGTTGGCATCTAGTTTTTCATAATATTCTAATAATTGTTTTTATTTCTGTGTTGTTGGTTGTGATATCTCCTCTCTCATTTGTGATTTTATTTATTTAGGCCCTTTCTCTTTTCTTTTCTTTTTTTTCCCAGAGATTATTTACTTATTTATTAGAGAGAGAGCAAGCGAGCAAGCACATGAGCAGCGGGGAGGAGTAGAGGAAGACAGAGAAGCAGACTCCCTGCTGAGCAAGGAGCCTGATGTGGGACTCGATCCCAGGACCCTGAGATCATGACCTGAACTGAAGACAGACACTTAACTGACTTAGCTACCCAGGCACCCCTCTCTTTTCTGTCTGGCTATAAGTATCAATTTTATTAATTTTTTTCAAAGAAACAGCTCCTGGATTCATTGGTCTTTTATGCACAACTGATGCTGTCAGAATTGCTAGGTTTGTTGCTGTCTTCCACAGTCATTCATGAGTACAATTGTTCATGTGCCCTAGTTTTATGTACAAAGATTATCATTTTCTCTGTGTTTCCACAACTCTAAAAAGGTTAGGCTTACTTAAAAACAAATGAACTATAGGGGTGCCTGGGTGGCTCAGTGGGTTAAGCCTCTGCCTTCGGCTCAGGTCATGGTCTTGGGGTCCTGGGATCGAGCCCCACGTCGGGCTCTCTGCTCAGTGGGGAGCCTGCTTCCTCCTCTCTCTGCCTGCCTCTCTGCCTACTTGTGATCTCTCTCTGTCAAATAAATAAATTAAATCTTTAAAGCAACAACAACAACAACAACAACAACAAATGAACTATAAATATTAAAGGTTGCTGTCAGTGTCAGCAATAAGAAAATGACCTCCCTCCCTCTGTAATCAGCCTAAATATTTTTAATTCTAGGGTAGATTTGGACATGAGAAGATCAAAGATGCTCTTTCATGCTCTCTCTCTCTTTCTCACACATGTGTATGCACACACACGTGCACGCACACGTGTTTAGGAAAATGTTTGAGCATTCCATTTCGGGCCAAAATGGAGTAGCAGGGACTGGATTGACCCTCCCACCTGAGATAACTAACAAACAACAAAACAAATGAAATAACACAAGTCAGATAAGAAAAGACAGTGTTCTCGAAGAGGTGGGGAAAAAAACGAGGTGAGCCTTAGCCTTGTACCAGCTGACTCAAGGTCATGGAGCATGGAGGGGGATCCCAGGGAGACTCTGGCAATTTCCTTGAGTTGAGCTGTTGGAAGCAGGAGTCCAGAGAATCGAAGGCAGCTAGAGTTCACAGGACACTGCATCAGAGAGGTGGGGGCAACACGAATCCTCAGATCTGTAGAGGGTCCCTCTCCAGTGTTCGGCACATGCACGAGGAAACTGCCCATGGCTGGGAGCAAAACTAGCAGAAAGGACTAGAGAGAAGAGTGCCCAGAGCCCACAAAAATCCCAAGATAGTGCCTGTTTCCAACAGCCAGAATGCAAGTCCTGTTTCCCCCACAGGGCAGTGGTTGAAATACAAAGAAAGATCTTGCCTCAGTAGTGCAGAAAAACAAAATGTTTTTCTGGCCCTTTCTATGAGAACTCAAAGCAAGATCTGAAAGGCAAACAGCTTCCAAGTAACTTTATCACATCACAGAACAAAGCTCAAAAATATTTTTAGGGGGACAAACATATCCAGGAACCAAGAAGAAAATTTGCTATGTCTGATATCCATTCAAAAGACCACCAGGTAGAAGAGGACATGAAGAAATGGAAAGACATTCTATGCTCATGGACTAGAAGAAAAAAATATTATTAAAATGTCTATACTACCCAAAACAATCTACACATTTACTGCAATCCCTATCAAAATACCAACAGCAAGGGGAACCCTCTTGCACTGTTAATGAGAATACAAACTGGTGCAACCACTGTGGAAAACAATACGGAGGTTTCTCCGAAGGTTAAAATTTGAACTACCTTATGATCCAGCAATTGCGATACTAGGTATTTACCCAAAGAATACAGAAATACTAATTCAAAGGGTTACAGGCACCCCAATGTTTATAGAAGCATTATCTATAATATCCAAACTATGGGAACAGCCCCAGTGTCCACTGACTGATGAATGGATAAAGAAGACATGGTCTATATATACAATGGAATGGTACTCAGCCATCAGAAAGAATGAAATCTTGCCATTTACAACGATGTGGATGGAGCTAGATGTTAAACAAAATAAGTCAGAGAAAGAAAAATACCATATGATTTCACTCATCCCTGGAATTTAAGAGGACAAATGAGCGAAAGGAAAAAGGGAGAGAGAGAAAGAGAAATCAAGAAACAGATTCTCTTTTTTCTTTCTTTTTTTAAAGAAACAGATTCTTAATTAAGAGAACAAACTGATGGTTACCAGAGGGGAGGTGAGTGGGGGGATGGGTTATATAGGTGATGGGGATTAAGGAGGGCACTTGTGATGAGCATCAGGTGATGTATAGAATTGTTGAATTACTATATTATACACCCAAAACTAATATAACACTGAGTACTAATTAACTGGAATTTATTTATTTATTTTTAAAAAAGATTTTATTTATTCATTTGACAGAGGAGAGAGATCACAAGTAGGCAGAGAGGCAGGCAGAGGGAGAGGGGGAAGCAGACTCCCTGCTGAGCAGAGAGCTCGATGTGGGGCTCGATCCCAGGACCCTGAGATCATGACCTGAGCCGAAGGCAGAGGCTTTAACCCACTGAGTCACCCAGGCACCCCAATTAACTGGAATTTAAATAAAAACTTAAAAAAAGGACTATCAGGCATACAAAGAAATTGGAAAATAAATCCCATAATAAGGAGAAAAAAAGCAATCAAAGCTGACCCAGAAATGCCACAGATAATAACATTAATAGTCAATGGCATTAGATATGTTATTCTAACTGTATTTATAATTTCAAAAAGGGGAAATATTTAGCATCTTAGTTTAGACCTGAAAAGTATTTAAAAAAGCAACCTTCTAATGGTGAAGACTACAATATCTGAGATGAACAGTGCCCTGATTAGATACTGCAGAAGAAAAGATTTGTAAACCTGAAGATGTAGAAGAAGGAAATATCCAAGATAAAACCTAGAGAGAAAAATGACCCTCCTCCCCCAAAAAACAGCACTGTGGGATAAACCTCAGAGGGTTGAATGTATATGCAGTTACAGTTCCCAAAGGAAGAAAGAGACAGGAAAAATATTTAAAGAAATAATGACCCCATTTTCCAAATATGAAAAGTAGATCCAATAACATGAAACAAAAAAACCTGAAGAAAACTACATCAGGCATATCATTATCAAATTTCTTAAAACCAACAATAAAGAGAAAACTTAAACCCAAGAAAATACATATTTATACACATATGCGAAATTGGGAAATTCTGACTCATTCACAAACCCCAGGTTAAGAACTCTCTAGTTTAGATCAAGAGGGTGAAGGCATGAAGACAAGCTCATGGTTGGGGAGAGGCAACAAATCACACTGAAAACCAGTGGTTAAAATTTGGTTACCACCATCCATAAAATCCCATTTATGTTGAAAATATGTATTTCTATGTGTTGTTCTGGGATTGGTGGGGTCAAGGTACAAATGGAGCTCTATAGTTGGCAATTGTTTCTTTTTTGTTTGTTTGTTTCAAGCTCTTATTTAAATTCTAATTAGTTAGCATAGAGTGTAATATTAGTTTCAGGAGTAGAACTTAGTGATTCATCATTTACATGTAACACCCAGTGCTCATCACAAGTGCCCTCCTAAATAACGATTCCCTGTATAGCCTGTCCCCACCCACCTCTCCTCTGGTACCCCTCAGTTTGTTCTCTGTAGTTAATAGTCTCTTGTGGTTTGCCTCCCTCTCCTTTTTTTCCTTTCTTCCTCTATGTTCATCTGTTTTGCTTCTTAAATTCCACATAATGAGTCTTTCTCTGACTTATTTCACTTAGCATAATACTCCCTAGCTCCACCCATGTTACTGCAAATGGCAAGATTTCATTGTTTTTGATGGCTGAGTCACATTCCCTTGTACATAGATGCCACATTTTCTTTATCCATTCATCAGCTGACAGACATTTGGGCTCTTTCCATAATTTGGCTGTTGTTGATAAGGCTGCTGTAAACATCAGGGTGCATGTGTCCTTTTGAATCACTATTTTTGTATCCTTTGGGTAAATACCTAGTAGTGCAAAAGCTGGATCATAGGGTAGTTCTGTGAAAACCTCCATACTGTTTTCCAGAGTAGGACAATTGCTTGTAATTTTTTTTTTCTTTTGAAAAAGGATTGGGCCAGTTTATAGGCTATTTGTGAAACATACCTCCTCGGGGAGTCAAATACTCACCATGATAAGACAATTTGGATACTTGTCATGGTTCAGCAGAAATATAATGAGCACAAAATACAAAAGATTCTTATTTCTATTTCGCTCCGGGTTTCAGCTATTTTAGGACTAAGCTTGGCTAGTAGGATCAACTTTCCCCTTGATAAATTCTTCATCAAAAATACGAATACCACAATTTATACTTGGAGGAAATACAATTTTAGGACACTAGAGGTCTCCACCTTACCATGCAACAAATAACATCTCAGAGGAAAACCTTAAAAGCACAATTTCCGTGGCAACAATGAGTGGGTGGAGGACGGCAGGAGGGGAGGGGGTTGAAGACAGAGAAATCTGTGTGACCGTGAAAACCGTGTAAAACGGGTAGTTTCTTGTTTCTCTTGGGTGGATGTCATCTGTTGGTGTTTTGAAATACCGACTGAAATATGAGTAGGCTTTGTTGGACTTAGATTTTCCACTTGTTTTTCAGATTTATATCTCTAGTTGGACACCCAGAGCTCTTAAAGCCTGAAGCACTGGAAAAAACCAAATACCGCGTGGTCATTACTACAAGCACTTGCAGAGAGATCCTCTTTCTCTTTAGATTTAAGCTGACTTTTTCTAAATAACAACATCTCTGTTTTAAAATTAATTACGTGCTGCTGTTTGCATTTTAAAGCACCACATGTGAATTCAGAAAACTCTTGCATTTGTTAAAAAAGAATAGGAAAAGTTGCTCTCTAAAAGAGTGAGGCCGAATCAGTCTTTGCGTAAGACCAAATTTTAGATTGATAATATTTCTTGGTATCTGACACTTCCCAGAGGACACTGACGAACTGAGACCCAATAGGAATGTGAGAACATGGTCTGGTGCAAATCCCCACGTGCTCCTTCCTGTGAGGGGCCAGTCTGGGCCTCCTCTGACTTCCCCAAAGAGACAGGAAGCAAAGCTAAGCTTGGTTCCTTCTTCTTGTCATCGTTCCCTCTTTCCCCAGCCCTGGAGGGCTGCCACAGGAAGAGGGGAAAAACACCTGTCTGCTGTTCCATTCAGGACTCTTTCCAGCCCCCTGCACATTCTTGGCACTCAATTCAGGGGCTGCCAGTGCCCCTCTCGGTCCAAACGCTGACGGCTGCTCACAGAATCATAGAGGTTAGAGGGGGACTTGATGACTGATTCCGTTATAGCTAGAATCTAATGCTTGAAAACCCTCTAAATGCTTCTGACCAAGCAGTTAGCTTAGCTTAGCTTAGTTTAGCTTATCTTGCATCTACCCATCCGACAGATACTATCAGCTGTCTATCTATCATCTATCCCTCTATTATCTATCTATATATCTATCTATCTATATCTATATCTATCATCACCTCTCTCTCCCTCTACCTAGGTAGATTTGTGTGTTCCAAGTAGGGAATGCACATATGTTTTTCCTTACTATATCTCAAGTAGATTTGCCTATTGTTCTTCTCTGAGTTGCAAATGTTGAGATTATCTTTTGTCATCCTGATAATGAAGACAGCACTTATTCACCTTTTGTGCTTGCCCCCCACTCTTCCACTAGCCTCCCAATTAGGTCACAACTCTCAGCTTGATTAATTTTGAATTTACGTAATTGTTGGCGTGTGACCTATTATTCGCAGTGGATCTGTTTAATGTACTGTGATTATACATTTTGATTTCACCTAGAATTAATAACTACCTCATTTATTAATGAGTTTGGTTTTCTGTGTATCGCTAATTTGCCCTCAAATCTCTGATAGAAATGAAGGCTCTTTTTAGTGCACTTAAACCCACCGTATTGTCTTCTCTGTGTTTGGTTCCTTTCCCCTCAGGGTGGAGCTTCTTGCGGCCACTGTCGCCCGCTGTAGTCGAACCTGGCGTTCCTCTAGGGCTATACTGCAGCAAAGCTACCGTGTTGCAATGTTCCATAACTAGCCTGGGGATTCAGGCTCTTAGTTATAGTTGATCCCATTTTCACTTGAGCCAGTGTTCTATTTTCTCTAACTTCTAACTGAAACAAGCATAGTCTCTCTTTCACATA
>CM052897.1:118390691-118410881 GCA_028534135.1 Potos flavus | reverse complement strand
GAAGAATCCCTAGTCACTGTCAGCTGACCATGTCCTCATACAGGAGCTCGGAGCCTCAAGTTGGCCTTGGGGAGCGGCTTGGCTTTGGGCTGTTTACAAGATATGGAAGGAGCTTTCAGGCTGGTGGGAGAAAATGAGTCAAAGTTCTGGGGCAGGAATACACATCAGGTATGTAGGGAACAATGAGTCAGCCAGTCTGATACTATTATGTGTATGGTGTGTTTTGTAATAGTTAATCAGGGATGCACTCAGGGCTTCTGAGGGCACACAGAGAAACAGGACCCCATCTTGTTGCTTACCTGCACAGACATGGGACGGGTGTCGCTGAGGGAATGCGTGCACCCCTTTGGTGTCCTAGCTTGCTTTTGGATTGGAGGGTGCTCCCACATTTGTCAGGGTGGTTCCCGAGCGAGTTAGAGTCAGCTCCGTGGGTCAGAGAACCAACACGGGATTGACTCGAGGGTTACCTACAAAATTCCCCGGTGGCCTTTGGACCCCTCAGTAACTCCGGGATGTCAGAGCAGCTCTAGGTGCCCCCAGACTTGGTTAGTTCTCGGTCACTACTCTAGTGGTTCCCCATTACAGTGGCGGACTACACTGCCTCTCACCTTTAGTGATCGCTCTCTATCTCCTGCCTTCTGCTCTTCATCCCCTTTGCTGCCTGGCAGCTTCTGTTTTGACGCCTTCTCTCTTGGTCAGCTGGTTTCTGCCTTTCCTAAAATTCCCCGAGAGAGAGAATCTGATACCAAAATTCTTCCAAAGCGCTTACCGCCAGGCCTTCTCATCAACTAGCCCCCTACACAGATAGGTGATCATCGTTAGGTGCTCACCCACAGTCCCGTTCACTCATTCATTCATTCACCCATCCATTCGTTCGTTCGTTCGTTCATATATTCATTCATTCATTCATTCAATGTATCGAGCACTTGGCAGAGTTGTAGGACTGGTGACAAAAGGGCAGGTGACCTGTGCATCCAAAATCTCTCATGAATGCTGTGGTGCCAAGAGCAACATAGTCTTGGCTGTAACACGTGTTTGTGTATAAACAGAACTCTTAGGGTAAAACATAACAAAATAAAACAAAAAAAAATCTTTATTATTTTTGCCTACTGTCCATCCAAACCTGCTCTGGGAGGCTAATTCTTCAACCGTTGGAATTTTAAAGGGACGCTGACATTTCTGGTTGTTTTTCAGGTGATTGACAATGTCGCCCCCCCCTTTCTGGTCTTCCTGAACTCAAGTCTCACTTTGACGATTTGAATGTGCCATGCCATGGCAAAATCCACAATTTATTTAATGTAGGTCTTCTCCCCTCCTCTAGGTCAAATGGGCTGCATGCTGCCAACTTGTGGTGGTAAGAAAGAGGCATGCAGCTTCGTTAGGCTTTCTCATCTCCCCATGCGACAATCTTGTCCTTTTCTGGCTCGATGACCATGGTTTCTGCCCTCCTCTTCCGGGTGGAGAGGGTACCTAAAGAAGGAGGGGCGGAAGGAGAAGTCTTCCTTCATTTGGACAGCTGAGAGTGGATTCCCACCTTTTCTGAGCCCGGTCCTTTATCCCCTTTGCTTTGTGACTGAGCCACCCAGGGGTCCCCAAGGTGCTTCTCACGGCGGTCCTTGGTGAGTCTGTCCAAGACAGATGCTCTGACTACTGAGAAATCCACCTGCGCGTTTTTGGACACGTGCAAAGGTGTCTCTCCTCTGGCTGCTGCGTATGACTTCCTCCTGCACACGTAGGCATTGGTGGGAAACGCCCCAGCAAAGTGGCCGCTCCAGGGGGTCTTGCTAACGGGGCCGGAGAAAAACCCGGGGAGGCGCTCTCTACGGCAGCAAGCACGCGTGCCTCTTTGTTAGTTTGCATGTGCAGTAAAGGTTCCGTGAGCATAGCCAGACTCTCAGTCTGTATCTTCCCCCAAAGAAACACCGATCTCCCTTTTCTTAGTACCTTTGACTGGGCTCCAAGGAAGAATTCCCATTTTTATTGGCCAGACTGAGTCTAGGCAGAAGTACAACGTGGGAGGGCACTGGGGGAGGTGGTGAGGGCCGGGCTTCCGCAAAGCAGTCTCCCTGTGCTGATTTCCCTAGGAATGGGCCAGGCAGGGCCAGGTATGAATCCGAATCGGGCAAGTCAATTTAAAACTCTGTCTGTAAATTATAGGGATATCACATCGATGGATGGTTGCAGGAATAAATCAGGATCTGATGTTAAGAGATCTGGGTTCAAGTTCCCTCTTGACAACTTTCTATGTCCCTGAGTCTCAGCTTCCTCACCTAGTAAATACATACACTAATAAGCAATTTCAGAGGGCTCCCCAAAGAACAGAATGAGATGTGTAAACACTCTGTATACTCTAAAATACAAAGCAAATATTAATATTCTCTGTCACCCAGCAAATTCATACTGGTAACATTTATCAAAAGCCAGTTAGGGGTCGAACGTTGTTTTGGGTACTGTGGAGTGGATAAAAATCTGAATGTGGTTATTTTTAAGAGACAACTCTGAGAAATGTCTCCTGCTGGGGTTCTGGGCGAGGGCAGCATGAGAACACCGGATGGCTGGGCAGGGGCTGTGCAGGGACCCAGACCGAAGGAGGGGCGTGCTGAGGGAAAGAGGGGCCTGAGGCTTCCCTCAGGTCTGCAAAACGCAGAACCAGTGGGTTTCTGCATGTGTGGAAAATATTGCTCATCGACCTTTGAAGACCTCAGGATTTTGATTCAGATTAGAACCAGAAAATGTTCAAGCTAGAAGGGATCATAGATATCATCTTTGCTGACCCCTTATTTTGGGGCCCCAGGAGATTAAATGACTTGTTCAAGGTTTCACAGTGAGTGAGAAGTATAGATGTTTCCGAACAAATGACCCAGACATTTCCGAACCTCCGCCCATGGCCTTTCCCTTCACTCCTTGTGTCCCTTGTCCATTCTCTTCCTCCTCCAAGCAGGAGCATTTGGTAAACATCTGTGAGCATTTTCATCTAGAGCAAAGGGAAGAGAGGTATTCATTTCCATGTAACTAGAGAGCTGTGGTATTAATAGTACTTTCGGAACGAAGGGCCCAAACACTGACTCAGTGCCTCTGAAGATAGCCACGTATTTTCATCATGTTAAATGAGGTTCTCAGGGTTCATGTCAGCAGAATGTCTTAAAATTCTCTAAAATGCCATAGTAGCCTCAAGATAGTCGTGATAATTTCACAGCACACCTGTCAGACCGTCGTTTCACTTTTATTACCGCCTTAAGGTAACGTGAATTCCCTAGCCCTCTGGCCTGCGACGATGGTTTATTTTCCTCAACAGGCTTTTTATGTCTAGAAGAATTCAGTTTCACATGCATTTGTAGATTACTCTTCATAAGGTCATCGTGGTGCCAAAAATGGGGAGGAAAAAAAAAGGCAAGTGCGCAGAGCAGCTCCAAAATGGTTTGAGCTTTATACTTGTGTTTAATTCGCAGCTCGAGATGCTAACTTTGCCTGATTGTTCTTTCATTGTAATCACCTTTTCAGCGGATTTATCCAGCCCCCCACCCCCACCCCAAATGTCTGGCAAGCACCGATCTTTATACTGTCTCCATAGTTTTGCCTTTTCCAAGAATGTCATAGAGTTGGAGTCAAGTAGCCTTTTCAGATGAGTTTCTTTCACTTAGTAATACGCAGTTAAGTTTCCGCATGCAGTTTCATGGCTTGAGAGCTTGTTTATTCATAGTACTACATAATATTCTTTGGACGCTGCACAGTTTATCCATTCACCTACTAAAGGACGTCTGGTTGCTCCCAGGTGTTGGCCATTATGAACGGAACTCTTAGAAATAAACATCCCTATGCAGGTTTTTGTTTGGACGTAAGTTCTGTACTCCTTATGATAACTAGCAGGGAGTACAGTTGTTGGACTGTATGGTAAGAGTATATTTAGTTTTGTAGGAAATGCCAGACTGTATCAAAATGGTTGTACCGTTTGGTAATCCCACCAGCAACAAGTGAGGGTTCCTGTTGCTCCACATCCTTGTTAGCATTCGGTGCTGTCAGTGTTCCAGATTCCGGCCAATCTAATAGGCATATAGTGACATTTCATTGCTGTTTTAATTTGCACTTCCCTGATGACATGAAGTAGAGAATCTTTTCATATGCTTATTTGCCAGCCATATGTATTCTTTGACGAGTCTCTGTTAAGGTCTTTGGGCCAGTTTTTTTTTTTTTAATTAATTTAATTTAATTTTTTCAGTGTTCCAAGATTCATTGTTCATGCACCACACCCAGTGCTCCATGCAATCCGTGCCCTCCTCAACACCCACCAACAGGCTCACCCAACCCCCACCCCCTTCCCCTCCGAAACCCTCAGTTTGTTGCTCAGAGTCCACAGTCTCTCTTGGTTCATCTTCCCCTCCAATTTCCCCCAATTCACCCTTCCTTTCCTTCTCCCAATGTCCTCCATGTTTTTCCTTATGCTCCACAAGTAAGTGAAACCATGTGATAATTGACTCTCTCTGCTTGACTTATTTCACTTAGCATAATCTCCTCCAGTCCCGTTCATGTTGATACAAAAGTTGGGTATTCATGCTTTCTGATGGAGGCATAATATTGCATTGTATATATGGACCACATCTTCTTTATCCATTCATCTGTTGAAGGGCATCTTGGCTCTTTCCACAGTTTGGCGATGGGGCCATTGCTGCTATGAACATTGGGGTACATGTGGCCCTTCTTTGTACTACATCTGCATCTTTGGGGTAAATACCCAGTAGTGCAATTGCAGGGTCATAGGGTAGCTTTATTTTTAATTTCTTAAGGCATCTCCACACTGTTTTCCAGAGTGGCTGCACCAACTTGCATTCCCACCAACAGTGGAAGAGGGTTCCCCTTTCTCCACATCCTCTCCAGCATTTGTTGTTTACTGTTTTGTTGATTTTCTTTGGGCCAGTTTTTAACTGTGGTTTTTTTGTTTTTGTTTTTGTTTTTGTCGTTGTCATTGTTGTTAAATTTTAAGCGTGCTTTGTATATTTTGGGTAACAGTTCTTTATCCAGATGTGTCTTTTACAAATATTTTCTCACAGTCTATGGCTTATCTTTTCATTATCTTGAAATTGTAGTTCACAAAGCTGAAGTTTTAATTTAATGAAGTCAAGCTTGTCAATTCTTTCATGCATTATGCCTTTGGTGTTGTATCTAAAAAGTCACCACCATACCCAACATCATCTAGATTTTTTCCCACATTATCTGCTAAGAGTTTTATACTTTTGCATTTTACATTTAGGTCTGTGACCCTTTTCAAGTTAATTATTTTGAGGGGTGTAAGGTGTGAGTCTAGGCTGATTTTTTTGCAGTGGCTGTCCATGTTCCAGTACCATGTGCTAAAAAGACTATCTTCTTCATTGCATTGCCTTTGCTCTGCTTTCAAATATCAGGTAACTTACATTTATATGGGTTTATTTCTAGGCTCTCTCTCTGTTCTCTTCCATTGATCTATTTGTCTATTCTTCAATACCACACTGTCTTGATTACTGTCGCTTTATAGTAAGTCTTGAAGTTGGATAGTATCAGTCTCATAACTTTGTTTTCCTCTTTCAGTATTATTTGGCTGGTCTGGTGTTTAGTTCTCCATATAAATTCTAGAATCAATTTGTTGGTATCTACAGAATAACTTGCTGGGATTTTGATTGGTATCTATAGATCAAGTTAGTAAGAACTGACATTTTGACGATATTGAGTCTTTCCTTTGATGAACATGGAATATCCCTCTACTTATTTAACATTAGAGTTTAGTAGTTTTCCTCATACAGACCTTGCACATATTTTGTTAGATTTATACCTAAGCATTTCATTTGGAGGGGGTGCTAATGTAAATGGTGTTGTGTTTTTAATTTTAAATCCCATTTGTTCATTTTTGGTTTTAGGAAAACAATTGACTTCTGTATATTAACCTTGTATCCTGCAACCTTGCTATAATTGCTTGTTGCTTCCAGGAGTTTTCTTGTCTTTGAATTTTTTGCATTTTCTACCTAGATAATCATGCCATCTGCAAACAAAAACAATGGTATTTCTTCCTTGCATTAGCTAGGATATCCAATTTGATGTTGAAAGTGGTGAGAGAAGATGTCCTTGCTTTTTTCCTAATCTTGGTAGGAAATCTAGTTTCCGTTGTTTTTTTTTTTTCAAATATTTTATTTACTTATTTGATAGAGAGAGAGACAGACAGAGCACAAGTAGAGGGAGAAGCAGGCTCCTGGCTGAGCAGAGAGCCAATGTAGGGCCTCATCCCAGGACCCTGGGATCATGACCTGAATTGAAGGCAGATGCTTAAATGACTGAGCCACCCAGGTACCCCGGAAAGCTTCTAGTTTTTTACTAATAAGTATCTTAGCTGTAGGTTTTTGGTAGACATCCTCTATCAAGTTGAAGAAGTCCTCCCACTATTCCTAGTTTACTGAGAATTTTTATCATGAATGGATGTTGAATTTTCTCAACTGCAGTCTTCCTGGCTGAGCAGGGAGCCTGATGCGGGGCTTGATCCCAGGACGCTGGGATCATGACCTGAGTGAGCCCAAGGCAGACGCGTAAGGACTGAGCCACCCAGGCGTCCCTATGCTGCACTTTTCATCCCATGACTTATTTATTTTATAACTGGAAGTTTCTACCTCTTAATCCCCTTCACCCATTTTACCCATCCTTCCAACCCCCCTCTCCTCTGGCAATCACCAGTATGTTCTCCATATTTATGAGCCTGTTTACAGGTTTGTTTGTTAGTCCATTTATTTTGTTTTTTTAGCCGCACATATCAGTGAAATCAAATGGTATTTGTCTTTCTCTGACCGATTTCACTTAGCATAATGCTCTCTAGGTCCACCAGTTGCTGAAAATGGCAAGATTTCATTCCTCCTTATGGCCTATATTCCATTTTATGTGTGTGTGTATATATAGTTGGGCTGCTCCTGTATCTTGGATATTGTAAATACTGCCGTAATAAACACATTTATGCATCTATCTCTTTGAATCGGTCTTTCTGTTTTCTTCAAATAAGTATCCAGAAGTGGAATTGCTGGGTTGTATGGCAGTTTTGGTTATTTGACATGCCTCCATACTGCTTTCCATAGTGACTGCATGAATTTACCTTCTAACTAACAGTGCATGAGGGTTACTTTTCCTGCACATCCTCACCAATACTTATTATTTCTTGTTTTTTTGATATTAGCCATTCTGACTGATGTGAGGTGATACCTCATGGAGGTTTTGATTTGCATTTCCCTGAAGATTAGTGATCAAGCATGTTTTTCATCTATCTGTTGGCTTTCTATATATCTTCTTTGGAAAAATGTCTTTTCAGATGTGTGCCCATTTTTAAATCAAATTATTATTATTTTTTTGGTGTTGAGTTACATGAGTTCTTTATGTATTTTGGATTTTAACTTTTATCAGACGTCTCATTTCCAAATATCTTCTCCCATTCACTAGGCTGTGTTTTCATTTTGTTGATAATTTCCTTTACTGTGCAAAAGGTTTTGAATTCGATGTAGTCCCAAATTTTTATTTTTGTTTTTGTTTCCCTTGTCTGAGGAGACAGATCCACAAAAATGTTGCTAAGGTCAATGTCCAAGAGATTATTACCAATATTTTCTTTCAGGAGTGTTATGGTTTCTTGTCTCACATTTAGGTCTTTAATCCATTTTGAGTTTATTTTTGTGTCTGCTGTAAGAATGTGCTCCAGTTTCTTTCTTTCTTTCTTTCTTTCTTTCTTTCTTTCTTTCTTTCTTTCTTTCTTTCTTTCTTTCTTTCTTTCTTTCTTTCTTTCTTTCTTTCTTTCTTTCTTTTTCTCTCTTTCTTTCTCTCTTTCTTTTTTCTTTTCTTTCTTTCTTTCTTTCTTTCTTTCTTTCTTTCTTTCTTTCTTTCTTTCTTTCTCTCTCTCTCTCTCTCTCTCTCTCTTCCTTCCTTCCTTCCTTTCTTTGTTTCTTTGTTTCTTTTTCTTCCTTCCTTCCTTCCTTCCTTCCTTCCTTCCTTCCTTCCTTCCTTCCTTCCTTCTTTTTTTCATGTAGCTATTCCAGCTTTCCCAATACCATTTATTGAAGAGACCACCCTTCTCCATTGTATATTTTTGCCTCCTTTGTCATAGATTAACCATATAGGTGTGGGTTTAAGTTTCGGATGTTTATCCTGTTGCATTAATCTATGTATCTATTTTTCTGCCAGCTCCATACTGTTTTGATTACTGCAGCTTTGTGGTATATCTTGAAATCTGGGATTGTGATACTTTCAGCTTTGTCCTTCTTTTTCAAGGTTGCTTTTTTCACTTCTTTTGTGGCTTCATGCAAGTTTTAGGATTTTTGTTCTAGTTCTGTAAAAATACTATTAATATTTTGATAGAGGTTGCTTGAATCTGATCTGTAGATTGCTTTATGTAGTATGGAGATTTTAACACTATTAGTTCTTCCAGTCTTATGAGCATAGTATATTTTTCCATTTTTTTGTGTTGTATTCAATTTATTTCATCAATGTCTTATATAAGTTGCAGAGTACAGGTCTTTCACTTCCTTGGCTAAATTTATTCCTAGGTATTTTATTATTTTTGGTGCAATTGTAAATGGGATTGTTTTATTAATTTCTCTTTTTGCCCCTTCATTATTAGCATATAGAAATGCAAGATTTATATATGTTAATTTTGTATCCTACTATATTGAAATCATTTATTAGTTCTAATAGATTTTTGAAGGAGTCTTAGGGTTTTCTCTATATAATATCATGTCATTTGCAAATAATGACAGTTTTACTTCTCCTTTAACAATTTGATTACCTTCCCTTTCTTTCCTCTTTCCTTCCTTCCTTCCTCCCTCCCTCCCCTCCTTCTTTTTTCCCTCCCCTTCCTTCCTTCCTTCCTCCCTTCCTTCCTTCTTTCCTTCCTTCTTTCCATCCTCCCTCCCACTCTCCTTCCTTCCTTCCTTCCTTCCTTCCTTCCTTCCTTCCTTCCTTCCTTCCTTGATTGCCACGTCTAAGACTTCCAGTACAGTGTTTAATAAAAGTGGTGAGGGTGGAAATTCTTGTCTTGTTCCTGATCTTAGAGGAAAAGCTCTCAGTTTTTCACCATTGAGTGTGATGTTAGCTGTGGATTTTGTATATATGGTTTTTATTATGTTAAGGTATGTTTTCTGTAGACCCACTTTGTTGAGAGTTTTTGTCATGAATGAATGTTGAATCATTCATGTTCAATGTTAATTAAATGCTTTGTCTGCATCTATTGAGATGATCATGTGGTTTTTATCCTTCCTCTTGTTAATGTGGTATATCATGTTGATTGATTCGTGGGTACTAAATCATCCTGGCATCCCTGGAACAAATCCCTGGAACCACTTGATTGTGGTTAATGATACTTTTAATGTATTGTTGAATTTGATTTGCTAATATTCTGTTGAAGTTTTTTTTGCCCCTATATTCATCAGAGAAATTAGCCTGGTAGTTTTCGTTTTATGTAGTGTCTTTATCTGGTTTTGGTATTGGGGTAATCCTGACCTCACAGAATGAATTTGGAAGTGTTCCTTCCTTTTCCATTTTTTGGGAATAGTTTGAGAAACATAGATATTAATTCTTTTTTAAACGTTTGGTAGAATTCACCTGTGAAGCTGTCTGGTCCTATACTTATACTTGTGGTAACTTTTTTGATTACAGATTCAATTTTATTACTAATAATTGGTCTATTCAGATTTTCTATACCTTCCTGGTTTAGTCTTGGATGATTTTATGTTTCCAGGAATATCCATTTCTTTCAGGTTGTCCAATTTAATGCCAATATAATTTTAATAGTTGTCTCCGATAACTTCTGTGCTGTCTCTGTTGTACTTCTGTGATGTCAGTTATTATTTCACCTCTTTCATTTCAGATTTTATTTACTTGAGTTCTTTCTCTTTTTTTCTTGATGAGTCTGGCTAAAGATTATCAACTTCGTTTCTTTTTAAAGAACCAACTCTTGGTTTTTGCTTTTTTTAATAGATTTTATTTATTTATTTGACAGAGAGAGAGAGATCACAAGTAGGCAGAGAGGCAGGCAGAGAGAGAGGGGGGAGCAGGCTCCCTGCTGAGCAGAGAGCCCGATGTGGGGCTTGATCCCAGGACCCCAAAATCATGACCTGAACCGAAGGCAGAGGCTTTAACCCTCTGAGCCACCCAGGTGCCCCCCAACTCTTGGTTTCATTGTTACTTTCTATTTTTTAAAGTGTCTATCTCATGTATTTTGCTCTGATCTTTATTTCTTCCTTCAAATTTATTATTTGAATTTATTCTTATTTCCTTCAAAATTAGTTTTGCTGACTTTGGGCTTTTTCTTTTAAAAATTCCTTTTTTTTTTTTCCTTGAAAAGGGTTTCCTTTAAAAAGGTTAGAATGTTTGAGTTTTTGGTTTTTTTTTATTTGAGGTTTTTCTTGTTTCTTGAGGTAGGCCTATATTGCTATAACCTTCCCTCTTAGGACTGCTTTTCTGCACCCAAAGATTTTAGACTGTTGTCTTTTCATTTTTATTTGTGTCCAGGTATTTTTTATTTCCTTTTTGATTTCCTTATTGACCTATTGGTTACTTAGTAACATATTTTTAGCTTTTAAGTGTTTGTGTTTTTCCAGTTCTTTTTTTCTTTAATTGATTTCCAGTCATATCATTGTATTTGGACAAGACGCTGATATGATTTCCAACTTCTTAAGTTTATTAAACCTTGTAATATGGCCTAAAATGTGATCTCTCCTAGAGAATGTCCCCTGTGTACCATGTGTACTTGAAAAGGATGTATATTCTCCTTTTTTTTTTTTTTAAAGATGGTACTTTATGTATATATTCTGTGTATATCTAAGTTTGTCTGGTCTAATGTTTTGTTCAGTGCCAATGTTTTCTTATTAATTTTCTGTCTGGATGATCCATCCACTGAGGTAAGTGGAGTGTTAACGTCCCCTCCTGGTATTGTATTACTTTCATTTTCTCCCTTTACGTCTGTTAATATTTACTTTATATATTAGAGTCACCCGCATTTGGTGCATAGATATTTATAACTGTTGTATCTTCTCATTTGATTGCTCATTTTATCATTATGTAATGCCCTTCTTTATCTCTTCTTACAGTCTTTGTTTTAAAGTCTACTTTGTCTGATACAAATATTGCTACCTCAGCTTTTTTATTTGTTTCTTTCCATTTACACAAAAATGTCTTTTTCTATCCTTTTACATTCGTCTATATATGTCGTTAGGCCTGAAGTGAGTCTCTTGTAGGCAGCATATAGATGGGTGTTATTTTCTATGCATTCAATCCCTCTCTTTTGACTGGAGCATTTAGACCATTCACATTTAAAGTAATTATCAATAGGTATGTACTTACTTATCTCTATTTTGTCGTTTCCTGAGTATTTCTATTGTTCTCTGTTCTTTTCTTCTTTTCTTGTTCATGTTCCCTTTGATAGATTACTTTCTTTAATGTTATGCTTGGATTCCTCTATTTTTGTGTGTCCCTTATAGATTTTTGGCTTGTGTTTGCCATAACATTCATATGTATACTAAGTATATAGTAGTCTATATTAAATTGACGTGTGTTTAGGATGAACCACATTCTAAAAACACTGCATTTTTACTCCCCCCTCCATGTTTTATGTGTATGATTTATTTTTTATTTTTGCCAGTTTCTTAACTAATTTTTAACATAATTGATTTTACTATTTTCGTCTTTTAATCTTTATTCTAGTTTTTATAAATGATTGGTCTACCTTTATTATATGTTTGCTTTCATCAGTGAACTTTTTGCTTTTATAACTTTCTTACTTCAGTTATGGCCTTTTCTTTTCCACTTAAAGAGTTCCCTTTAACTTTTCTCGTAAGGCTGTTTAGTGGTGATGCACTCTACTAACTTTTGTTTGGGAAACTTTTTATCATTCCTTAGATTCTCAGTGATAACCTTGCTGGGTAAAATATTTGGTTGTAGGTTTCTTCTTTTCACACTTTGAATATATCCTGCCACTCCCTTCTGTCCTGCAGATTTTCTACTGAAAAATCAACTGATAGCTTCATGGGGTTTCCCTTTTATGTGACTAGTTGGTTTTGTCTTGCAAGATTCTCTCCTTATTTTAATATTTGATTCTCTCTTTATCTCTAATATTTGATGTTTTAATTTTTATGTGTCTTGGTGTGGAACTTCTTAGGTTCATCTTATTTGGGGGCTCTCATTACTTATTCAACTTGAATGTCTTTTCCTTCCCCAGGTTAGGGAAGTTTTCAACTATTATTTCTTCAAATAAGTTTTTTGCCCCTTTCTCTTCTCCTTCTGGGACTCCTATAATGTGAATGTCAGTATGTTTGATGTTGTCCCAGAGGTCACTAAACCTGTATTCATTTTTAAAATTCTTTTTTTCTTTTTTCTGTTCTACCTGGGTCCATTTTATTACCCTGTCTTCTAGATGGCAAATCTATTGTTTTGCATCCTCTAATCTGTTGTTGATTTCCTCTAGTGTATTTTTCATTTCAGTTGTTGTATTTTCCAACTCTGATTGGTACTTTTAAAATTTTTATTTTTATTTATTTATTTTTTTATTATTTATTTATTATTATTATTATTTTTTTTTTTTGCAGTCTGAGTTTATTCACTCATTTCAAGTGTGGTGAGCATCTTTATGACCATTACTTTGCATTTTTTATTAGGTGCATTACTTATCTCTGCTTTCTTTTTTCTTTTTTCTTTTTTTTCTAGAGATTTATTCTTTCACTTTGAACATTTTCCTTTGTGTCCTTATTTTGTTTGACTTTCTGTGATGTTTTACTAATTAGTGGAACAGTTACCTTTCCTAGTTTTAAAGGTGCTCTGTGTAGACTGCATGTGCCTGGTGGTTTTGGCAAGCTAGTTGGATCTGCAGCGGGTATGGGCTGGTGGTCCAGGAGCACTCTTCACCAGGGCTGCCCTGCTGGAATGGTTGGAGCTGAATCAGACTGGGGTTTCCTGGCATGCTCTGTACAGGGTACAGCCTGACAGGATGGCTGGAGCTGAAGCTGGCATGGGCTGTGGCATTCTAGGGTTTTCCATGCAAGGGGTGCCCATGTGGGACAGCTGGAACAGAAGTGGGTGTGAGATGGGGGTTCCCAAGGTGCTCCAGGGTCAATTTGTCAATTTTTTGCTTTGTATATCTTGAAGCAATGTTATTAGGGACATAGAGATCTAGAGACTTTTATCACTGTATTGAATTAAAACTTTAATCATTGTGAATTACTTCTCTTCATTTCTAATAATGCTTTTTACCTTAAAATGTACTTTTTCTGATATAAATACAGCAATATCAGCTTTTAAAAATTGTTTTCAATGTGTGCATGGTAAAATTATTTCATAGTCTTTAAATTTCAACATTTCTGCATGCATGTATTTTAGATGTTTCTTTTACAATTAATATATAATTATTTTTAGTTCTATCTTAAAGTTTTTATCTTTTAATTGAAGCACTTTGGACTTTTATATTTGATATAATGTCTGATACATTTTGGTGTAAATATATATAGTACTCTTCACTATTTTCTTAATTTCTACTTTCCCTTTTTTCTACTTTCATGCCTTCTTTTAAGTTAACTGGGGCCTTTAAAAAATATCTTTAAAATATTCCATTATTGCCCTTTGCTATCTGGTAGTTATGTATTTTATACTATTTTTAAGTGATCTCCTTAACAATTATGTCATATATTTTTGCCTTATCAAAGTCTAACATTATTTTTTACTTTCTGCAGCTTCCTAGACAATGTAAAGAACTTTGTGCATTTTATTTCCCACCTCCCAACATACTACTTTTTTGTATTTTAGAAATATATACATATCTATGTTATATCGTCATATATATACATTCACACATTGACTCGAACAGTGTGGGGATTAGGAGCACTGGCTTCTATACATTTGAAAATCCATGCATTAGTTTTGACTGCCCCAAAACTTAACTACTTATAGTCTACTGTTGACTAGAAGCCTTACTAATAACATAGTTAACACACATTTTCTATGTTATATGTATTATATACTGTATTCTTACAATAATACCTAACTTTTTAAAAAAATTTTTGTTCTTCTAGGGTATGCAGTTCATCTGCACGTTTTTAAAAAAATTATTGCCAATTTCCATAAAGTTTTCCAATATATTGAAAGATGAATCCATGTATAAGTGGGACAATATTTTACCTTTTTCATTGCTCTTTTCCTCTTGCATCGGTGAGTTTCCATGCTGGATCATTTTTCATTTGCTTAAAAATTTTTCTTTAATATTTAGTATTAATTATATTTATAAATTATATTTAATATTTCCTTTAGGATGGGTCTCCTGGTGATAAGCTATCTTCATTTTTGTTTGAAATGTCTGTGTTTTGCTTTTATTCTTGAACGATATTTTTTTAAAAAGATTTTATTTATTTGTTTGTCAGAGAGAGAGAGAGAGCAAGCACAGCAGGGAGAGTGGCAGGCAGAGGGAGAAGCAGGCTCCTCACTGAGCAAGGAGCCTGGGATCATGGCCTGAGCCAAAGGCAGACGCTTAACCAACTGAGCCACCCAGGCATCCTCTTGAAGGGTATTTTGGCTGGATATAGAATTCTAAATTGGGAGACTTTTTCTTTTAGCATCTCGAGGATATCATCTGACTGTCTTTTGCTTTGCTTCTGAAAAATCACCTATCTATCTAATTGTTGCTCCTTTATAGATTATCTTTTTTTTTCTTTGAGTAAGGTTTTTTTGGTCATCTTTGTAAACGATGCCTAGGTATTTTCTTTCTAGTCTTTAAATTTCAAAGGTCAGGTATTTATAGCTTGAAGTCTTTCATTATTTACAAAATTTATCATCCATTATCTTTTCAAATATTGCTTTTGCCTATTCTTTTTCTTTTTTTTGATTCTGATTACATACCTTCTTTTCTAGACCTTATGTCTTTTATTGTTTCTTCTGTGTTTTCTATATTTTTGTCTTTTTGTACTTCAAAAGTTTCTTCTGACTTAACTTCTACTTCACTAATTCTCTTCTTATTTGAATCTAATATACTGTTAAAATCACCCACTGTGCTCTTATTTTGATTAATTTTTCATACAGTTTTCATACTTTTAAAGTTAATACTTTTCTCCTAAAATTCTTATTTGTGTCTTTTACATCTTTGAATATATTTAGTATAAATATTGTAATGTGTATCTGATAACACTTGTTATCTGGATGTCTTGTTGGTCTGTTTTGATTTTTTCTTATTTATTGTGGTTTCTACCTTTGTTATTTTATATCCCCATATGCCTATTATTTTTTTGAGCACTGGACATTGTACATGAGAACTACAGAAATAATTTGAGCCCAACCATGATCCTGACTTTCTTCAGATAGGATTTAAGTTTGCTTCTGGCAATCATGTAACAGTGGTAGTAATCTAGATTGATTTCATTCAGTTTCAATGACTTAGATCATTTAAAGCTGGGCTTTGGTTTTGCTAAAACCGATCTTCATTCACTCTTATTCTGAGGCTGTGCTGTCATCTTGGGGTCCCAACTCCAAGTATTTATGAGCTTCCAATCTTAGCAAGTAGTAGATTCCATTTTTTTTTTTTTTTTGTCCCTCTAGCACCATGAGAATGTCAAAAACATTGCTCAGCCTCTGAGCCATCTCTTCCAGAATCAGGACTTATCTCCAGGGGCAAAAAAGTGGCACAGTACACCTCTTCCCTTATCTTCCTAAATGTAGCCTTGTAACTCCTCACTGCTTTTTTAACTCATCAGTCTCCAAGCAGATTATTTTTATAGGTAAAAAATATGTTAGGCATCCTCAGCAGGAAGCTTACTCTGAATTTTTAAGTCTCCCATTTTACTTCTTAAATCTACCAATAGGATTGTGCATTTTAAATTCTTTAAGTGAGCTAAAAAAGTAAGATTGATAAAAGTTTTTCTTTCTTTTTTATGGGTATGCTCTGCCAGTAGATTTTGGTATTAGAATTTTGATCACTTCATAGAATTAAGCTTGAAAACTTTATTTCTCCACTCAAATAATTTTTATAACATGTATGTTATATGTTTGTTAGACATTTAGTAAAATTTATTCATAAAAACATTAGGGCTAGATTATTTCCTGTAATTGGCAGTTAACTTTGATTCCCTTCTCTATTTTTCTTTTTTTTTTTTTTAAGATTAGGATTTTTTAGTTTGTAATTATGATTAAAAAACACATAACATAAAGTTTACTCTCTTAATCATTTTAAAGTGTATGGTTCACTGGCATTAAGTATATTCACATTATTGTGTAACTCTCATCACCATCCATCTCTGGAACTCTTTTCATCTTGCAATATTGAAACTCTATACTCATTAAGTAAGAACTTCCTATTGTCCCCTCCCCTCAGCCTCCCCAACAAATAGTGGAACCACTATTCCACTTTCTGTCCCTATAATTTAATTATTGTAAGTAACTCATGTATGTTAATTATATCATATTGTTATTTTTGTAATTAGCTTATTTCTCTTAGCATAATCCTCTAATTTCACATGTGTTATAGCATGTATTAGATTTTCCTTTCTTTTTAAGGCTGAATAATATTCCATTATATGTATATAATACATTTTGTTTATTCATCTATCAGTGGACATTTGGGTTTCTTCCACTTTTTTGGCTATTGTGAAAAATGCTGCTACAAACATGGGTATACAAGTATCTATCTCTTGAACTTGTTTTTTTTTTTTCCCCAAAGATTTTATTTATTTGACAGACAGAGAGCACAAGTAGGCAGAGAGGCAGGAAGCAGGCTCCCTGCTGAGCAGAGAGCCCGATGCGGGGGTGGATCCCAGGACCCTGAGATCATGACCTGAGCTGAAGGCAGAGGCTCTAACCCACTGAGCCACCCAGGCACCCCTCTCTTGAACTTGTTTTAATTTTTTTGAATATATACCTAGAAGTGGAATTTCTGACTCCTATGATAATTTTATTTTGAATTTTTAAAAATCATTCTATGCTGAAGTTTACCAAAACTTTTATTTTATTGAAGATGTCACTTGAAAGAAGAATTATTTATTCAAAGTGCAATTTTAATGAGGTAAGCTTCAGGTTCTTCCTGCATGCTGCCACAGAAAAGTTTACATACAGGGAGCCAGAGTGGCTCAGTCAGTTAAGCATCTGTCTTTGGCTCAGGTCATGATCCTTAGGTCCTGGGATTGAGCCCCGAATTGAGCTCCCTGCTCAGTGGGGAGCCTAATTCTTCCTGTCCCTCAACCCCTCCCCCTACTCATGCTCTCTCTCTTGCTCTATCTCTATCTCAAACAAATAAATAAAATCTTAAAAAAAAAGAAACAGTAAAACCCCCAAAAATTTACATACATGTTTATCCTAAAGAAAATGTTACTTTAAAGGTTTATACATACTATAATTTCCATGAATTAAGCACAGGGCTATTTTAATATGCTTCTACAAATACTTTCAAAAAATACTTGTATCTTAATGCTACAAGATGTTGTGAAAAGCTTTAAATACAGGGTAGTTTCAATTAGTTAAGCATATGGCTATTCCCATATATTTCAACACATACTTTTTAAAATGTTTTTATTTAAACTCCAGTTAGTTAACATACAGTGTAGTATTAGTTTCGTGGTTCAACACTTCCATACATCACCCGCTGCTCATCACACCAAGTGCACTCCTTAATCCCCATCACCTGTTTAATCCATCCCGCCAACCACCTCCCCTCAGGTACCCTCATCAGTTTGTTCTCTATAGTTTAGAGTCTGTTTCTTGGTTTACCCGTCTCTCTTTATTTTCCTCTTTGCTCATTTGTTTCGTTTTTAAATTCCATGTATGAGTGAAATCATATGGTATTTGTCTGTCTCTGACTTATTTCCCTTAACATAGTACTCTCTAGCTCCGGCCATGTCATTGCAAATGGCAGGATGTCATTCTTTTTTAGGCCTGAATTATATTCCATTATATATATATATATATTTTACATATATATAAATTTATTTATATATAAATATATAAATTATATATTATATAAATTTATATATATATACACATACATACATATACATATACATACACAAACACACACACATATACATATATACACATATACACATATATATGGATACCACATCTTCTTTCTCCATTCATCAATCAGTGGACACTTGGGCTGCTTCCATAATTTTGCTATTGTAGATAATGCTGCTATAAACATTGAGGTGCATTCTTTTTTTCTTGATGATTCAGTTTTGCTTGTCTTTCCAAAGCACTAGCTCTTAGTTTCAGTAATCTTTTCTATTGTGTTTTAGTTTGCTTGTTTTTAAGTCTCTATTTCATTTATTTCCTCTCTGGTTTTTATTTCCTTTCTTCTACTAATGTTGGAATTGGCTTCTTTAGGTGTAAGGTTAAATTATTTGAGACTTTTCCTATTTCTTGATGTAGGCCTGTTTCACTGGAAACTTCCCTCTTAGACTGCTTTATCAGCATCCCAATCATGTTGGAGCATTGTGTTTGATTTTCATTTGTCTCCATGGATTTTTCATTTTCTCTTGATTTCTTCATTGACTCCTTAGTTGTTTAGTAGCATGTTCTTCAGTCTCCACATTTTGGTGGGGTTTTTTGTTGTTGTTGTTGTTTGTTTTTTGTTTTTTCCCCCAGTTATCTTCTTGTAGTTGATTTCTAGTTTCATACCATTGTGGTCTGAAAAGAAGCTGGATATGGTTTCACTCTTCTCAAATTAATTGAGACTTGTTTTGTGGCCTAACATGTGATTTGTCCTGCAGAATGTCCCAGGTGCAGTTGAGAAAGATGTGTATTCTGCTGTTTTTGAATGAAATGTTCCCATATATCTGTAAGTTCATCTGGTCTAATGTGTCATTCAAGGCCACTGTTTCCTTATTAATTTTTTGTCTGGATGATCTATCCAGAGATGTAGGTGGGATGTCAAATTCCTCTACTGTTATTTTATTATGGTAAATTTCTTTCTTTGCATTTGCTAATATTTGCCCTGTAATTTAGGTGCTTTTATAATGGGTGCATAGGTAGATTTACAAGTGTTTCATCTTCTTGTTGGATTGATCCCTTTGTCATCATGCAATGCCCTTCGTCTCTTCTTACAGCTTTTTTTTTTTTAAGTCTGTTTTTTTCTGATGTAAGTATTGTTACCTCCCACTTTCTTTTCATTTCCACCTAAATGGAAAATCTTGTTCCATCCCTTTACTTTCAGGCAGTGTGTGTCTTTAGATATGAAGTGAGTCTCTTATAGGCAGCATACAGATAGATTTGTTTTTTTGATTCATTTGGCCATCTATTTTGGTTGGAGCTTTATTCCATTTACATTTTAAGTAATTACTTATAGGTTTTTTATTTATTGCCACTTTGCTAATTGTTTTCTGGTTGCTTTCATAGTTCTTTTTCTCTTGCTCTTCCTTTGTGAATGACTTTCTTTAATGTTGTATTTGGCATTCCTTTCTCTTTATTTTTTGTGCATCTATCATAGATTTTTAAAAAAGATTTTATTTATTTATTTCAGAGAGAGAGGGGGAGAGGGAGGGAGGGAGAGACAGAGAGAGCACAAGCAGGGGGAGGGGCAGAGGGAGAAGCAGACTCCCTGCTGAACAGGGACCCCAACATGGGACTTAATCCCAGAACCCTGGGATCATGATCTGAGCCGAAGGCAGATGCTTCACCTGCTGAGCCACCCAGGCGCCCCCATCATAGGTTTTTGGTTTGTCATTATCGTGACGTTGATATATAACAACTGATGCGTATATATATATAGTCTATTTTAAGTTGGTGATCATTTAAGTTTGAATGCATTTCTGAGAGTGCATTTTTACCTCCCTGACCATGTTTTATATTTTTGATGTCATATTTTATATCTTTTTACTTAGTTTATTTCTTAAGTAATTATTATAGATTTAATTGACTTTACTACTTTTGTCTTTTAATTCTCATACTAGCTTTATAAGTGGTTGATTCACTGCCCTTTTTATATGTTTGCCTTTACCAGTAAGATTTTTTCTTCCATATGTTTCTTTTTGTGTTTCTAGTTATGGCATTTTCGGCTTAAAGAAGTCTATTATTATTTCTTGTAAAACCTCTTTATTGATAATAAATTCCTTTAGCTTTAGCTTGTTTGGAATATATCTCCCCTTCAATTTTTTTTTTAAATTAATTAATTTTATTTTATTTTTTCAGTGTTCCAAGATTCATTGTTCATGCACCACACCCAGTGCTCCATGCAATACGTGC
>CM052897.1:118372008-118390591 GCA_028534135.1 Potos flavus | reverse complement strand
GTTTCCCCCAATTCACCCTTCCTTTCCTTCTCCCAATGTCCTCCATGTTTTTCCTTATGCTCCACACGTAAGTAAAACCATATGATAACTGACTGACTCTCTGCTTGACTTATTTCACTCAGCATAATCTCTCCCAGTCCCGTCCATGTTGATACAAAAGTTGGGTATTCATCCTTTCTGATGGAGGTATAATAATCCATTGTATATATGGGCCACATCTTCTTGATCATTCATCTGTTGAAGGGCATCTTGGCTCATATTTTTATAATTTTGATATCTATAATTTCCTTTTTTTGTAATTATAATCAATGGCATCTCAATTATTAACAAGTAGTCAAATAGTTGTTTACTTAAAACATCAAAATTTGGATTTATCCATGAAGTATACTACATAATTTTTCTTAATTTCTGTTTTTTTAATCAGTTTCATTTTCTCTTTTTCAATTTTTAAGTCTTCTTTGCTATTGTTTTTGTGACTTCTTCTTAGGTAGTTCATTTTTAAGTACTTTTTCTTTAAACTTGAAACTGAAATACTTTTTTTTTTTTTTACATTTTTAAAATTTATTTTATTTTTATTTTTTTAAAGATTTATTTATTTGACAGAGAGAGAGACAGCAAGAGAGGGAACACAAACTGAGGGAGTGGGAGAGGGAGAAACAGGCTTCCTGCTGAGCAGGGAACTCAATGCAGGACTCAGTCCCAGGACCCTGGGATCATGACCTGAGCCGAAGGCAGACTGAGCCACCCAGGCGCCCCCACGAAACTAAAATACTTTTAACATGGAAATTTTCACATACATGGAAGTGGAGATGATGCTGCAAAAAAACAATCCCCGGACATCAGTGCCCTAGTTTCAACAGACTTCAAGTTTCTGCTGGATGTATTTTATCTTCTTTCCTCTACATTTAAACTTTTTCTTTCTGGAATATTTTAAGGCAAATACCAGATGTCATATTTTTCACTTGAATACTTTAGTTTGTATTTCTAGCAGATAAGGACCTTTTTTTTTTTTTTTTTTTTTTTGCTGGTTTGTTTAATAAAACAACAAACTTCACTTATTTATCCTCCTGTTTTATAATATATGAACTTAAGTTACACATTTTTCTTTGAGTACTTTTATGGCCTATCCCACAGATATTAACCTATATATTCTTATTGTCATTCATTTCTAAATAATTTTTAAATTTTATTTTGATTTTCTCTTTAATCTAGAGGTCTTTGCAAGTTTGTTTTAAACTCCTCATGTAGATAGAATATTGTTGCTATCTTCCTACCACTACTTTCTAATTGTGGCCAGTGGCTACGGCCCTATCACTTTTGCTTTGTAGAATTTGTTGACATTTTCACTGGCAGATTTTAAGAATAACGATAGCATATGCCTATTGAGTATTTACTATGTGCCTCACACGAAGTATTTTCTATATGTTAACTCATTTAATTTTCATACTAACTCTGTGAAGTAGGGTACATTTTTCCCTTGGGAAAAGTATATATTCAATGTTTATTGACTTTAAAGTTCTCTTTTTATATATTAGGTCAAGCTTCTTAATTCTGTTGTTGAAATATCCTCTGTCCAAGAAAAAAAAAAAAAGGAAAGAAAAAAAAGAAATATCCTCAGTCATTACTTATTCTTGTTTACTAAGACATAGGTTTTTTAATACTTCCCATTGTGACAATGAATTTATCTTTCTTTATTTCTATCAGTTTTGTTTTTTATTCACTTTTTAAATCCTTATTTTTGCATGTATTTGCATGTTTTTCTTCAATTTGGAATATATATTTTTCAATTCTCTTTTGTGTGGCATTAGTATTACTATATCTGAGTTTTTCTTTTCTTCCCTTCCTCCTTTTGTTCCCACTGTTTCTTTTCCCCTTACTTCCTTTACCTTTCTTTTCTTTTACAGTTGACTAGTATGTCTTGCCTTATCTTTTTTTCCCCTTCAAAATTTCTCGTTATCTGTTATGGGTCTACCCCTCTTAAGAAGCATTTGACAGAATTTTTTTTCTTTATCAACCTGAGAGTCTTTATCTTTTATTAGAAAGATGTAACTCATTGGCATATATTATGATTAGTGTCATGCTTGAATTAATTTTCCCTTTTACTATTCTTCTTTGTAATTATTTTCTTAAACTTTATTTGTTCTATTTTTTCCTTTCTAATTGTAAGTAAAACAGCCTATTTCTAATCTTCTAGTGCTTTCCCTTACGTTAAAAGAAAACATTTAAACCTAGTGTACTTTGTACCTTTAATTTTTAATACGTTTAGGTAAATAATTATTGTCTCTTCTTCTTTCAGGTTTCCTTATGTTTCCTACTCTTTGGCCCCTTCACTATTTCTATTAAGATCATCTTTACTAGGGATGAGTAATGAACAGACTGCTGCATTTCCTTCACAAAAGTCAATTCCTCCCATGAGTGAACATGTCTTTGGATTTACAGTCTATTGACATTTTAAGTATCTTATTTGAAATTTCAGAGTGAAGATTCTGACTTGGGTAGACCTATGTTGATGTTTTTAATACAGTCAGAGGGTCTTAAGCCAGCAAATTATTAATCTTCTGAATTTACAACTTGTTTTTTTTTTAGGGGGGGATCATCTTTGTTAGAGTATGTGAAGAGGATCAGGGGTCTCCATATTGATGATGTTTGTCCCATGTTCTAGAAAAATTCTTGATGGGCAAAGAGATTGAACCAAATGGCTAAGAGGGAATTTTTGGATCATATCAGCATTCTAGTTATATTGTTTTTCCTGTCTTTACATTATCATTGATTGTTGAGAGTTGGCCTTTTTGGAGAAAAGGAAGGGGAATGAGGTCTTTATAATGGTACTTCTACTTAATATTTCAGGTGTGCATTCACTACATATTTATCGAGCCCCTGCGATGCGCTGGACATGATTCTAGGGCCTGAAGGTACACTCACTGTACCTGTCCTCAAGGAGTTCAGTCTGGTGGCAGAGACAGTCCAGCATAAGAAGAGCGAGGGGAGAGGTGTGCAAAAGGTGCTATGGAAGCCTGTAACGGAAGGCCTCTAATTTGGCCAAATGGAGTCAGGAAATGTTTCTCAGACAAGGCAGTTTTGGATTGAGAATTGCAAGATGGTTAGGAATCGGCCAAGCCAAGAAGTGGCAACACTATTCTAGGCATGTTCAACTGCATGTTTAAAGCCAAGAAGTGAGCACGAGCAGGATTCAGTGGACTGCAAGTGGCTGAAATTAGGAAGTAACTGTGGGGGGCGGGGGGCGTGTATGTGTGTGGAACATGAGGATGGAGAGGGAGGTCAGACCCAGATGTGAAAGAAAATGGGGAACTATAACATCCAGGGTTAGTAAATTAGGCTCAATAGGGAGACTTCAGGGAGTCCACACCCCTTTGAAATTGTATGACCAACTGCATTCACAAAAGGCCAAAAGCATTGCTTTAAATGTACCTAAGAAGGAGAAGTAGGAATGACATAATCGTATTAACCTGTTAGAATGATCTTGGGTGCTCTGAGGATGCATTAGAGGGGTTAGCGCTGGGGTTGGGAGTCCCTTAGGGCACTCTTGCCTGGTCAAGGCAGGAGGAAATGAGAACAGGAAATAAGATTAGTCGGTGGAGGTAGAGAGAAGGGGAGAGAGGGGAGAGGCAGACAAGATAAGACCTGGCGTCTGATGTGTATGGGGGAGAGAAGGCAGCATGCAGAAGGACCCCAACGTTTCTAACTTGAACTTCAGGGTAGATGGGTGTGGTGACCTTCCCTGAGATTCGTATGACACGGTAGAGTTTATGCAGTATCTTTTTGTAATATCTTTAATTTTAAAGTCCTTGCTTCTGAAGTGTGCCTTATTTTCTGAATATTACAAATGTGCAAACCATGTTATGAAGACCTTAAGTGGCCTTTCCAAAGTCACTCAAAACCATGTTTTCTGACATCAGGTCTAATGTTCTTTGTTCTTTCCACCACACCATGGCCACACCATGTCAAGGCAGCATTCGAGGCAAAGTGAAAAGGACTCATTGCAACTATTACTAAGGATCAGTCAGTGATTCTATGATTTTTTTTTATGGAAATAATTTCAAATTTGCAAAAATTGCAAAGACAAAAATAGTGCAAAGAATACCCAAACACCCATTACTAGATTCACCTGTTTTTAATGTTTTGGTCCATTTGTTTTATCATTTGTTCTCTCAGTATTTTTTACAAACCATTTGAAATTAAGTGACATACATTATGATTCTTTATCCCTTAACACCTCAGTGTATATTTCCTAAGAATGAAGATAATGTCTTACAAAATTATAGTTCAGTGACAAGCTTCATAAATTTACACTGATACAATAGTTTGGCTAATATACCTTCCATATTTCAGCTTTGTCAATTGACACAATAATGGTATATTTTCTCTGCAGTACAGGATGCAGTCTAGGGGCAGGCTTTGCATTTAGTTGTCATGATTCTGTAGCCTCTTTTAATCTGAACATTTCCAGTCTTTGTCTTTTATGGCATTGATAATTTTGAACAATTTATTTTCCTCTCTTTCTCAACTTTTTTTTTTTTTAAGTAAAACATTTTACATCTCGTACTCATCTGATGTTGTCTCCTAAGGTTTATATTGAGGTTAGGCATTCATGGCTGGAATACCACATAGGTGATGTGTCCTTCTTAGGGTAGATGGTCTGGAGGGTCATGATATTCTCCTATCCCTCATTGGTGATGTCGCCTTTGGTTACTTGGTCAAGGTACTGTCCAATTTGTATACCACCTAATAATTGGAGGGTTTTTTTTCCTTTCCTTGCAACTAAGAAGCCATTTTTGGAAAGACGCTTCATGACAGTGCAAATATTCTGTTCCTCATCACAATTTCCCCCTAGATTTAACGTCCGTAGATGGTTCTTGTCTGCTCCAAATGACTGCTTTACAATTCTGTCCCCATATTGACCAGTCAGCCCTCAGCCTTTTACTTCTTCACTTATTTATCTATTTATTATTGGTTTTATGAACTAACACATTCCTCATTTTCAGTTATTTATAATTCACTGCTATACCAAATTATTTTGATGCCCAAACTGTCCCTGATGTGATCCGTGGGAGCCCCTTCTGTCTGGTGCCCTGTGACACACTCCTGTCGTTTCTTCTGAGCACTTCCTTACTTGGTGGTATGACAGGATGTCCTGGCTCACAACACACCAGCCCTTTAGTCAGCCATTTCTCTAAGAAACTCTGGTTTTTAATGAGGAACGGTATTGGAGACTAAGACCCAGGTGTTCGTTCCCACTGGATGCCCTTGATCCTTGGCCTTTCCAGCAGAAAGAGCTGAGAGTATTTGCATATAAGAGACATACATACTCATGCATATGCACATATATACACACATATATATCAGCATAAAAACGAGCTTACACCCAAACACGTTTATATGTTAGAAATCATGGGCCCATACCGATTTCTTCAATTCCAGCTTACCAGCCAGATTCTGTCTCATCTTTCCCCTTTCCATCTCTGCATGTCCCTTCTTCCGCAGTGAGAACCCTGGCTTCCAGTGTCAACACATTCAACCATTTGTGCAACCCTGTATTACATCTAAAGCGCTGTCAGAATTGCTTTGCTGATACTACTGTAGTTAAAACAAAATACTGAAAAGGAGTTCCAGACTCGTTTGCAATTCTTCAATCCATTCTTCCTGGACTCAGGATATTTGTTTAAATACTGTGTTCATGAGTTCCTTGGGTTAGTTTTCTTTCTTTCTCTTCCCTTTCTTTTTCCTCCTTACTACCTTTCTTTCCTTCTCCTTCGATGAGGTTTGAAATACAATTGGATTGATTTGTTTTAGTTTGCTTTCAGTTATAGGTCTTTACCCCTACTCTTCCCTACTCTGATTTAATTTTTGGTTTTGAATATGTCGAATATCTTTTTTAAAGATACAGCACACTTTTTAAAAAAATTCTTATCGTTTTTTTAAAAATATTTGCTAATTGTTTAAAAACATTTATTAATATAAGATTTATAACTATATAGATATAAACATATATAGTTATTTTGTTTTGCATTTCTTTCTTTTTTTTTTTTTTTACATTTTTAAAATTATCTTCAGTATACTTTCTAAAGCCAAAACTATACAAGAGGCGTTCTCAGAGAATGCCACTCTCTCCCAAACCTCTCCTGTTACTTTTACTCTTGTAGGTAACTACCTTTGGTGTTTTTTGGCTTATCCTTCCTGTGCTTCTTGCTGCAATGATAAGTGAATGTGTATAGCTTTTCCCTTTAAAAAAATATGTAGCAAACTATGTACAGTTGACCCTTGAACAATATTGGTTTGAACTACACGGGTCCATCTATATGCAGATTTTTCACAGTACATGCTGTAAATATATTTTCTCTTCCTTATCATTCCTTTTCAAAAAGATTTTATTTATTTATTTGACAGAGAAAGAGAGAGAGAGAGAACACAGGTAAGGGGAATGGCAGGCAGAGGGAGAGGGAGAAGCAGGCTCCCCACTGAGCAGTGAGCCTGGCGCGGGACTCGATCCCAGGATCCTGGGATCATGACCTGAGCCGAAGGCAGATGCTTAACCACCTGAGCCACCCAGGCGCCCCTTCCTTATCATTCTCTCTTAATGATATTTTCTTTTCTCCAGCTTCCTTTATTTTAAGAATATAGTATATAATACATATAACATGTGAAATATGTGCTAGTCAACTGATTAATGTCATTGGTTAGGCTTTCAGGTAACAGTAGGCTATTGTAATGCTTTTGGGGAGTCAAAAGTTATATGCATATCTTCAGCAGCAGGGGAGGGTGGTTGGTGCCCCAATCATGGTGCTATTCAAGGGTCAAATGTATATTCTTGCACTTTTCTTTTTTCATCTACCACTATCTCCTAGAAAGTACTCCCTATCAATTCTTAGAGGTCTTTATTAGAGTAGGCGAATGCTTTTTTGAATAAGTTTTTAGTAATAGCTTGACTTGAGATCATGAACTTCATTTATATAATTTTAAGCCACAGCTAATAGCAAGACAAAATAATTTTCCTTGAGAATTTGGGTATGGCCCAATATCAGGCACCTGGAAAGCGCTTCCTTTCCACCCCACCCCTCAGCCATCTTCTCCTCAGGACCTCTTCTAGCTCAGTCTTCCCCAACTTGAAATCTGATCATGTCGGTTCCCTACTGCTCACCTCCTGTTTTCTGTAAGATCAAGTCTAGCCTCCTGAGATGTGACATGCTGGTAGGCCTGTCTATTGCCCCCTTCCTCCTCACTTCAGATTTTCCAGCTCACAGATCTAGTACTTCTGAAGATCAGCAAAATTGCAACATCTAAAAAGGTAGTTTTCCTCCTCCCTGCCTACTTTTTTGTGCCTTTTCCTCCCTTTCAGTGATCTTGGGTGATTAGATGTTTCTGGTCACAGAAGAAGATGGGCTGGCTCATTCCAAGTTCTTGTCAACTCTAAACAGATATCGGTCTGTGGGATCTTATTTTTGGTAGGAGTGTTTTGAATTGTAAGGAGGGTTTTCAGATAACCCTAGGGTCACACTCCATGGGTAATGACCTACACTTGGGGCAACCTTGCCAAGCACCATTTCCAGCCCTAGTACCAGTCGCCGGTCTGATCAGAGGGCTCTGATCTCATCCTTTGTCCACTTAATGTGTCTCCCTGAAGCCTGAGGAGCAAATAATTTGCCAGGCTATCTAAAGTGCCGGAGACATTCAGCTTTGGAGAGTTTCTTGGTCTATCTGAAACACCGTAGCAAAGTACCACAGATTGGGTAGCTCATACATGATAGAAATGTGCTTTGCACGGTTCTGGAGACTGGATGTCTGAATTGGGGTGCTAGCAGGGTCGAGTTCTGGTGAAGGCTCTCTCTTTTGGGTTGCAGATGGCCATCTTCTTGCTGTGTATTCACATGGTACAAAGAGCAAAAGAACTCTTTGGGGTTCTTTTATAAGGACACTAATCCCATTCAGAAGGGCTCCACCCTCATGGCCTAATTACCTGCCAAAGGTGACCTCCTAACACTATCCTAACCATCACATTAGGAGTTAGTTTTCAACAGATGAATTTTGCGGGGATAAAGTCTGTAGCAGCGGGGGGGCGGGGGGAGGACAGAATTTGAATATCCCCTTTATGGAAATGGGCCACATGACTCAGGAAAATAGTTATAGGGAAGAGAATTCTCATGATCGGTATAATTTTATACTGATCACCGGCATCAGGGGCGTAGGGGCTGTAATTCTCTCTGTGACACAGTGTGGGGAAGCCATGTCTTTAAGATGATGGTACATCACCTTCATTTTGTAACTTGCTCTGCCTTTGATGGAATTCCCTCTGCTCCTCTCTACTGGCCTGGAAGGGAGGGGGAGGCATAGTGGTCTGGCTATTTTCTCATTGCCGTATCCTCTGTAAATAGACTTACTTGTCAAGATGATGGGTAAATCTCTGAGGGAGGAGTGAGAGAAACATGGCGGCTATCCACATTTGCCTGCCCACCCCTGCTTTTGTTACTGGGCAGTGGTGAAAAATGAAAGAAGGTGCTGGAGAGAGAACTTGCTAGACTGTCCCCTGAGGCCAGTGACAATGGCTCTTCCATGTGAACAAGGTGGGATGTAGGTTCGATGAGGAAATGGTTGGTGGAGTAACATGGAGGGAATGGCCCCACATGGAAAGAGTATGCACAGTTCAGTTTGAAAAGGGAGAGAATTAGGAAAAACATGCTGTCAGGATAAAAGTTGGAGCTTTGAAATTAGAGACACCTTGGTCCAAATTTTGCCTTGGTAATTAGCTGTAAAATAGGGCAGCAAAATGGATATACAATTATAATACCTGATTCATGGGATTCTGTGTGTATCTTCTCTCTTCCTGATACATAAGATGCTTAATAAGTATTGTTTCTTCACCCAACTCCCCTTTTCTAAGCCAAAGCTCTGGTATGGAAAGTTTGGAATCTATCTTGCTCTGCATGGTTGAGGAGCAATGGATTGGGTCATAAAGACCCAGAAGAAGGAGCTCAGAAATGGCATTCTCCCTCCATTACTCTCCAGCTGTCACTTCAGGGCTGAGGTGCGGGACGGGGTGGGGAGGGGCACTTGTCTTCCAGAAGCTTTGTTTCCTTAAATGCAAACCAAAGGGTTTGGATAGCTAAGAATCCTCCAGTTCTGAAATGTAATGAAGTCCTTTATAATGTCAGGAGGCCTTGGCTATCTGCCTCCATGCCTCCTTTCTGGGAAGATGATAGAGGATCCAGAGAAGAGGCGAAGCCCCATGATCAAAGCTAGGAGTTTGTTCTCTGGCAATCAGAATCTGTATTAAATTAACGAAACACTTTCATCCCATTTTAAAAGGTCAGACCATTACACACTGCTATAAATAGACTACCTAAGTATATGTGAATGTTTTAAATATGCTTTTGTCGCAGAAGCTGTGACATGAAACGAACAAAGAAGCCAAAATGGACACAGATTTATTCTCAGAGTTCCCACACACATCTGGAAGGAATGTGTGTAAGGTTTACAGTAATATAAGGCAAAGATGTCTGGAAAAAAGAGAGCTTACTTTAAAAGAAATAGTGGGTTTGTGACCCAGAGACCGTGAGTTTGTGAGCACGAAATTAGAGGTCTTCATCATCTTCTGCATCAGAAGGAAACTCACTTCCTCTGAAAAGGCCAAGGATACTGCATTGGCCAAAACTAAAACTGGTCTCAAATTCAGTCTAAAAATCAGTGTAACAAGTACATTAAAATACCGAGAACTTGTTGGAGGGCCCCATTGGGCTGATTCGTCAGCCCGGGCAGAAGTGTCTGGATGCAGCCACAACATACCTTTGCTCTGATGGGAGGAATGGGTACTTGCTGTTCCTCCTCCCCTAGCAGTGTAAGCGGGGGCCTCTCCTGGGGCAGGGATGGGTTTCCGCAGGCTCCGCATGCAAGTGTCCAGCCACTGTGGCCTTCTCACCAAGGAACAGCAGAAAGCTCTTTGTGAGCAATCTTCCAGAACCCGAGGGCCTCCACCCAGAGGCGGGGATGCGGAGGCCAAGGTCTGGGGGAGCCAAGGGCTCAAACTCTGATTCTGCTCAGCTACTCTGTCACTCCATCTTCCGGGTCAATGCTTTTCTCCTCTTAGCGTCTTCCTTCTGTAAAATCTCTATCAGCTTCTCTGGCATTGATGCCTCAGGGACCTACCGGTGCAAAAGGCTTAGGAGATGCATGTGCTTCTTCACTCATTAGATAGAACCTCGCTCGCACAAAGTAAGCAGCTGATGAAACATCTATAAGGCTGGTTTAATGTAGAGAGATTAATTACCTCATCGTGTTTATGTTTGAGGGTCTTTTTTAAAAGTGAAAAGTTTTCCCCAGCGATGCAGAGGTATAATTGACAAAACTTGTATATTTGTAAGGTGTACAACTTGATGTTTTGATATACGTATACCTTGTGAAGTTTTCACCGGAAGCCAGTAAACATGCATTTCCGCACATACTTACCTTCGTGTGTGTGCGCGCGCGTGTGTAGTGAGAACACTTAAGATCTACTCTCTTAGCAAATTTCAAGTACCCAAGACAGCCCTGCTAACTATAGTCACCTTGTTCTAGGTCAGAACTCCAGAACTTACTCATTTTGCGTAACTGCAACTTCGTATCCCTTGACCAGAATCTCCCCATCTCCTCCTTGTCCCAGCCCCTCTTGGCCATCGTTCTACTCTCGGCTTCTATGAGTGTAATTATTTTAATTTCCATATGTAAGTGAGGCCATACAGTAGTCTTTGGGCCATTTCACTTAGGATAAAGTCCTCCAGATTCACCCATGTGGTTGCAAATAGCAGAATTTTCTTTTTTAAGGCTGAATAACATTCATTATATATATGCACCAAACTTCATCCATTCGTCCATTAATGGGCATTTCGGTTGCTTCTATATCTAGGCCAATGTGAATAATGCTGCAGCGAACATAGGAGTGCAGATCTCTCTGAGGCACTGACTTCGTTTTCTTTGGACATTTAAGCGGAAGTGGAATGACTGGATCATAGGGTAGTTCTCCTTCTAGTGTTTTGAGGAGCCTCCATACTGTTTTCCACAGCGGCTGCACCAGTTTGCTTTCCCACCAACAGTGCATGAGGGTTCCCTTTTCTCCACATCCTTGCCGACATTTATTTCTTGACTTTCTAATACCACCCATTCTGAGACTGGCATGAGTTGGTAGGTTGTAATCTTGATTTGCGTTTCCCTAATGAGGAGCGATGTCGAGCGCCTTCTCATCTACGTTTTGGCCATCTGTATGTCTTCTTCCGAGAAATGTCTAGATATGTCCTTTGACCATTTAGAGATTATTTTTCTCTTGAGTGGTAGGAGTTCCTTATATAGTTGGGTGTTAGTCCCTTAGGAGGGCTGTCTCCAGCAGCGAAGGGCTAGCGGGGTTGTCGGTGTGCAGGCGTTTGGAGTCTCCTGCTCTCCTTTTCCTCCTCAGGGAGAAGCTGTGCCCAGGGGATTCCTTGCTGCTGAGCGGCGCCGGGACGAGGAACAGCGACACAGGTAAAACGTCACTACGGCTGACTTTTGAACAACATGGGTTTGAACTTCACGGGCCGGGCCCACAGCGATGTGGATTTTTATTTTAATATAAATACAGTACTGTAAATGTATTTTGTCTTCTTTATGATTTTCTTAATACTTTCTTTTTTCTAGTTTACTTTATTGTAAGAATATAGCAAATAATACATATAATATACAAAACAAGTGTTAATCAGTCATTCATGTTATCGGTAAGGCTTCTGGTCAACAGGAGGCTTTTAGTAGTTAAGCTTGGCAAGAGTCAATGGTTCCTCATGGGTTTTCGACTGCCCAGAGTTGGAGCCCCTCGTGTCCCCCGCACTGTGGCAGTGGGTCAACGCTACTTTTCTATGTGACCATCCTTGGTTTTTTTTGTCCTCCACAGCGTTGTTGCTGCTTCTCAAGTTAGTCAAGAGCTCCCCCCACCCCCAGCTACTCGCCTCCATGAGTGATGGTTCACTCATTGTTTTTGTGGGGGTATGAGGGCTAAGACCTCCTACTCAGATGATACGATCTTATGCGTAGGAAACTCTGAGTGGGTCTTCACTTCAGAAAATTCCCTTCCAGCATGGCAGAAAACTATCTTTTTTTTTTTTTTAATTAAAATTTTTTTCAATTGTGCTTCTTGTGCTTATGCCTCGAGGATTTCATTGTGCTTGTTGGCATAATTTCAGTTGGCTCCGCCTTTGCTCACGGAATGACATCCAAACTCGTTATCCAAATATTTGCAGCCCTGGACATCTGGCTGTAACGTGCTTCTCTGTCTGTAATCTTCTGGGACTCTGCATGTTCCTGCTAGTCTGTCGGTGCACCTACTGTCCCCTGAAGGTCAAGCCTCCTGTGGGCTGTCTTTGCAATAGGGTGGAGGTTGTTACCAGGAAAAGAACGGCTGAGTCTGACCACAAACTAATCCACCACCTTGCCTTGAACATGGCAGAAGGTCATCCGCCTTCCTCACAACTCAGAGCAAAGGATGCTCTCTGCAAGGAGGCAGCAAGGCTATCCCTGAAGGCAGCTTCAGGGGATTGCTTAAGGAACAGTATCACTATATAAGAAAAAGTGTTTTTAGTCTGTGGGATAAAAACACATAGATAAAAAAGATCATGTCTGTGACAACTGCACTTACCAAATTTCGGCTAAAGATTCTTGAGTAGCGCAGATCTTGGATGGAATAGGAAGTAGAGAGGAAGATTCAGAGTGTTTTGGGAGGGTCTTGGAGACAAGTCAGGTACTTCTAGGTACATAGTAGGTGCACAATAAATATATGTTGAGTGATTTTCTGATTAGGGGGCAAAAGAAAATGTCTGAGACATAAGCGACTGACCAAATGGTTTTCTAATCTCTTAGTGTTTTAAGAGTGTGCCCTTTAATAGAATATTAGAATTGTTTTCATGCCAGGCTATCTTTAGGGTAAACTGGACTAAGGCAGGTAGTTAAAAAAAATGCTTCTTGTATCTTCCCACATCCCCTCTTTACATTGAGAGGCTAGGAGAAGCTGGTGTCGGGGTGTTATAATTTAAAAACCCCAAAGCTTCTCTCAATCCAGAAAACCTCTCCACAGCATTGGCAGAGAAAGAACACAGTTTTGCTACTGAGTAGGCATTAAACCAGATTGTAACATGCATCACAGGTTATCTGCTAAGAGATGGTAGAGACAGAGATGCCCTTATGCACTGAAGCAGATACAACCTCTCATAAATACGTGTTCTCAAGATAAACAAGAGGAAGTTACAGCATCTTTTGCCACACATAGTTCATGGTAACTGGGGAGACAGTCTGTGCTGGTTTTATCCAGAGGAGAAACAGACTGGACTCCTCATATATTTAGGACGAGAGGGAGTTTTGCAAGTGGAAGCCGGGTGCCCAATAAAGTTGGGCTCTTACTCTCCCAAAAGAACTGGGGTACAGGGGAGCTATCTCCCGTGATATGGTCCGCATTTCAAAAGGACGGCTCCCAGGTCAGCTAGAAAACATTCTTGAATTGGGAGACTTGCAAAAGGTTACTTCGCCATGAGAAATTTTAAAAAAATTTGAGAAGGACAGAGAAAGGTTCGAAAGAAAAGGGAGAGGAGGGGGCGATGTCTCTCCCCTTCATTTCAACAAGGAGAATTAAGCCTCTTCTTGTTCATTTGTATTTGTCCTCACCCTGGCGGGGGCTGGAATTATCACAGACCGGATGTGGTCCAAGTTATCAGAAATCTGTCCACAAGTGGTGGGATGGGAGACCACTGGGGGCTCCCCCTACAGGCCATTCTGAGCTTGAAGACCCCCCAATAACCAGGAGACAGGCAATGAAAAAAGAATTCCCTCATTTTATTTTTTATTTTTTTTAAGAATTCCCTCATTTTAACTCAAGTTGCTTGATTCTCTTTTTTCCAGTCACTTCACATTATCAAGGCAAAGTGGCTGGCAACGGCCGCTTGGTTAGTGTCACAGAGTCTGTTTCTGCACTACTTAGTGGAGACAGGCAATAATTATTTCATTGCCAATTTGATTTATAAGACACACTAGATAGATCTCAAATCTACTTAAACATCTATCTAAAGATACAGATATATCTATCTGTCTGCCTGTCTGTCCATCTTCAAACAAGCATATCTTGTTTGATTGCACTTTGCTACATTGCGTATCACAGATAGGCATTTTTCTTTATTTTATTATTATTATTATTTTTTACAGATTGAAGATTTGTGGTGGCCTTGCATCCACAGTGCTACTTTCTAACAGACTTTGCTCACTTTGTGTCTCTGTGCCACATTTTGGTAATTCTTGCAATATTGTAAAATTTTCACTATCATTATATTTGTTATGGTGATCTGTTGTATAATTATAGCTATGAACTACACCTATATATGATGGCAAACTATATATATATATATATATATATAATATAGCATAAATGTTGTGTAGGTTTTGATTCCTCCACTGACTGGCCATTCCCCCATCTCTCTCTCTCTCCCCTCTGGTCTTTCTATTCCATGAGACACAATAATGTTGCATTTAGTCCAGTTAATAACACTACAATGGCCTCTAAGTTTTCAAGTGAAATGAATTCACATGTCTCTCGTTTAAATCGGAAGCTAGAAATGAGTAAGCTTAGCGTGGAAGGCATGTCAAAAGCCAACACAGGCTGGAAGCTAGTCCTGTTGCATCAAACAGCCCAATTGTAAATGCAAAGGGAAATTCTTGAAGGAAACTAAAAGTGCTACTTCAGTGAGTACATGGATGATAAGAAAGCAAAACAGATGTATTGGTGATATGGAGAAAATTTTAGGGGTCTGGATAGAAGATCAAACCAGCCACAACATTCCCTTAAGCCAAAGCCTCATCCAGAGCGAGACCCAGACTCTCTTCAATTCCATGAAGGCTGAGCGAGGTGAAGAAGCTGCAGAAGAAATGCTTGAATTCATGAACTGCAAGGAAAGAAGCTGTCTCCATAACACGAAGGTGCGAAGGGAGGCCACCAGTTATCCAGAAGATTTAGCTAAGATAGTGAAGGTAGCTACACTAAACAACAGATTGTCAATGCAGACGCAATAGCCTTCTACTGCAAGAAAATGCCGTCTAGGACTTTCATAGCTAGAGAAGCCAGTGCCTGGCTTCAGAGCTTCAGCGGCCAAGCTGACTCTCTTCTTCGGAGTTAATGTGGCTGCTGACTTTAAGTTGAAGCCAGCGCTCGCTGACCATCTTGAAAATCCCAGGAACCTTAAGAATGATGCCAAATCTACTCTGACTGTGCTCTATAAGCGGAACAGACCCCGGATGACAGCACATCTGCTTACAACATGGTTTACTGAATATTTTCAGCCTACTGTTGAGACCTAATGGCCAGAAAAAAGATGCCTTTCAAAATATGACTGTTTATTGATAATGTACCTGGTTACCCAAGAGCACTGATGGAGACAGGCAATGAAGTTAATATTGTTCTCATGCCTGCTATCACAGTATCCATTCTGCAGCCCATGGATCAGAGTCGTTTTGACTTTCAAGTCTTATTTAAGGAATACATCCCATAAGGCTCTGGTAGCCATAGATAGTGATTCCTCTGATGGATCTGGGGCAAAGTACATTGAAAACCTACCAGAAAGGATTGACCATTCCAGATGCCATTAAGAACATTTGTGATGCATAGGGAGAGGTCTAAATATCAACACTCACAGGAACTTGGAAGAAGTTGATTCTAACCCTCATGGACAACTTTGAGGGGCTCAAGACTTCAATGGAGGAAGTCACTGCAGACGAGGTGGAAACAGCCAGAGACCCAGAATTAGAAGTGGAGCCTCAAGACGGAACCGAAGTACTACAATTTCATGAAAAACTTGAACAAATGAGTAGTTGCTTCTTATGAACAAGCAAAGAAAGTGGTTCCTTGAGATGGAATCTTCTGGTGAAGATGCTATGAAGATTGTTGAAATGATGACAAAGGATTTAGGATATTACATAAACATAGTTAATAAAGCAGCAGCAAGGTTTTAGAGCATTGACTCCTATTTTGAAATAATTTGAAATAATTTACCATGTGGGTAAAATGCTATCAAATGTACCACCTGCTACAGAGAAACCATTTGTGAAAGGAAGAGTCCGTTGCTGTGGCAAATTTCATTGTTGTATTATTTAAGAAATTGCCACACCCACCCCAAGCTTCAGCAACCAGCACCCTGACTAGTCAGCAGCCATCAACATCAAGGCAAGACCCCTCACCAGCAAAGGTTATGACTCACTGAAAGCTCGAATAATGGTTAGCATTTTTGAGCAGTTAAATATTTTTAAATTAAGGTACATACATTGATTTTTTTTAAGACCTAACGCTATTGCACACTTAATGGACTACAGTATAGTGTAATTATAACTTATATACACACTGGGAAACCAAAAACTTCACTTGACTCACCTTATTGTGATACTTGCCTTACTGTGTTGGTCTGGAAGTGAGCCCACAATATCTCTAAGGGGTACCTGTAGATATCTGTCTATCTCTTTAGATAGGCAGGTAGGTAGGTAGGTACATACAGATAGAAACAGATATCTTCTGGCAGGCTCATGACCGACTTGAAAATATCACAATAACTCTCATTTAGGAAGCATGCACCAAGGTCCCCCCCGCTGTGCCAGAATCTTTTATTCTCAGAATGACCCAATACACTGTAGATAATGAGCTCCACGTTATAGGTGAGAATGGGTGGATGGGTCCAGGAAAGTCAGTGACTTCTGCAATGCTGTAAAGATGATCATGACTGAGCTGAGACTTGGACCGAGGTCTCTCTGGCTCCCACACCTGCCATCTTTCTACAACACCCCATGGCCTCACAGACCCAGCACATCTCAGGGTACAAATGAGATCAAAGGAATGCATTTCTTTTCAAGTGTGTTCACAGCTGGGAGGACAATGGCCTTTTAGGACTATATGGAAGCAGTTCTGGCACCAAGAGGAAAGCTAAGCTAATTGTCATCCCGAAGCCCTCACAATGCTAAGACTGTGATCTTCGCTGGTCACTCCTTGACCAAACTGTTGAGGCTCCCCAGAATTTTTCAAAGAGAAGTAACTTTTGGGCTTCTGTGTTTGTCTACATTGTCTAATTTTAACAAATCCTGGCAAGTCAGTTTAACCAGATCCCCCATTCTGGATATCTGATTGAGTTCCTGATTTTTCACCATCCCCAGGTAATATCTGATCACCTGGCCTGCCTTCAGCAAGAATCCCGTTAGGTTGGTTTCATCAGAATCCCTCTTATACCATTTTACTCCCTTCATTCACTCACCTACTGTCTACAAACTCCCACTTTGCCATGTGTATTTGCAGTCAAGTCCAATCTCTCTCTCCCCCTGTAAGACCTCATTGCAGGAGTCCCTACACCCATTGCGATGGCCCCCCTTGAATAAAGTCTTCCTTACTAAGGAAAGCAGGTGAGGGAAAAAGCAGGCAAGAAAAATGAGGTAATAGGAGAAAAATGCAAGGAAGAATGGGAACCGTTTCAGGGAATTCATATGGACACAAAGTTGAGTGGTGTGCGAGATTGTCATAGGACAAGTGGTGTGAGGGTCTGGCAGGAACGAGATGCCCCTGTTGCATGTGTGGTGGCTGGGGTGGGCAGGGACGCACAGAGCTCCCTATAATCTTCTCCTAGTGGACTGCTGGTTTCTTTTGATGGTGTGTATTTCCTGTGATTGCCAGAATAATGTACCACAAGCTGATGACCTAAGAACAACAGAAATCCATTCCCTCACAGTTTTAGAGGCCAAGAGTTCAAACTCAAGGTGTTGGTGGGACCATGTTCCCTCTGAAGGCTCTATGGGAGTCCTTCTCTGTCCCTTCCAGCTTCTGGTGGCTCCTCATGTTCCTTGGCTTGCAGTCACAACACTCCAGTCCCTGTCTCCCTCTTTACGCAGACTTCTCTTCTCTGTGTCTCATAAGAATACTTGACATTGGATTTAGTGCCCGTCTGTATAATCCAGAGTTCCAGGTGGATATATGTTTTGAGGGGCCACCATTCAAACACTTCTCCATGCATTCACTTATTTACTAATTTGTCCAGTGACTCTTTTCGAGTACTAATACACTGCCGACTCCTGAACAATACAGGTTTGAATTGTATGCGCCACTTCTATATGGATTTTTGCAGTGTGGTACTATAAATGTATTTTCCCTTCCTTATAATTTTCTTAGCATATTCTGTACTCTAGCTTACTCTTTGTAAGAGTACAGTATATAATACGTACAACATACAAAATATGTGTTACTTGACTGCTCATGTTATGGGTAAACCTTCTGGTCAATAGTAGGCTATTAGTAGTTAAGTTTTGAGGGAGTCAAAAGTCATATGTGGATTTTCTACTATGCAAGGGTCAGTGCCCCTAACGCCCATATTGTTTAAGGGCCAACCGTACAAAGGAACTGTGGGAGACAGTTCCTTTGTAAAGACAAACTGGACTCAGATCCTACCCTTAGGGATTTACAGCTTAAAAAGGGAGGCAACGGCATCAGAGAAATACAAATCAAAACCACAGTGAGATACCACCTCACATCAGTCAGAATGGCTAAAATTAGCAGGTCAGGAAATGACAGATG
>CM052897.1:118346307-118371508 GCA_028534135.1 Potos flavus | reverse complement strand
CATATGATCTCTCTGATATGAAGAATTCGAGAGGCAGGGTGGGGGGTTGTGGGGGGTGGGAGAGGGAAATGAAACAAGAGGGGATCAGGAAGGAGACAAACCATAAGAGACTCCTAAACTCATGAAACAAACCGAGGGTGGCTGGGGGGTAGGGGCGGGTAGGGACAGGGTGGCTGGGTTATGGACATTGAGGAGGGTAAGTGCTGTGAAATGTGTAAGCCTGAGGATCCACAGACATGTACCCTGGGGCAAATAATACATTATGCGTTAATTAAAAAAATAAATAAATAAAAAAAAAATAAAAAGGGAGGCAAACTACACACTTTCATACCTCGATAGAGTGCCATGAGAGGACAGAGGAACACAATCTGATGGGAGCTTCGAGAGGCAGGAGATACACCAGCTCATGGGAGACCCCAGGATTGGGATATTTGATGGCAGACACGTCAACTGAACTGGATCTTGAGAGAAAGAAAGATGTTGAATGTGCGGAAATGGGCATTCAAGGCAGAAAAATTAGTATCAGGGAGTCCCAGAGGTGGGAATTGGTGGGAGTTTATAGGCAGTGCTAAGAAATTCAGATTGACTGGAGCACAGGTGAGTGAAAGGTGGAAATGGGAAGTCAAGTAGAGAGGTTGGGGACAGGATGGGTGGCCCTGCATGGATTTTGGCCAGTGAAGATTACACAGAGTTTTGAACATGAGTGTAATGGGATTAAAAACTGATGTGTGAAAATAATATTTTTGTGTTTCATAAGTAATAAATATTAAGGACACTTGGGATTCGCAGATGCTTAAAGAGGCCTTCTTGGAGCTTTCCTTACCTGACCGAAAGCAGAAATTTCAGAGAAATGAGAACTGCCAAAAATTTCTTCTTCACGGTGGGTCTGTTTATAGGAGTGAGACCAAAGGTAAACCTACTTACCATAAATCCTCTCTGGGGGAATGTTATGACCCTGAGGAAGATGGAAGACCACTCATACCTCTATAGACAAACATTATTACAAACTTTCTTATCTTCTTTTTATTCTCCTGAAACCCCATTTACATTCCTTAAAGAAACCTATTTGTCCTTTCATAGGAGCCTTTCTCTCCCTCGCCCTGCATTATCCTGCTAAACTAGGTATTTAAATCCCAAGTTCTAACCACTCTTTGAATTACTCATCACTGGGCATTCCTACATATGTGCGTACAGCATGCGTGAGTAAAAGTGTGCTTCTCTTGCTAACGTCTTTTGTCAATTTAATCAGCAGGCCCCAGGTTCTTCACCTAAGAGAGCAGAGGAAAAGTTATTCCTACCCTATAGTTTATAATGTATGCTGTATACGTGAATTACAACGGGGAGAAAGACTGAAGATGGGAGACTAATCCAGACATGATTAGCAGGAAAGAGAGTAGAGATGAGGACGTCTTTTGGAGAGACTGTAGAGGCAGAATCATAAGATTTGGTTAAAAAAATAGGGAGAAGGGACAGTCGACAATGACTCTGGGGTTCTGAGCGTGGACAACTGGACCTACATGGTGCCAGGAACACAGTTAGGAAGCACAAGAGAGATCGAGGTTGTAAGAAAATAGAGCAAGTCAGTGGAACCTGACGCTTGGAAACAAGATTAGAACTGGAGATATGGATTGGAGATGATGTACACTGTGTGATCCTCGAAGGCATGAGGTGACAGGAAAGAACCAAGAGAAAGTGAAAGCAAGATGGGGAGAGGAGCTTTGGGATAAGAGGAGAGGGGCTGGTCAAGGGGGCAAACAAAGGTAGAGGGAGCAAAAAGGAGCAAGTGCTGCGTCACAGTGTCTAATGGAGCTGAGATCGAAGGGAGGGCCTTTCCTGGTCTAAAAAACTGCAGAAAGGTAGAGGACCTAGTGACTGCCGCAAGCACTACCTGGAAGGTAGTCCTGGGAGGAAGCAGGGCCTGGGGACAGGTGAGAGGGCAGAGCTGGATTCGCGTGTCGGAGGCGTAGAGGCAGCACTCGTGGACCACTCCCGAGAGATCTCGTGGTGAAGGGAAAGAGGAACATTACAGTAGCTTAGAAGTCATCTGAGTTTCTCACCTATTTGGGGATTTTTAACGATTCCCCAAATTTACAACATCAACTGAATGCTAGCTCCATTTTGGTAATAGCCATGACAAAACCCAAGTTCTGGGGGGACAAGTAGGGAATTAAACTATTAGGAGGCATCTTTCTTTCTTTCTTTTATTCCATTTTTACATATCCACCTCTTTGTCATTAAGTCACAATAGTTTATCAAAATATACAAACAGCACAGATCCTTAAAAACGTATAGCTAGAAGTCTAGTTAAACAAGATCGACTGCTACAAGTAGCATGCGTGGGCCTTTTATCTCGAATAATGCCTAAAGGGAGACAAATGAGTCATCAAATCAACATTAAGGGTATAATAAGAGCTTGGTTTTTCTCTTCGGTTGGAAGAACTATGCACTTCCTTTCTTGTTACAGTGTGAAGAGGACGGTAACTAGTGACTTCCGCTGCTACTGAGATCAACTGAGAGTGGGTGGATGGGGCGCTTCTACTGTCAGGAGTAAATGATTCTATCTTTGTTCGACTCTCCTGTCTATGTTGACAAGATAGCCAGTAGGCGTTTTATTAAACCCTCCATCTCAGGGACATGAGCTCTTCTTACCTTCCATTTCCTCCTTCCCGAGAACCTCATGGCTAATCAGAATGAATGGCTTTGTAAATCTCGAGTTACAAGCTATGTTTATTGTGAAGAATTCCCATAAAAACCTATCCAGGCCCGCCCCCGCCACCATTTACACTTCCACAGAGGCGAACAGAACAAAACGGGTTAGTGGTTACTTGTCTGTGGCCGAACGAAGTCCACTCCTGGACCTGGCGACGTGCTGGTTTGGTCTCGAGAAGTCTGTGCTCGCGGGGACACTGTGACACTAGGTCATTGATCGGCCATGGGTGCCCATGGGAGGAGCCATGATTTGGGGCAGTATTAACTTTTCAGGTCTTTTCACAGTGCGGAGGAGAACCATCAATGCCAGTAGGTAACTATGGTTGGTAATGGCCTAGCTTCACGAGTGACCGCAGGAGAGGCACCAAGGGGAGTTGGCTTCTGCTGCAGATACAAAGTCTGTGAGGAGCTACGAGGTCTCGGCCTGTCTCATCGAGTGTTTTTCTTTCCCAAGGTGAAAAGCAATCCGAGGAGCATCGCTTGAACCAGTTTGCAGACACAAGGCCAGTTCCCTCGTGCGTCAGGGGAGGCCCTTCAGGATATCAACCTCTCCATCCCTGGGTTAACGAAGGAAAAGTTTCGGAACATGTTCTGGTCCATACTGTTGATCAGAGCTCTGTCCGCAAACGACAGCCGGGGCTTCTCATTTAGGAATTCTTTGTCGAAATTGCTGCAGTCATACGGGGATTTCTTGATGAGAGTTTAAGGGAGGGGTGGAGGGAGAAAGGGAAGAAAATCAGCCACTGAATTAATTATCCTCATTTTGTTATCTAGGCTATAGTCGCCGTATGACAAGGTGGGCACTGCAGGTAAACAAGTGATACTTACAGATGGTCATATGTGTGGACTTAGGGAGCATTCCCAAGATCCCGAGGCATTCACTTAGCAATAGTACCACTTAAATTCCTGCAAGGGAACCTCACTCTATACATTCAGATAGGAACTCCTGCTTCTGGTTAATGGTTTCCACGAAACGGGATTGGCACTTTGAAACAGAGGTGAGCCCACATTTTTGACCTGTAGCCTTGGGCCTTCAGGGACAGTTTGGGGAGGGGGAGAGGGGAGGGGATGGAGGCTGGGAACTGAGGGCAGGAGTTTTGTAGATTATATATTGCTGTTCTTATATCAATATCCTTCACTACTGTTGGTTCCTCTACCCATGTTAATTTTATTATTAACCATCTTGGACTGTTTTCCACAGACAGATTGGGACTAGCTCCCCTTAAGCCACCTAGTCCATTGGTGTCCGTGAGAAAAAAAGAAAGAAAGAAAGAAAGAAAGAAAGAAAAGAAAAGAAAAGAAAGAAAGGGCACCTATTTATAAATACTGCTTTCTATGGTATATAGTTCAATTTTTTGAAGGTTATCAAAAGTCCCCTTTGTATATATGAGCATAACTAAGAGTCACACTCTTCCTACCCTCAAGGGGGCTCATAGGCTGGTGAGGCCAATGGCCTGTGGCCTCTGATTCTTTAGACAACATGTGAGGGAAATTCCTTCCTACTGGCGGAATCGAGAATTGTCCTAGAGGGAAAGTGTAGATCAAAAGTCTGATTTTTAGGTGGACAAGATCAAGTCGATTGTAATGAACCATGGAAGTTGACACAGGAGTCACATTATTCTGATGAGCTAAAAACAAGGTAAAAATTCATTTTGATGGGTTTTTTTTTATTGTGTTAATGTTAGTCACCATACATCATTAGTTTTTGATGCAGTGTTCCAGGATTCATTGTTTGTGTATAACACCCAGTGCTCCATGCAATCCGTGCCCTCCTTGATACCCACCATCAGGCTCACCCATCCCCCCGCCCCCTCCCCTCCAAACCCCTCAGTTTGTTGCTCAGAGTCCACAGTCTCTCATGGTTCGTCTCCCCCTCCGATTTCTCCCCTTCACTTTTCCTTTCCTTCTCCTAATGTCCTCCATGTTATGCCTTATGCTCCACAAGTGAGACCATATGATAGTTGACTTTCCCTGCTTGGCTTATTTCACTCAGCATAATCCCCTCCGGTCCCGTCCATGTTGATGCAAAAGTTGGGTATTCACTCTTTTATCACAAAATATCAACTCCTAGATTCAGCACGGCACTTTCACAAATAATAAGAGTGCTAGAGGCCAGCCTGTAGAAGCCTCGGAGCATCCCCAGGGCTTGGGACAAATGTTGTCACTAACTCTGCTAACCCCGGGAACACGCTTGCTGCTTCTGGCCGTCTGCTGTCCTGATAGGAGTAGCTCTTTTCTAGAATGAGACACTCTGCTTTGGAATGCGCGAGCCTCTGCCATCTCCATGCAGAAAGATGGCAGAGATGGTTTGTAGCCACTCTGCTCATTACTACTACTTTCCCAGGAATCACCAGGAGTGGGTAAAGCCGGCAAAGCCACCACTTTGCTTTCCTCTTTAAAAAAATTATTTCTTGTAGAAATTGCAGTAAAATATACCTAACCTAAAAGCAACCATTTGAACCACTCTTAGGAGCGTGGCTCAGCGGCATTACACGCGTGCCCCATTCTCAGCATCCGACTGCAGAGCTTTTTCATCTTAACCGTGCTTTCCTGTTGTCTTCACTTTACGGTGGCCGGTTCTGCATGTGGCCGGGTCGTCCTGCCTTTCCTTACGGAGCTTAGTGACTTTTGCTAGGGAACATACGCATGGGAATTCAGAGCCCTGTCTTTTCCTGAGCCCCAACTGACTTCTTCCTTCAACAGAAGAACGCGTAACAATCACCATGAGAGGATATAGTTATGTGAATGAATTATAAATGTCAGGTAAACTTGAATAAATAGCATGGAAAAGATGGTTCCCAAATCCCCTGACAACCAAGTCAGAGTCATGCAGAGTGACCACGGAGCACGTATGTACCCGCGCCAAGGCTCCGGATCTTATCTGAGAGTCCCCTGGCACACGCGTGTTAAGTCTGATGCATGTATGCCCAGCAACTCATTTTCATGCAGGTACACGACTTCCGCACAGAGGTTAGATACTGCAAACAAGAGCAACGTCCCCCTGCACCGCGCTCCCCCACCAGCCAAATAACCTGAACTATAGTTAAGGGAGCACTTTCCTCCAAGAACCGAACCCAGGAGGGGAGCTGGGGCTCAGGCAGGGGTGGGGGGCGGGCGGGCAGCCCTGGGTGGGGGGAGAAGCAAAGCAGGAATGGCAGGGAGCAAAGGTCCTGGCGGGTCCTTACCACTTTGGGCCGGAACGGTGGGTCAATCTCCTTCCTTTCAAGCTCTTCCCAGTTGATCTCCCGAAACAAAGGGTGCTGGCGGATGTCTCCCCTCACTCCCAGCCTCTTTTCCGGTTCCCTCACGAAGAGCTGAGCAGCAGCAGAGAGGGAGCAGTTACTTCTCAAGGGACTAGCCGGTCGGCCTCAGACGAGGTTGCATTTCTTAGTGCACAAGCCGAGCGCCACGGGATTTGAAATTCTGTGGCTCTCGGCATTTGCCTCCACAAAGGGAAAGGCCCAGTGATTTGACACTTGCTTTTCTAACCTTATTTTTGTACTTACCAGTATCAACTGTTGCCTCCGGTCACAGTGGTGACAACATTCTCCCTCAAATGAGCCTTCTGAATATTGCAGAATCTGGGCTTTTGCTTCCTTGCTCTTTGCCCTAGAAATGCTGCCTTTCAAGGGATATGGACCTGGTCTGAAATCAGCTTTGTGTAGGTCCGGCGTGTATAGGACCTCTGGCAGGTTATGGGACTCCCTGACTCTCAGTGAGGTGTCTTTCCTGTGGGGCTGCTCTGGGGGAGGGGGGGATGGTGAAACGACACACAGACACACACCCGTATGCGCCGATTCCTGCTCTGTAAAACCCAACCGCACAGAGTATGTGGATCCTTTGTTGCTTCGGTGACCGCGCATTAACCGACTTTGATTTCTGATAAAACTGCCTTCGAAGGATAACAGTCCTGCTATGAGGAAAAGTTCACTTTAGGGACAATATAAACTAGTCGCCAAGAGTCTGCTTTGGATAAGGCATCTGCAAGCCTGCTGGTAAGATAATATTTAAGTCAAATCGTCTTTCATATTTTCTGACTTGTTGCTCTCCCCTCTTCTGTTACTTTTCCCCACAAGGTCAAACTGAACATTGGCCAGAACAGGAAAGAAACTTGGAAACTCTTCCAACTCAAACACAGCAGGTCAAGGGCAGTGTGGGATAGGAGAGTCTAAACACGAGACCGGGGGGAGCCACGGGTCCCGAGTGCCTGCCGTGGGTACCACTTTTTCTTACCCTAGCTAGATGTCTGTTTCTAAAGTAACAGCGAACTACAGGGGATCATAAGGACAGCGTGGGTCTCTGAAACAGAAGCCACAGTGAAATGCAGTGATTTTCCATGCGGCTCGGGGCAGAACCTGACCTCCATGAACAACTAATTTACAGGGATCGCTTGCTTTTACCTCTTTTAAGAATAGCCAGTCTATGTGTTTTCAAACACTAGTTTACTTGTCTTCCTACTTGAAAATCTACAAAGGCTCTACCGAATCCCCTCCCCCGCAAAATCCTAAAACTAAAAGAACAAAAAACAATACGCTGTAGCAAAGTGGAGATTTTTTTTTCTTCTTTTTTGTAATTATGATAATTTTTTTTTTTTTTAAATCCAAGTGTAACGCTCATACAACCACCTAGTATATCCACGTGGTTAGTGGTCCTCTAACATCCTCTCCCCCTTACCCTATGCTGGCCGTGGAGGCCTCTTAATGGAACTTAAGGTTCTAAAGCTCTGTTAGAAAACCACTAACATGAGGCTGTCACCCGAGAGACTTATTACCCACATGGCCTCGGGCAGGTTGTCTTTCTCAGTCTCCTCACCTGTAAAATGCAGGAAAATGCAGGGTGAAGCAAGGTCATCCCTATGTCATGGGGAGTCCTATGTCCTCTGCTCCTAGGAGGCCATCCCGGGCTCTCTGTGGCCTTCTGCTGACACGTATTCTTCCATTCCCACTGTAACCCTCTCTTCTGTCCAGACATGTCTACGCTGAATGTGCCGCCCGTCTTTCCTACCTCTGTCCTTCACCAGTGACCTTTCCATCTTGAGAGGAAACACCTCTCTCCACATTCTACTCCCATTTCCTTCTCCCCATCTTTAAATCCCAGCCCACCGGTCTTTAAATACCCCCTCTTCTTAGTGAGGTTTTCTTTGATTCCCTTAACTCCTGGTGAGCTCTCCCTGCCCTTCAAGTCAAGCTCATGGTCACATGGTTGATTCTGGGACTCATTCCAACCAACGTTCTTGGAGAGTCAGGCATGGTGCTGGATGCCTCAGCTGTATCATCCTGATTTTAAAGAGAGATTCCAAAAGCAGGTATCACTGTCCCATTGTCAGTTGGGGAAACTAAGGTTCAGAGTAGCTCTGTAACTTGCGCAAGATCACAGATGCTGCCATTGTCAGAGGTAGAGCCTAAATTATAAGCAGCCCCTTCTTGCTTCCGGTGTTGAACAGTCTCTCCTCGGGGTTCCACAGAACATCTGAACATCTTCCCTTCATTTGATAAAGTATCACTATATTTAATATTTTTTTAGTATTTTTTTTACTAGAGTCTAGCTCTGACGGCAGACACCATTTGTTTCTCCTCCTTCCAATGGCACACAGTGCCGTGCACAAAGATGCTCAATAAATGTTTGTTGAATAAGAGTGCAAGGGTCCTACTTCCTAACTTGCACATCCTATGTCTTCAGTCCTCTCTTTTAGCTTCTTGTTTTTAGCATATAGAACAGAATATAGAAAAGGCACCAACTTCACAGTAAAACTTTTTTTTTCCTGTAGACCCAGACACCAGTGTAAATCAACAGATGGAAAAGCAGATTGATTTTTTAGAAACAGGGAATAAGTGACTTTCCCCATATCTCTTCCCTTGAAACGATCGTAATACCCTATTGACCTCTACTTCTTAAGGACATTTTGATGAAACAAGACGTGAGGGAAGGTGTGAGTGCCTCAAGAATGGGCCGAAAACTAGCTCATGTTGTTATAATTAAAGGTTTTAGTGAATTAAATTAGAAGTTAACTGCCCTGGGCTGCACGTGCGCCACGCTGTTTCCCATTAGATTTTCCTAGTACCATATGGCATTGGTACCTAGGGCATCATGAAAAAGCTTTCTGGCCTGGTCTATGTATCTGTGAAATTAAAAAAATATATATTTTAAAAGATAAAATGTGTAATGAGAATATAATGTGATCTCCAGCTTTGAGATGCAAATTTCTTTCCAGTATTGCCCAAGAGTTAGTTACTTTCTTCTCTGTCCACATATCACCACATCTGTCCACATGTCTGTCCACATCTCTGCCACATATCGCCCCGCCTCCTTCCAGGTCAGGAAGGTGACTGGTGACCTCATGGGAGGCCATCGGCTCTGTGCCACGGAGGGTGCACCGAGGGACTCAACGTTCATGAATAAAGACTCGCTTTTGTTCACAAGAGCTGTCAGAGGGCGGTTTACATTGACAGGAAACAGCGCACGTCGTGCACGAATGGCCAGGATGCAGTGGGAGTTTGTTTAAACTCATTCGACTGTCTGGGCTAGAGCGCGGTGCCGGGCTGCTGACGAGGGCCACCAGCGCACGGCGCCCGTCCTCGCAGTCTTCTCCCCTCCTCATTCCCTCCTCTGATCTTTCTACAGAAGCGAGAGGTGTTTCTGTTCGAGATCGTTCATCGCCCCGCAGTTTCCAAATAAATGGGCAGGACATCCTGGATGAATCCATGAGGGAGAAAGGGGTGTTTCTTTGGCAGGAGTCAACCGAACAGCCGTGTCGCAGTTGCAGTTCACGATGGAGTATAGTTTGTTCAGTACACTACGTGCACCCACGCCCAAGACGGCTAGAGGGGACAGAGTCCGACATCCGTGCTGCTCTAACAGGTGCCGCTTTTTCAGAGGACTAATTCTGGGTTGTACGATATTATATATAATTCCTTAGAGGAAGTTTCTCAGAAATGATGCTACCTTTGATCTTTGTAGAAAAGGGAGCTCAAGGGTGTGGGGGGGCAGTTGGATCAAAGTTACAGAGCAAATGCGGAGCAGAGATGAAACTAGAGGCCAGTCTTATTGTCAGCAAGTTGCATGGGGAAAACTAATTTTTATCAGCCCCACTGCTGGGACACAGGAGAGGACTTTCTTCCTCATGGAGCAAGGACAGGGAATTCTTACTAACTCACATGGAAAGAATAAGCCCCATCTCCTCCACGTGGATGTAAAACCACTTTCAGAGACTAGTCCCTCCCTCCCCCATTCAATCAACATTTACTTCTCACAGTTCTGGAGGCTGGAAGTCCAAGGTCAAGGTGCCAGCCTGGGCAGTTTCTGCTGAGGACCCTCTTCGTGGCTTGTAGATGGCCATCCTCTTGCTGTGTCCTCGCATGACCTTTCCTTGGTGAGTGTACTTGGAGGGGGAGAAATCTCTCTCTTCCTCTTTGTATAAGGGCACTAGTCCATCGTGGTGGCCCCACCCTCATAATGTCATCTATGACTATGTCCTGACGGCCTTGCCTCCTAGAAGCATCACTTTGGGGGTTGGGCCTTCAATATAGAACTTGGGGTGGGCACATTCTGTCCATACATATAGAGTCACGGGATGGTAAAAGCTCCTACAGGTGGGGACACCTGGGGGGCTCAGTCAGTGAAGCGTCTGCCTTCGGCTCAAGTCATCATCCCAGGGTCCTGGGATCGAGTCCTGCATTGGGCTCCTTGCTCAGTGGGGAGTCTGCTTCTGCCCTCCCTCTCTCTCTCTGACAAATGAATAAAATCTTTAAAAAAAAGCTAGTATGGGGGTCCTGTGTACCCTTCCCCCAGCTGCCCCCAGTGCTTATATCCTATACAATTACAGTGTGATACCCAAACCGGGACACCGGCATTGATACAATGTGTGTGTCTAGTTCTCCCCATTTTATCCCACATGCAGATCCGGGGGAACTACCATGACCCACAAGACCCACAAAGCTGTCCCTTGGGATACCCCTTTCCAGTCATACTCCCTAACCCCCACTCATCTGATTTCTGCCTCCACAACGGCCTTTCAAGAATGTTCCACAAGTGGACTCACGCAGTATGCGACCTTCTGAGACTGGCTTTTTTGGGTCACTCAGCCTAATGCCCTTGCGATCCATCCAGGTTGCTCTGTGTATCAATGATAGTTCATTTCTTTTACCGCCGAGTAGTATTCCATACACGTGACTCATCGTCTCTCCTCCTCCACCTGGAAGGGATCTGTCTTCCTGCTCGGTATTTCTGTCTTTGGACACCGTCCCTCCCGGCATTTACTTGTGATGAGCTCCCCGCGGCGCTGCTACCCCTTCACGCTCACTCCTGGCCGGGAGCTCTCCCGGATCCCGAGGCGGAGCTGGGTTTGGGAAGCACAGCTGTTGGGGTTTAGGGAACAGGTGAAGGTGGACCGCCTCCAGGCAGCCCCCGAAATGTCCCCTTACTTCCTCCTTCCGGTGGGTTTTGTGGGCGCAGGCTTTCTCGGTGTTGCACCGAAACCCACGCGAGCTGAGCGCAGCGGGAGGGAAGCAGCCATTAAGGCTAACGGAGGTCACGTGGGCGGGAGCCTGGCGAGCAGGTTCGTGGAGGGACCAGCAGGGGGCGCCTCGCCCGCTCTATAAAGACAAGGCGAGGCGGCGCCTGCTTGCAGACCTGGAGGAGGCCTCCGCCGGCAGCTCGCCCCGCCGGCCCCCCGCTCCCGGACGCCCAGCCCCCAGAGCTGTGAGTTAGTGTGTGTGTGTGTGTAAGTGTGTGTGTGTGAGTCCCTCCGTCCGTGCGGTCCGGCTGCACCCGAGCTCGCGTGTCAGGTGAAAGCAGCATCTCTGAGGACGTCTGAACTTGCCTTTGCGTAAAGCCAAGCTGTTTCCGTGCCAGTCCTGCTAACTTCATGTCGACTGTTGCCCTCTATTTAACGGGCTCGTCTTGAAATCCGCTTTCGGTTTATACGTGTGCCGTTCGGTCCTTGAAAGTATCGAGTCGGCCGTTGCGAGAGCGTTCGGGGCTGCGGCTCGCGTGGGTGAGGGAGACGAAGGCGGCGTCGAGCCGGCCGCGGGCTGCGCGTCGTGGGAGGCCTCGGACGGCGCTTTCCATGCGGCGTCTTGGCTCCGGAGGGGGACATCTGGAGTTGCCTCCGCATCGCAGACTCCGGACGAGTTGTCGGCTGTTTGAGAGCGGCGGAAGCGGATGCCTTTCATATCTCAGTCCATGGAGTTCATGGAAAAAAAAAAAGCAGACTAGGGAAAAAAGATGGGCCCGGTCATCTTTTTTAGTTTAGACTGAAAATCCGCTGATAAGTTCCAAGCTTGAAAGGTCTTATCCTGTTCTCCCATTTCGATACAAAGACAGCAAGGCTGCAGATTATTTCCCTAAATGATGTTTTTTGAAAAGCCGGCTGAGATGGGAGAGGCCAGAATTCAAAACACCTGTCGTTTTGGGCCGCTTCTTTTAGATTTGTTCGCTCCCTCGTCACCCCGGTACGCGTCCTCGTCCAAATAGTTGTGGGGACAGCTCGCTGAGTGCAGGTGGTGGTACTCTGATTTATTTCTGTTTTTTCGTACTCAAACACTGTGTTTTGCGTCCTCTACAAAGGTAAACTGAGACTCCGCCTAACAGCCAAATCTTTAATGATGATGGTTCTCAGCTGCTGCTTACGTCTCTTCATTGCTTTGCCCTACGAGCTCGCGGGTCACAGCAAGCGCTATCTCAGAGCCCCGTTCCCCTCTGTGGCCTTACCAATTCTGCACTGATTCTGGCCCGACGTGCTCAGGGGTCTGACTTTGTATTCTGGAGACTGCTGCAGGGGTAGTGACCGTCTGAACTCCGAGTTACAGGGGGAAAATGCATCAGTATTTCCAGTGGTCACAGGAAGGGAATGTGGGAGCAGAGCGGGTCTGTGTCATTTTAAATACGCCCTAAGAGGCTCGTCCAGCCGGCAGTGGGCTGTGGGGGAGGGGGCTTACTGAGATGGAACATCATGGAATTGGACTTTGGTACAGCAGCTGGGCCAGGGAATGGACTGGATAGCCTGTGTATCAAGGGTTTCAGCCAAAAATGTTCCCACCAACAGGTACTTCCCAAAGACCCCCCTAGAATGCCTCACAAAAGTGCTGGCCTTCACGACCCACCAGATTCAGAGCATGAAGCCACCCAGCCATAAAATAATAATAGTTTCTCCTCCTTATCCCTCCATCCTCTCCCTGCATTTAACCCGGTATGGTCTGAAATAGAAACTCCGGCGTTAGGAAGAGAACACGGTTGGCCACAATATAACCACGATCCCTTCTCCATAGCAGAGTGGCCACCAGCCCTGAACCCGATGGGAGGAGAGGGATAAGTCTTTGCTTTAGAGATCAGTTTGATGTGATGACTTCTGTCTTGGGCGGAACAGTTTTAATTTCTGAACTGAGGTTTTATGGCTTAGGAGTGATGAGAGGTGTGTCTTTTGCCTGGGTGAGCAGAAAAGCCGTACATCCTGTGCAAGTGGGAAGGGTAAGAGTAACTGGACCGAACCAGTTTCATGGGCACGATGGGAAACCAAAGGCTGAGCTTTAAGCCACAAATTGCCCTTGTCATGGGGCCAATTACATCTCAAAGTGAGGGCATTCAATAGTCATGGAACTGGCTTTTGGACATTTCTCGTGTAAATTATGCACATGAATGTTTATCTTCTCATTTTGGTATCCAATGTCCAGCCTGTTGGTGCCTCATTGACACAGAGGGTGAGCATCCCATTTAAATCCAGTTTGGGATGACTGTTGTTTACCATATATAAATCGGAACCTAGAAACGAATGGGGGTACCAACCAGAACATCTAATACAAATCCTATAGAGTCTCCTTGACTTCATTTCTTACCTTCACTAGAAGGTCCTTCGCCTCCTTCTCAAGCCATCGAGGGTAAAAGGGATTGTCCATGCGGATGGAGTGGAAAAGCTCTTCTTCATCTTGCCCGTGGAAAGGTGACTGACCAATTAGCATCTCATAGAGGAGAACGCCAAAGGACCACCAGTCAACAGAATGGTTGTATTTCTGACCCAACAAGATCTGTGTGATCAAGAGGCAGAGATGTAATTAATAAACACGAGGTGGATGAGTGAAAACCCTGCTTGAACTTTTCAGCACCACTCAGTAAACAGTTGATGGTGATCACAGTATGTGCCTTTAACACAGATCACACTGAAAACTATATCTTTTGGGAAGTTGATGATGGAATAGAAATGAATGGGCAGTGCCAAACTGAGCAAATATTTTTTGGTTTTAATCTCTACTTTCCTTCTGGCCTTATGTACAACAATGGACTTGTGCCCTGAGCCTTCATTTTCCCACCTGTGACGTGAGGACTTGGGTGGTAGGCGCGGGCCTAAGGAAGCTGGTGTGTATCTGTGCTCCCCTGTGGACAGTTAAACCAAACCCACGTGTTTTACTGACTTCTGTCCTGAGACTTTGCATAAGTTTTCCGTAGTTAATTACACATCCAAAGAGGTCATCTGACCAAATCCATTCCTTAAAGCCTGCCCAGCCACAGTTGGACAACTGATGAGTCTCATCTATGGTCACCGTCAAAGAGTCAGATTTAGTGGGGCGCCTGGGTGGCTTGGTTGGTTAAGCGTCCAACTCATGATTTTGGCTCAGGTCATGATCTCCGGGTTGTGAGACTGACTCCGAGTCATGCTGGGCAAGGATCCTGCTTGGGATTTTCTCTCTCCCTCTGCACCCCCTATCCCCACCCCACTTGAGCACTCGCTCTAAAAAAAAAAAAAAAAAAAAAGCATGCCAAAAGAGACTAGGACTCTTTGAGAGTGCTGTGCAGCTTGACGGCAGTGCTTTGAGCAGAACTGGTCTGGTCTGTCCTTTAGGGAAGCGGGTTGAAAGCCTGGGATCCCACCTAACTTTTAAAACGATTGCTACCCTTTCACCAATCCACTCTCCTGGTGGAAAAGATTTTGTATTCTGTGTTCAGCCGCTTCCTTATTTAATGTTGGGATGTAGAGAGTATATCTGTGACACTGCTCAATGCTTGTGATCCTAACAATCCAAGCTGCGACCTTCTCTAAACCCCGCAGAGTATCTGCCAGCAAATGACTGGATAAACAATGTGTACATACAGTAGAATACTATTCAGCCTTAAAACAGAATGAAATCCTGACACATGATACAACCTGGATAAACCTTGAGGACCTTGTGCTTAAGTGAGATAAGCCAGACTCAAGACAAATACCATATGATTCCACTTATGAGGTCCCTAGAAGAGGTCAAATTACAGGGACAGACAATAAAATGGTTGCTGGGGGTTTGGAGAAATGGGGAGCGGTTTAATGGGTACAGAGTTTCAGTTGTGCCAAATAAAAATTCTGGAGATTGGTTGTATAATAACAGGAATATGCTTAACACTCACTGAATAATACTCTTAAGAATGGAAAGATGGTGTATTTTACAGTATGTATATTTTACCACAATTAAAACCAGTACATAGTAGGAACACAACAATTTGTTAAATGAAGAAGAGGAGAAAATCCTTGTCTTTTATGACTGCCACTCCCAGGATGGGTTGGGGACAAGCTGCTTCATTACCCAAAATGGAGAAGTGATCACAGTATTGAGTCACAAAATTAAAAAGTGAGACGGGGACTCTCGGGATGGGCCATCCTTTCCATCCTGCAATTTAAAGCCCAGCTCAGTGCCCCGACGCCCCTGTGTGAGCACATACACAACACACACGAAGAAGTGTTGAGCTCCTCATTTGAAACGGAATTTCTTCTTAAGTGGGCCCTGGGAATGAATGGTAGAAATAGAGCCCTGGTGGCTTTGGGAAAGAAAAATGATGCTGTATTCTGGACATTCCCTGTCTCGATGTTGGTGAACCTTTTGATGCAGCAGAACGAGGTTCACAGCTGCCCTCTCTGACTGCTACCCCCACCCCAGGCCTGTCCTTGGGGAAGGAGATACGTCTGGAATGAGGCTCCAGGATATGGTGGGAGTGTCTCCAACACAAGAGTCGATAAACCACAACGAAACTGAGACGGCTATGAAAATGTGGGTTCCACCTCTGGCTCAGTCCCTTCCGGTGCAGTTTGGGGCCGACTCTGTCACCCCCTCTGTGCCTCATTACTGAAAAGTGGTGATAACATCTGGCTGGCTTATTACTGGGTTGTTGTGAGAACCCAGTGACAGGTAGGGGAGACAGTGCTGTGTCCTGTGGAAAGGACTATGTTCTAGGATAAATACCTATCTGGATCAACTGTTACCCATTTGTGAAAATAAGGATCCAGTTGCAGACAGGTTTTTGCAATCTGCGACGGACTTCCAGCCTAAAAATGCTAACCACTGTCCTTAGCTCAATTTTTAAATACTTTTAATACTTAAATTTTAGAATATTAAGTATTAAATTTAACTTTCAAGTTTAGAGAAGATAGAGTATTCCTTAAGGCAAAGTTTAGAAGTAGACCCATGGAGCGTGCTAGAGAAAACCGGGGTGCCTGTGTGAGCACAGGCACGCAATCTTTGTTCAGGTTTCCCTTCAACTGGGAAGGGCACAGGGAAGGCAGCTTCACATGCAATCCCCAGGACTTGTCACCAGGGGGAGCCCAAAGCAACCAGAACCGGCTCTGAGCGTCCATCTTCATAAACAACTTCATCTGGAAGGACAGATGAAAAGAAATTGGGAGGGCAGCAGACAGCTGTGGTGGAAATTAAGCCTTCTAGAGCTAGGTGATGTTAATAAAGAATTTGTTGGGTAAGGAGGAAGAAGCACAATGCAGATTCACACTGCCAGAACAGAAGTGTGCAGACCTGCGTTAGGTGTTTGCATACGTTATGGGTTTTTTTTAATAAGAACTCCCCAGGTAGGTCCTGTGGTCCCTATTTAACAAAGGACGGTGACCAGACTTCAGGAGGTTACCGGGCTTATTTAAGATGCCCTAGTGAGTGAGTCGAAGCGATATCCTGAGCGCTGGTCCTTGCTGGGGGAGGGGCGTTACTACATGATGTTCCTTTCATATTTAATGTCTCCTGGATTAAAGCCTAACAAGGCCCTGCTCCCATTGTCGATATTTTTAAAGAAACATGGAGAAACCCTGGCTGGAGCGGCCCCTTTCCCTGTTTCTGTCTCAGCCGCTGCTGCCTTCTCATGGCCTCATCGTCTTTTGTCCCCGTTCCTCCCCCAACTTTACTCAAATAATTGCCATAGTAAAGACGTCGGCCCCTGACGTCAGAGTCTCCCTTTCTCTCCAGCAGTGAGGGCGAGCTGCGGTTCCCTCTGCCCGCAGAGCTCGGGCCTTACATCTGTGTAAGGCTCACTGCCTTGATGTGCTGTCAGAGTTGACGAAGGGACCCCCCCAGGGGCCTCTTGGTCGTCAGGTGACTCCTGCTCTCTCCGGGGAGCTGCTTCGGGCCACTGGAATCCCTCACGGATTTACTAAGTGCTTAGTATATACGAAAGAGAGGGTATTTCTGTGTGTCTTTCCCTAGTCTTGGTCAAAACGAGCTTGGACCTCCGATTCTACGTTCGACCCTCAGTCCTGTAACTGAAAGACGCAGCGAACCATGGAGTTTAGTGTCTCGGGAGACGTGGACTGGGGATACTGCCCAGCTTTGGGGAGGGCAGTCTGGTTTTTGTTCTTGTTTTCGTTTTTTGTTTTGGTGCATCATTCCTGATGTTGCCCTGAAATGCATTTATTCCTGTAATTTGGGTTCTCCTGTCAGGAGATACCCGTCTGCCGGGTGGGCCTCATGGCCCTTGTCCCCCCGGCTCTGCGCTCCTGTGTGTTTTTAATGCTTTGCCTGGTCTAGCTGACTTTCCGTTTGCCGCAGGGTCCCTCCCCTGGAGATAACGGAATATACGTAAAAACAGTACTAGGCAGCATGTACTTAGAACCACAAGAAGGGAAAGTTAAATTTTTATTAAGGTTCAGAGGCAGGAGAACATGCCTCCTTTTTTTTGTTTTCTTGAGGAGGGGACAATTGGTCAGCGAGTAAGATAAAGGAAAAACTTAAAGTTGATACGTGTGAGTGGAACGTTGAAAATGGGTAGTATTTTCATGGATAGAGAAGGAAGAGGCTAGCGAGATTTATTGTATAAAAGAGGGCCAGTGCCGGGGGAATCGGCATACATTCACAGATGGGCATTGAGGGTGTGTGCTGTGTGCTCATTTATCCAGGATGGTGGATGGGTGCTCCAAGCTGAGGGGTGGAGACATTAAGAGGGATAAATCATGCGCTTTGTGAGAAATGGCTTACTGGTACCTTGGATTACACATGTGCTGTGGGAGCACAGAGGGAGAAATAATTATTTCAGGAAACCAGAGGCATCTCTAGGGAGAAGATGACTTTGGGGGGGGGTCATCCTGGGCATAACCACAGACCAAGGCCTCAGAGTATATGGTTAAAGAACAGGAGAGATGAATGCAAAATGCAAATCCAGGGACATATTACTAAGGACCTACTTCCAGGATTTTGGCTTCTGCCCAGCTGATAACAGGGCCGTCTTGAAGATTTTAAAACAGTGGAGTGATAGGCTTGCCTATTAGAAGGGTAAATCTGGTGTCTTGGTGCAGCAGTGGCCTTCCAAATGGTGCATGTGCTCTGTGCACCCAGATGGTACCGGGAGATGGGGGAAGAAAATATTAGAACTTGTATTTATGTTAATTAAAAAAATTTAAGTGACACTGGTGCCCTCATTTACAACTTTACACAGTAACTGGGGTCCCCTGAGGGAAGAAGGGGAAGCCCCCTCTCAGAGGGAGTGTGGTGGCTGTGTTTGTGCATTTGCTTCTGGCATACTGTAAGGTGTGTTACCATCATTACTATTACTTATTAGCCCGACGTTTGTCATTTATGTTGTGTGCCCAATTATGTGGATTGCTGGGTTCTCTCTCAACTCATTTTCACAAAATGGCAAATCCTTAAAAAGTCATCTGCAAAGAGGCTTGAAGATAATGCTAAAGAAAACAAACACTAGACTGTATGAAAATGGCGGCAGAGTGGTCTCTCGTTACTCTCGGTGTAAGCTCTTGGTCACCCACATTATAAGGAGGCTAAAAGAAGTTCCATTCATTATGACAAGAAGTTAGCTAAAAAAAGCCAGATATATCAAAGACCTTGTTTTGAATTATGGAATTATTTGAATTACAACCACTACTGTCAGTGATGAGCCTTGCCTAAAATACATAAAGACTAAGGGATATCGTGCCTTCGTGAGCTATCTTTTCCAGGAATGTTAGCCAATGGAACCAAGAATTTAAAAAAAAAAAAAAAAAAAAAAAAAAAATCAGAGCTTTGAATCTCAGAGTCCTAAAATGTTAAACTAAAATTTTAAGAAGTAATTTAATCTCATTATTTTAATGAAGCATAAATATACTATTAATAAACAATAATATTTAGTTACTTAAAATTGGATGTTGAGTTGCCTGGCTGGCTCAGTTGGTAGAATGTGTGACTCTTAATCTCAGAGTTGTGAGTTTAAGCCCCACATTGGGTATAGAGATTACTTAAAAAATGAAACCTTAAAAAAAAATAAAATTCTTTATTTCATTTTTAGTTCAACCTGATTATATTCTTCTATATGCATGTTTTATAACACACAGACCATATTAGTTGGCAATAATATGAGATTCATATAAAATATACTGGGGATGCTTTTTAAATGATAAGGGAGAATGTTTTAGAGAAGTTCGACAATATGTAAAGAGGGTACCCTGGCAGTCCGAGGGTGATGGAGAGGAAAGCCAGAGGGCGTCCCCAGGGTCCAGACAAGAGATGAGCAGTGTCTGGAGTAGGGCCGCAGCAGGAAGTTGGGGAAGGAATTGGAGATGCATCGGGGGTCAAATCAAAAGAATTCATTTTGAGGATTGAGAAGGAATCAAGGGAGATTCTTAAGTCAGTCACAAGATTGGGGAGGGGAGAGAATAGATGTCCCGAGGTCTACATCTAGAAGGTCTTGGTGTTTGGGTTTGGGAAGGGTAAGGAAGAAAGAGAAAACTTGGATTATTCCTCATTTTCTAGCGAGGTGAATAGATGGATAGGTGTGTGATTTACCAAGAAAGGGATAAAGAAGGGGGTGGGGGAGGGAGCAGGTTCAACAGGGACAGCGAGTTTGAGACTTTTTATGCTTGAATGGTCTGTGACAGCTGGAGCAAGAAGTTTGGGCAGCCATATTGATTTAAACTATAGTCCTAAATACTATTACTCATGGAGAACATAGAATAAGAAAACAAGGGGGTCAAGAATGGAAGAGAATGGAAGAGTGTGGGACACCTGGGTGGCTCAGTCGGTTAAGCGTCTGCCTTCAGCTCAGGTCACGATCCCAGGGTCCTGGGATTGAGTCCCACATCGGGCTCCTTGCTCAGTGGGGACCCTGCTTCTTCCTCTGCCTGCTGCTCCCCCTGCTTGTGCTCTTCCCTCCCCCCAGACAAATAAATCTTAAAAAAAAAAAAAAATGGAAGAGTGTGAAGACAAGGATGCTGGAAGATGAGAGAGACTGAATTTGCAGAGAGAAGTCAGTCACTGATGCTAAATTCTGGAAGACACTAAATTCTGGAAACAGAACGAGGGAAAGGATCTGGCATAAGGCATTTGCAGACAGGAAAGTTAAGAGCTATAATTTTTTGTTGACCAGAGGCCAATTTTGCATTTAAACAAAGTTCAATCAAAATTAAATACCAAATAGCACAGGACAAAACCACATATTTCTTAGACTCGGGGTGCCACAATTACGTGAGCCGTGACAGACTTGCTAATTTTCGACCCAGGAAATCAGAAGTCCATCACTATCAACCATTTTACACATTAATATTCATTCATTCTTCCAAAAGGTATTTTATTAGCAATTTAATGTGCCAAGCCCTGTGCTCGGTCCATGGATATAAATGTGAGTAAAATTACACTAATGATAAAATGATATAGATAAAGTGTGATAAAATGGTATAGAACTGCATACACGTACACATATCCATCCCCTGGCCTTGGTATTGTACCGTAGTTATAGAAGATGTAACCACTGGAGGAAACTGGGTGAAAGGTATATATAGGTGACATTTCTGTACTGTTCGTGCAACTTCTTGTTAATCTATAATGATTTCAAAATCAAGTAAATAGTTTGACTTTAGAACAATCATCTGGTAGTGCAGGGAGATTGAGATAAAAACACAATGAAGGTGAGTGGTGTGCTAGAGAAGGGCCAAGTACAAGGGTGTGTCCAACCTCCCTGGAGTCAGCAGCGGGGGAGGACTCCGGGGAGGACTCCGTAACAAGGGGAAGGGGACCCGGGTAGAGTAGGATTGACAGTTGCCTTCTGAGAAACTGCCATTCTTCTAAGGGCTCAGAATCTGAGCTTTCTTCCCTTTTTTAAACTTTTGTAGGTTCTTCCATCTTACACTCCAAATAACATGGGCCATAAATATCCTCCTCATTTTACAGAAGAGGGGTTGTGGGTCAGCAGACTGCAGCAATCTCTCCATGGTCACACAGTGGCAGCCTGGAAACCACAGTTTAGGTTTTTCTGGTCCCAAGGTGAAACCACTGGACTTATTCAGGTGGACACTTAGGAGCCTGTTCGGTGACCACCTGGTTCTTCAGCGTCGTTTCCTCTGGTTGGTCTGAGTGGAGTGGATACAGTTTAAGGCTGCGGCGGGGGGAGCCATGACTGAGGAGGCCGTGCTGAGCCGTTGAAGACTTAGACTACCTAGTCGGCATGAGCACCACCCCCCATTAAATAATAACACAGCGCCTGTGTGCAGCTGCATTTATGAGATACTCAGAAAAGCAAAGACCAATCCTGAGACAAACTATTAAAATCTTTTGATATTTTTTTTCAGGGGAGGAAGGCGCAGTGGCGCTTGGGACACGGGGAGTTGGGCGAGCGCCCACGCGCACCCTTCAGGCAGCACATCCTTACCTCCGGGGCGATGTAGTCGGGGGTTCCGCAGAAAGTGTTTGTCTTGGCATCTCCTAACATGTTCTCCTTGCACATTCCAAAGTCTGCTATTTTGATATGTCCATCTTTATCCAACAGGATATTATCTAGCTTCAAGTCTCTGAAACACAAAAGCAAAGCAAAATCTCACTTTAATACATTTTTTGTTAAAATAGAATTGCCTCATGAGGGGCAGTCACTTGTCGCATCACAGCCTGAGATCATCATGAGTGCATGCTTTGCTGGTCCTCCTCTTCCCTTCCAGCCCTGGTCTTCACTCTACGGCTCTGCCCATGGGCTCACTGCCTTCTCCTCGGTGTTTCCTCCGTGACTGGCATCTTGTGTTTGGGATTTCACCCGGCCCTTCTTCCCACGTCAGCTTTCTCAGGTCTGACTCGGACACACTCTTGGATCCCCCATGCCCAGAGAAGCACTTGGTGCATCTCCAGAGCTCTGTGTGGATGGCTGCGTGGGTGGTGGGATGGGTAAAATGGTATCTCTCCAGTGTAGCGTCCTTCAGTTTTAAGATGACTTCAAGAAACAATACTGAGATGTAAGGAAACAGCCAGCGATGAAATGCCATCAGGGGTTTGTAGCTGGAGATGTGTCTGACATAGGGTGGTATTTAATACTACGCAACACGTACAGCTGTCTACTTGTGTACAAGATAGTGGTGGAGCTAGCACTGACTTTTCAAGGGAACGGCTGGTTTCTGATCCCTTTTTCTGATTGACCAAGGAATATAGCTCAGTATAATAACATAGGCAAGACATGGAGCTGAGGCTCTTTATCCCAGTATCTATTTTCCATGGCGAGGGAAGAAAGGCTTGAAACACACATTTTATATGATTTTCCAAGTATTTCTGTTTTTTTGTGGATAAATTATACTGCACCTAATTCCGAGACTGAGGAAGGCTGCTCCTTCTAGAATAACGAAGAATAATTCTAGCACCAGAATCCATCTGATGCCAGAAACCGTGTCAATAAATTCCTCTTTCCTTAGAGAACTAGTGTCCTTGTAGAGCACGCATTCCGTTTTTAGGTAAGTGTGACTGATAATATTTAAAAAATAAAACCAAATTATGCCTCCCTATGATTGCACTAGAATGTTACTGTTACGCAGGATACTATGAATATTTGGAAAGTGACCTCAAGTTTTGTCTTGTCTTTCCTTCACTGAGGTCAAGAATTTTGTTCCTCATATAGCCTGGTTTTCAGATGCTTCCGTATCCTGGCCCCTGCCCTCCAAAGAGCTTGAATTTAGCAGTTTCCTTCTTAAAATTTCGTGCTGAGACTGGAACCAGTATCCTCCACATGTGTAATCAGTCGCATTGTGCCAATGATGGTGGCACTGCTGCCTTCTGTCCTGACCCCCTTGCCCCGCCCTGCGCCCTCCCGGTTGCCCTGCTGTGTCCTAACACTCGGTCACAGTTGTGGTTAAGAGGGAGCTTACTGTAAACTAGAACCTCCTGGTGTCTTTTTCTTTTCCTACATAAACTGCCATTATGCCAGCTTCTTCTCACTCTGGACCCATGAGACTGATGTTTTAAAGATCTTTCAAGCGCTACACTTGACATCGCTTGCTTTAAACTTTTTTTTAGTTGACGGCAGCTTATGAATTCTAGTTTGCTCTAGAACGTCCAGCTTTCTTTTCCTTTTTGTCTTCTTCCCTTGGATTTCTGAACTTCCTGAAACCCCGGTTGAGGACGTGAGGCTGGTGGTGGCTACCATGGTCTTCCTCATTAGCAAAGGTGTCTTGAGAGAACATAGGACCAGCTGTCGGTTTACTCTTTTCTGTACCTCCTCTTAGACTAATTCGCTCGGCATTTCCTTCTCAAAGATTCTGCTCCCAAAGGGCCTCACAAGTAGCCCTGTCTCCTCCACATCAGGTGATGGGACTCCACTGGGTCGTTGAGGTTTCCTGTTTGGGGATGTCGGGGCTGTGAGCAGGCAGCACTAATGTGTCTCGGTTAGATGTCCGGTACTTAGGGTTGCCGATGGACGTCCTCTAGCATGGCCTTATAGGAGCAGAAGACCAGGTAGAGGAGAAAAATGAAGTGGCGAGGTCAAGAGCAGAGACAGAGCCTGTGTGAACCCAAAGAGAGACAGTGATGAGAGAGAAGCTACTTTGGTTTCTGACGGGTCTGCATTCTCTGGTCCAGTTTCTCAAGGAGGTGGAGATTTCACTTAAGCAAAAGTGTGAGCGGTCTTCGATATTCATATTAGCCCAAAGTTCCCATCACTGTTTGCTTTGCTTCTCATTAAACCGTGAGCTTCATGAGGGTGGAAATGTGTATCGTTTGCTGTTTGCTCTACTGTGACAGCTCTGGCAGGAGGGTAGCAGGTACAGAGAATTCAATAAATGCTGACTGAACCATCACCCACCAAGAACTGGCTCACCACCGGCAATTATGGATTGCAATGAAGTCCCAAGTACTGTTCCCTTCCATTGCTTTCTCCACCTTCTGCCAGAGTAAGTTAGCCAGAGTGAGTGAGCATGGAATGCAGCTGTGTTTTGGTGGAGTGACACTATTAGCAGATGTCCCTGGAGTTGACATCTTCCATCTGGGCCAGCTTGGTCCATTATCTCGATAAACCAGGGCATCACAGACTGTTCCATCTGCCTGGGCGGCTGGGGTATCTCCAGGACATGTGAGTGTGTATCTCATGGTCCTATCCCCATTGGTTCTGTTTTTCTCTCTTCCTAACTCAAATACTGTCACACTTTCATTATCAGGACGAGTATGTCTGTCCAATACGTCTGTCTTTCCTTAGGTCTCTGCCTTCCTATTCCTTCATTTTAATTAAGTACACTTTTATTGTGATTTATGAATTCCAATAAATCCAAATATAGGTCATGTTTTACTCCTCATGCTAAAACTGCAGATTCACTTTCTAATCTGCACTCTACGCAATATTTTTTCCATGTATTAGCTTCTTTATTTTTTTATTTAAATTCAATTAGCCAACATATAGTACATCATTAGTTTCTGCACTCTATGCAATATTGGTATCATTTTGGGTTTCTGCTGTACGGAACATATTTGCATCACTTAGAGCCATGTACACATGTTCCTAGAAATTGGCTGAACGAGGGTTTAGGGTCATCACTAGAGCCGGATATCCAGCTGCAGCGCTATATGTAGATCCTGGGGACAATGAACACCGGATCTAATATTCGTATCGGATTTTCTTGCTCTCAGATGCTTTTTATCATTTGAGTCTCCCAACAGCCCTTTGATCTGGAATTACTATTTTTACATTTTACATTTTTCTGATTGAGAGCAAGACTCTTAAGGATGGTTGAGTTTATCCCAGCCCATACAGTCAGTGGGCTAGGACACAAACCCAGGCCTTCTCTTCTACATCCTCTAAACCAAGCTTACCTAGTCTTTCTCATGGAACTGAACTTGCTGAGATCCCAAGTCTTCTGTGATTACAAGGGTGCATTTTAATCAATCCTAAAAATAAATGCTCTCTGGGCTTCAGGCTAGGAAAATGAGCATAATGTTTGATTTTTCATTCCACCCTCTAAGGTGAACCAAGTGTTAGGGGTTGACGGAGAAAAGGTCATTGATGTTTTGAGAGATTAAGTTAGAATGGGAAAGGT
>CM052897.1:118315509-118345807 GCA_028534135.1 Potos flavus | reverse complement strand
CACGCTAATTTTTAAAATTCTCTTTTCTTTTTGCTGTTCAGCTTTGGTGCTTTCTATATCCTGTTTTCCAGATGCTGATCTGTTCTTCTCCATCCTCTAATCTAGTATTGATTCCCTCTAGTGTAATTTTCATTTCTGCTATTGCATTCTTTATTTGATTGGTTCTTTTTTGTATTTTCTGTCCGTCTGCTGAATTCTCACTGAGTTCATCCACTTTTCTCTCAAGTCTGGTGGGCATCTTTATGACCATTACTTTGAACTCTTTGTCAGTCAGATTACTATCTCTATTTTATTTAGTTCTTTTTCTGAAGTTTGTCTTATTCTTTAGCTTGGAGCACATTCTTCTCCTCACTTTGACTTTTTCTGTTTGTTTGTATGAATTAGGTGAAAAAGTCACCTCTCCTAGTCTTGAAGGAAAGCTTTGTGTAGGAATGTCCTCTGTATAGACTGTGTATGCCTGCGGTGCTCTGTTCAGGGGGCTTCCTGGAGGGATGGCTGGAGCTGACGCAAGTGCAGGCTAAGGGGTCGTGGGGCATTCTGCACCAGGGCTGCCCTGGCAGGATGGCTGGAGCTCAAGTGGGTGCAGCCTGGGGGTTCCTGGGAAACTGCACACTGAGGCTGTCCTGGTGGGGTAGCTAGAGCTGGATGGGGACGGGCCAGCATGCTGCACATAGGGCTGCCCTGGCAGGATGGCTGCAGCTGAAGGGATATAGGCTGGTGCATCCTCGGGCAACTTCTATCAGTTTGCCCTGGCGGGACGGCTGCAGCTGGGGCGGGCACGGGCTGGGGGTGTCCTAGAGTGCTTGGCATTCGTGCTGCATTGGCTAGAGGGCTGGAGCCATAGCGGGTGCTGTCTAGAAGTGTCCTAATACGTACCATATTGGAGCAGCCCTGCGAGACGGCTGGAGGTGGGGCGGGCACGGGTGGAGGTTGCCGCGGGGGGAGGGCTGCGGCTGGTGTCGGCGGGCGCCCTGGGGCTCGCAGAAGCAGCAGCGTGGCTAGAGTGCCTGGACTCTGCTCCCACCCGCGCTATCAAAGTGCAGCGGGAGCTTCAACAGTGGTACTCGCCAGCACCTCTGACTGCGGGGAGACTTTCAGCAGCTCCCCCCACTGTTCGGTGGACATGAGCAGGATTAGTAAATGGGTTTCCTTCACGTAGTTGCCCTTTGAACCCCTCTTCCTCCAGGTGGGCAAGTCTGCATGGCCCTCTTCAGGGCCATCCCTCCCTCTGCAGTTGGCAGTGTTGGGGGCAGGGCGCCCTTCTTCCTGCGCCTCTATACTTTGCTGAAGAGAAGCTGTCTAGTTGGGCCTCAGTTCTTCAGGCGGAATTGCTCCTCTGTGTGTTGGAGTAGATTTGTGGGTCTATGGGAGGGGGTGAGTTTAGGCTTTTCCCATGCCGTCATCTCGAACCCCTCTTACCACTGAATCGGCTGATGACTCCAGGTCACTTGCCACAGAAGAGCATGTAATCCCACTCCCCCAGAGCCTCTCAGTTGTCTCGCATCTTCCCTTTACATCAGAGCCTCCAGCAGCTCCGCCAGCCTCCTGTCTAGCTCTTTTTTTTTTTTTTTAAGTTTTATTTTTTCCCCTAATCTGCAGTGAGTCAGAAACCAGAAAACTAAGCTTTTGATGATCTCTATGTTAAAGAAGTGTCAAACTATATTTCGAGAAAAGAGGTAAGGAGACTAAGGTGCAATAGCTTTCCGCTAAGAAGGATGTGAGAAGACGGTGTATGGTAGAGACGTTTGAATGGACATGCGCTCATGAAGGAGGGCACACGTGGCTTTCTATGCACTTCCCTCAGGTGTAGGCAGCTAAGTTTCCACAGGTGCATTTGAGTGTTCAAGGAAGCGTTCCCCTCCTTCCCTACGCAAGAGAACATTCGAAAAGCATTTCTAGGTGACCCACGCAAAAACAAGAGCTATGAAGGAGGCAGAGAAAGCCATGATATGATGCCAGAGAGAAATCAGGGTAATGGAAGGAGATGAGAAAAGTGGAAGGGAGAGGGACAATAACCGTAAGGATCAGAACAAAGAACAAAAGGAGGTCAGAACCTTACTGCTTTTGAGACTGGGGCTCCTGACTTGATTGCCATCACCACGGGCATGGGACTTCCTGCCCCAAAAGTCCCCTGGCCATTTCACATCACTACAGCGATTCAATGAACTGGACACGGAAATCCAGATCTCTCAGTATGTGTTTCCAAAGAGTAAACTTTACCTGTACACAATTCCTTTGGAATGAAGGAATTGCAGACCGAGAATGATTTCAGCAGCATAGAACCTGAGGGAAGGAAAATCAAAGTTGAATATGGATGCGTTCATGGAACAAAAGGAAACCCCCATTTTATATAGTGAGTATTCTGTGCAAGTACTGTCCTCAGTGTGTACACACAATTTCTGTACATAATTTTGCTCAGTCTTAACAAAAGGGAGATGTCATCCATTCTACATGCACAGCCCCAGCCCCGAGAGGGTGAAATAAAGCAGGTTCCTGAAGTTAGTCCGACCTGCACTAATGCTTATACTTTAAGCACCAATGTTCAAACTATCATTTTTTTTTTTTTTTTGCTAATAAAACACCCATGGACATTAAATGTAGTAGTGTAAGTAGTACAAGAAAATAATTTTGCCTTTTATTTTAAACTCTGCTTAGTGCCCTTAGACCTGCATGCAGGGTCATTCCACATAGACCCGAGTTGTTTATGGGCAAGAAATGCAGCCCGAGAGGCAAAGGAGAGGCTATCGGAAGATGGGGGTCAGATATGGTTCTCCATCTCCGGTGATGACAGGCACCTGGGAGGCACCGAGAGCATGGCAGACAGCGTGTCTCTGATGGCTTTCGTGCCTTCCAGAGGGAGTGAGGAAGGCACGCTGAGCATCCTTTAGCATGAAAACCGCTTGATGATTTCTCTGCTTCGCAGAAATCCCATAAAACTATCTCTGGGCATTTTGCTGCTGGTTCCTGGAGGAGATGAGCTTAGTGGTATGCTAGCCACTGGCTTTGACAAAAAGCCATTTCACCCAGGGGTTTCTGTAGGAGCTGCTGGGACCAGTCCAATTTTCAGTCCAGCTCAGCCTAAACTGCTCAAAGTGCTCGTTAGGGGTGAGTGAAAGATTACTGAGCACCAGGCAAAGAAAGCTAGTGTGTACCCATATTTTAAAGTGAGCCTCGTGGCACAGTTTTCTCCCTTTCTGAATGTCACGGTGGTTTTATCGTTGAGGAAATAGGGCCCACAGGAGGAAGGGTACGAGGAGGTTCTGTGGGACTCAGCTGTGTTCCCACCTGGTAAATGCAGCCTGCCCGATTTCACTTGATGCCAAAAAAGGTGCAGATTTATTCTCAAGGAGTAAATGCCTCTTCTGGCTTCCTAATACTCATGTCCCCGGAGCCAGATGCTTTATGCCTTCACGCTGAGCTCCCCATTAGTTAAAGCCTTAGTTAAAAGCTTTAGTTAAAGCTTCATCCCCATGACCACCGTTTAAGATCTGTGTTTCATTTGACTACTTCTATTCAAAGGGCAAATATTGGCTTCTGCGTTTGGATTATTTGGAAGCATGATGAATTGGGGCAGCTTCTTAAGAAACTAAGTCATTGATTTCAAAACACAAAGAAATGAAACAAAACAGACTCCAGTTTAAACTTCGCAAACTGGGAACGTCGTTACCTTGTTTGCTACTTCCCTAGAGGGTTGCCCTGACCTGGGATTGTGGCATGCTGAGTGAGGAAACAGGAAAAATGCCACATGGGAGAAATATTCTGTAGGTATCGTAGGTACTCGGTACCTGATAAGAACAGTGGAAAAACCCCAAACCCTTGAGAGGGCTCTTACGTTGCTCTGGAAAGATCAAACTTGTGGCAGCTTTGGATGTGGTACATTAAGTCCCCTCCATTGAGATACTCCATCACGAAAAAGAGGTTTTCCTAGAGAAAAACAAAACAATTCCAAATTTCAGCTTCTTTAAAAAATAAGGAAACAAGGACTACTTTTTAAATGGATTTAGATTGTTTCAGGGAAACCAGTTTTGTCTTGAGATCCCATATGAAAAGACTGTCACTGTAATTTAGCTGATGGATAGCATTTCTGGACACCAAGCAGCTTGGGGCATAGGGGAGGCGTGTGTAACATTTGCTGGGATACTTGCATGCTATGATTTCACCAGATGGGTCACAGCCTGAAGAAGGGTCCAACTGGACTTCCCCACCCAGCAGTGGGATGGTGTTGGGCACTTAGTGGGTGCTGATTGTAGAAGTACTGAAATTGATAGTGTGTAGGATGGTAAAGAGAATACTGTTTAGGGCTCCAGTTCCAGGTGCAGGGCTTGGAAGTATGCATTCAACACTGAGCAAGCAGTTCTGAACATAATCTACAGGTACGACACTGGCAAGAGCGAGAGTGGGGGATGTGCATTCCTGCCTCATCCATCGGAGATGACGGAACACAGTCCTGCCTTCAGGAACCTTATGATGAAGTATAGTCTTATTTCTTTCCAGTCCTGATTTCACTTGTTGTGAGTCACAGCTGATGTGACAGCCAGCATAGTGTTCCTAACAGAAGACACCATGCAGGGTGGTAGAGCTGGGCCCCTCGAATGGCAGCCATCAAAAGCAAGGCTGAATGGTCTTCAGGTTGCACGTAGAGTATCCGAAGTAGCTACAATGGCAATGAGCCCGAGTTCCTCCTACTATTGTGAGACCAGACTTTTCCAATAAGTACATTTATGGCATTTTGAGCATCTCGATTCTGAGAGTCCTCATGAACCACAGAATTAGTCATCCTTAAAGTGTGGAGACATTTAACATGTCTGTGCACGAATATGCACCAGAAAGTCTCACTTGGGTGATTTTTTAACAGAATTAACCTTTGAGTTTTGATGTGAGACTAACCAAGGCCCTGGGGCATAGGAGGTGATGGTGTTCTGGTCTGACAGTGACATACACAGCCTGACATTTCTACTGGGAAACCAAATATTGTGGCCGTTATCTCAGTAGTTGAGGTAGAGGTAAGTGTTGTCCTGCTTTTTCTAAAGTTGACCCCTGATCTAATCTACTGGTTCTGTATATCTTTAAGTGGAGCCCTTTCCATTATGGACAGGCTGAAATTCTCTGCTGATAGAAGTCCTAACTTAACATTGTTATTTCACACATAACTTGAGACTAATCATTTGTCCAGTCTTCACACATCTGCTTAATCAATAGCACATCTTTCCTTTACCTCTTATTCTTGTAAGTACTCTATGGACAGCTTCTAACTACCTTTTAACATAAAACTATGATGGTCTGTATGCACAAGGCAGTGGAATCGCCTAGATGCTTAGGAGAATGAAACATATAAAAGCTTAAAGTAAGGCCATTTATAACAGTGCTCAGACAGAAGGATCCTCTTAAGAGTTAAGAAGCTTACAAATTCCTATAAAAGTTGAAAATTTGGAATTTATATATTGTCAGCTAAGACTAGAGGCAAGAGGCCAACCTTAACTTCTACACAACCATGGGCATAGTAGTCCCATCAATTCTTAGGCTTAAGTCAGTTCTGCACCTAGCTGTGAAGGATTGGGGGTTGAATCTGTGTGGTGAAAAAGTCTAAGATACTTCAAGGTACGGTCATTGTTTACTCCCTTGGGCATTCCAAGAAGACCACACTACCATAGTGATTATTATGGAGATTTAGAGCATCTTGGATGCCACACTTAATCCTACTAAAAGATTTTATATCTACAATAAATCTTTTAAAATAATCTCTTCTAATTCTCATCTTTATGTTAATAAGCCAAGAGCACTGAAAAAAGCCAGTCAGTCACCTTTGGTTATTTATGATGGCATTTTGCTTCAGTTGAAATGCTTGGTTTGGGCGACTACCAATTAAAACGTGGGCTGCTTATAGGGGATAAGGGCAGCCCATGCCTGGAGGTCCAGCTTGGGTGGGCAGAATGGAAGAAAACTTATCTTGCTAGAAGCTGTTGCTCTTTTCTAGAGGGTTCTAGAAACTGTTTGAAAGTCTCAGGGATCTACTCATCCAGGGAACTGTTGGGTCCACTCTGGGCCCAATGAGATGGCTCTGTGATGAAATCAGAATAAATATATACACATACAAACCATGCAGTCCTAGGGTTTGGGTTTCAAGGATCACATTTTGAAGGATGGATAAATCTTGCAAAAGTTGAATCCCAAGTCCCAGTCATAAAAAGTAAATATAAATATAATAGACTCAGACTTCCATAAATGGCTGAAAAAGAGTGCTCAGAGCTGAAGGTGACTTGCCGCTGACCTGGAACACTGTAGGACCACTCTCGAAAAGAAGTCTGCCCACCGACAAGACTGCACATTGGCTCAGGCAGAACTAAACCCAGAAGGACAAGACTCAGGGAAATGGTCAAGACCAGGGCTTTGTCCTTACTGAGAGCTGAGTTCCTATTTCCTCTATTTGTGACCTTGGAGAAATTAACCTCTCCTAAACCTCATCTTCTTTATTTGCAGAATGGAGGAATAATATTCCCACCTCGTAGGGTTATCATGAGTATTACATGAGAAGCTAGATGTAGAGAGCTGGTTCAGGGTCAGCACTCAGCATGCACTTGATAATTGGCAGCTCTTGTCATAGGAAACAATTTAAAAGGAGACAGATTCCATGTTCATAAATAGGAATATAAGATTATCAAGGTGTCAGTTCTTTCCAACTCGACCTATAGATTTAGTGAAATCCTAATCAAAATCCCAGTGAGTTATTCTGTGGATACCCACCAACTGATTCTGAAGTTTACACAGAGAATCAAAAGACCCCAAATTGACAAAAAAAATTATGAAGAAGTTGAAGGACTGACACTACTCATCTTCAAGACTTACCATAAAGCTACAGTAACCAAGACAGTATGGTATTGGCAAAAGAATAGACAAATAGATCAATGAAACAGAACAGAGTCCAGAAATAGACCCACACAAATAGAGTCAACTGATCTTTGAAAAAGAAGCGAAAGCGATACAATGGAGCAAAGACAGTGTCTTCAAGAAATGGTGCTGGGCATCTATATAAGCAATTCTACCTTTTTTAATTTTCATTATGTCTTCTAGGAAGAATTAACATGATGTCCATAACCAAACAATAGCAATACTTCCCAGAGAAAGGACCTGCATGGTCCTGGGGCTCTTGAAACAAAGAGGAAAGCAGGAGGCTTTCTCCGATGGAGGTCTCCTCCAATGGTGCCCTATCTGTTCTAGTCAAGAGCTGAGAGAAAATGCAAAGCAGGCTACTGAGGAGGGATGTGGGCTTGTGAACCACGCACAACAGTGTGGAACTCTCTTAATGCTGAGTAATACACATTAACTGAAGCCTGTGATTCTTTTGCAGAGGGAGACTTGACGTTGTGAGGGTGTTGGGGGACGGGGTCCTCCAATCTGCCCTGGTCTTAGACGTTGTCAGCAGCTCCTGGCACAGCATCCATGGAGCAGAAATTCTTATCTCTGTGGCATCACTGATTCTGTGATCAGTAAATCATGCCATCCCTGGGCCTCAGTCTCAACCTCTGAGAAATGAGGGACATTGACTAAACTCCCCTTTAGTGGCCTCAGCACCCCCTGATTTTCACCATACATTTAATTTTTTTTTCCTTTGGGGATAAAGATGACATTCACAAACTACCGAGCACATAAGATCCATGCAGTGCCTCCCAGATGGTAAAATACATAAAAGAGGATGGGAGGCTTGCAAAATTCTCATGAGAAGTCTTTGTCTGGAAACAATGCATATTTGAAGCAAAATTAAAGAATAGAGGTGAGCCTTCCCTTGGAACTCTCCTCAAAGGAGGCAAGCATTACAACCCACCATGATACCCCAAAGAAGGCCCTACAATAGTGGTCAGGTGAGTTCTTCCCCATTTAAGCAGTCTCCTGGTTATGCTCACAGAACGTGGCTACTGGTTGGGGGCAAATACCCGTGTGTCCCAAGGGTCTTGACTGTGACTGCTTTAACAGTTAAATTAATCCCACCAAGGGCCGATGGTCAGAGTAGGTTAGAATAGGATGTGCCTTAGCATTGTTTTGAGCAGACATCAAGTGGCAAGTGAGTAACTTTTTGATTGGTCTCTTTTGTTTCTGAATCGTGCATCTTAGTCTCCTAGAACTCAAGCAGGCCTGCTTCCAGAACCTCTTACTTTGGAAAAGAGTAGAAACAAAGGAGTCCAGTCTGACAACCTATAGGGTATTGTCCCCAGTTCAGTCAGTGAATTTTTTCACTTTATGTAGGTGGCAAAAATATAACATTCTGTCAAGTACTCCTTGGAAAAGTGACATTTATAAAAGAAAGGGAGCCTCGCGTTCCCTGCAGGAGGAAACCTGTTGAGGATCTCGCGAGCTCTGTTGGTATCAACTCAAATGGACCGATTTGTAAAATGAATGTCTACTAAGCCTTGGTGGTCTTTAGAGTGAGTTCTCCAAGAGTCCTTTCTTCATCCACTGATTTTATTAGTGAAACAATAAAAACACAGAGCATAAGTTTAGCTGGGGTTTGACATTATGGCCACTGGAAGAAGAGCTTTATTGAATAGTCCTAAAGAACCTCTGGCTAACAAAGTATTTGATATACCATTCGATAACATTTACCAATGTTCCAGTTTATACTGGTGTTCTGTATGCCGGACCATAAAAACAAGAGAGTGACAGTTATGTATTGCTTTGCTGTGATTTTCCTGACATCGATGCTTATACTCTTAGATGGGTATCCAAAGTTCTGCAGCTCTTTTTTTAGGTGCTTTAAAAAATGGTATTTATTATGTTTTTGTAAGATCACTTAAATAATACATGTCAAGTACTTCCAAAAATTCAACATAACCTAGCATTTTTGCAAAGAGTCCTGTACTTTTGTGTACGAAGTACTGGGTTTTCCAGTTCCCACAAATATCTTTCATTAGTTGGCTGATGGAACAATATAGTTGGTTCTCCCATGTTCTTACAAAAATAGGAGACTGCTGTAGGGAAACTCTAATATCTAAATACCTTTGTAGTCATATTATTTATGAAATAGCTATATAAAATTTAGCTGTAAAAAGTGATATAGAGGTAAAAAGAAGGAAAGGAAGTAAACATTGTATATAAGAATAAAAATTTTAACTACTTTGCTAATCCAGGAACTAGAAAAAAATCATTTTTCAGATAACGTGTACTAATTTCAGTGGTATGCAAGGCCAAAACCTTTAAATCACTCTGGTCTAAATTTAAGACATTGCCTTTGAACCTCTACCTTTGTGCCCCCCATCGTTTTTACTTAGGCCCTCGAGGGGCTGCATCTTAACTAGTATTACAAGTGGACGTAGGGTCCCCTTCAGTGTGAACGACCTCAGAAGTTTTTACTGATTGTCCCCCCCCCCCCAAAGCAGGGTTTTAGTTGAGAATTACAACCTGTGCGAGCTGCCTTCCTGACTCCCCAGTTCTGTGGTCCTGCAGAAATGGAGGGGTTCCCTGTTTGGAAGACTACAGAGCTGGGGGCGGGGCTGCCGAAGCTGTGTCCTGGGAAGGGGCACCCCAGGTGGGGGCGGAGCTTGCAGCCGGTGGGCACAGGTGTGGGGCACCCTGGATGGTGGGCTCACCTGTGTACTTACACGCGATCGGTTTGGTCACCCCAGCACTCAACTTCCCAGTTATGTATGTCGTTTGGAAGGCTGGAGCAATTATGAATCCAGAGTATTGTATCTATTGCTTTCTTCTATATTGAGCTATGTATTGAAACATCCTGCAACAGGCTTATTTCCTTTTTCGTTAAGGACACATCCTCAAACCCAACAGATAATCGTGTGTGTGCATTTTATATCTAAATAGGGACTGAGTGTAGGGGGGGAGTAGGTGGAGGGGAAAGAAATTGCTCTCTACAGACCAGCAAACTCATTCATTCGGGCTTGTTTATATTTCTACTGTAAACTCTAATTAGTAAAATTCACTGCCTTTAATAGACCTATTAGTACATTTCAGAAATAATGTGCCTGAATTTCTAGAGGTCTGTACCTTGCAAAGGGAACTCGGGCTCCGTTGGTATTTACTGGCTTAATTGTCCCACAGGGTCTTTTTGCATTAACTAACAAATTGTTTCCTTTCATGATAAAGTACAAACAGAACTCCATGAATTTTAAAATTGTTTTCCTGATCGGATTAGGTCTCTAAGGAGAAGCAGTATAGCAGTGAGGCCTATGGGCCTCGCCACTTGAACTGCCCGAGTTTAAATCCTGGCTCCCTGCTTAACAGGTGCTTGATCTTTGATGCGTTGCCTATCCCTTTAGGATCTCCTCAATTTCTTTATCTGTAAAATGGGGATAATAACAGTATCTACTTCGTAGGGTTGCCATGAAGAGTAAATGAGCTAAAATGTGTCCGGTGCCTACAACACGGACCGGCACACAGTGAGTGGTCTATAAATGTCAGCTGTTAGTACACTTACTATGGCATTATTGTATATGCATGATATATGTGAATATATTCACAAGCGCAAAATGACCTCAGGAACAGACGGAGTTTTAACATAAAAGGAAAGTTTTAAAGAATATATGGTTTTTGATATGAAAATGACCTACTTTGCTGAAGATTTTAGTCACTAAATTATTAACACTAGATTTAGTTAACTATTTAGTCACTAAATTATTAGTTACTAAAAAAGATGTAAAAAGATAATACTCAAAATCCTATTTCTGAGTGTCTTTGATCTAACTTGGAATGACTCTTTTTTAATAGTACTTTTATGTATTTTCCAATGTTTAATGTATGTTTGGGTATAATTTTATAACTAGGGAAAATATTAATGTGACTTAAAAATTATAAGTGATTTTTCTATCGTCTTATATGGTTTATATTCTCAGTATTTGTCCAGGGAGCTTGTTAATCTTGTTCAGATTTAAGCCACTGAAGAATGAATCTCCAAAAGTACAAGGGATAGCTAGGGCCTTGTACGCTAGCCTGTGGATCAATTTCAGAGAGGTCTGGAATAAGTCTGATTCACTGATACATCAAAATGAGTATCGCTATTTGTAGTGCGGGCATGGACATTTAGATTAAGTGTTCGATGTAAAGCAAGATGCTATCTTTTTTTGTAGCTCACCTAAATTGAAACTGGCAGGCTTAAACATTCTAACGAAAGTATGGCCGGGCACAGGGTAGTAGTGTCTTCTGATTAAATACTTTCAAAGTCGCTTCTAATCAGAATAATAGCAATAGAATAATTCTTTCAAAAGACTCAAAACTGAAAAGACCTAAAAATGGAAGCATCATTAAAATAGAAATCTATAGTCACAATATGAAAGAAAGTTGATTACATACAAGATTAAAGTGACAGGTTTCATAAAACCAGTTGTGTAATTCCCATGGGGCTGTTTGCAGACACAGATGTCATTTGGCGAAGTTAAGAGTCCTAAGGGCTTTCAAAACATGTCCTTTTAAAATATTACTTATGCTTTAAACATTGACATTTTGTGAATGAATATTCTAGAATTAGTGAAGGAGGAATTCTAAAAGTTATGTTAATATAATGTGCCTTCTATACTGCCTTCTCTTAAGGATGACCAGAATTCTTTTTATTAAGAGAATGAAAATGAAGAACATGGGAAACTATTGAGTGATGACCACTATTCAATATAGCCAAGTACTGAATAAACGATGCCAAATGTGCACATGTTGTTGGACGAATGCAGACTTTATGGCATTAAAGACATTAATAATCTTATCAAACCAGCAACAATTTTGAAAATAAATGGAGAACTTTGCAAATATCATGCAAATGAGGTCAGGAATATAGACTCCATTCCCAGAAAAAGGAGGAAAAGAACCATCACAGTCCTTTTTCCTGGCTTTCTTTCCTTCAAAGGCTAGTAAGTTAATGTCATAAATTGTATTCAAGAGAGGACTTGCAATGTCTGAAGAAATACAACTGGAATATTCATTACAAAGTATACCAGTACCTCCTTCAGAGTATCATATGTTACGTATCCTTAGTAAATGCTGTAATATGCAAGATTATAGTGTAACAGTATGGAAATTGAAGAGTAGAATTAAACTCTTTGGGATATACCCGGATAGAGCCCATGGAAGGAGCTGGGAGGTGTATCCTAGAGAACAAAGAAGAGCTTGTCCAAACTAAAATGAAATAATACACCTAAAGTATTTAGCTCTGTGCCTGGAGTAGTATAAGAACTCATCACATATTATGTATATCGCCATTATTTATCACACAGGGAATGAAAACATTAATCCGTATTATAGTCAGAGCAAGGATGGCCCCAATATTTGCAAGGTCTGGAGCAAGGGTACAAGTGGATGCCAATATCATATGTACGAAAATTTAAGTGTTAAAAATCAAGTTTACCAACTATTGCATTAAATATATTCTGTATTTCTATACATATATACAGAGTGCTAGAGGGGGAGAGAGAGAGCGAGAGAGAGCTAGAGAGCGCCCCCTCTGTTGCTTGGGTCTAAGGCTTAAATCATGAAAAGGATAATTCTCTAATAAAATGAGTCGTGAGCTGGATTTGGTGTTTAGGCACCGTGAAATCTCAATTTTTCTAATTTTGGACTGATAATATCTAGAAAAGAGCACTGACATGTGATCAGCTTGGATCTCAATTCCTTAGCTGCCAAATGAGGGAAGCTGCTGACCCCAAAACCTCAACTCCTATGCTTAAAAAACTTCTAAAAATACATCAAGATATAATTAACATGCAATATTATACTAGTTTCATGTGTACAATATAGTGATTCAGCATTAGTATACATTGTGAAATGGTCACCAAAATAAGTATAATTACCATCTATCACTTTACAAAGTTAATACACTTCTAAAGACCATAGTCCTCATGCTGTACATTACATTGCCATTATTTATCTTATAGCTAGAAGTTTGTAGTTCTTAATTCCTTTCACCTATTTCACCCCCACTAACCCCCTCCCGGAGTTCTGGCAACCACCAACCCATTCTCTGTATCCATGAGTCTGGGTTTTGTTTTGTTTGCTTTGTTTTTTAGATCGCACATAAAAGTGAAATCATGCGGTATTTTTCTCTGACTTATTTTACTTAGCATAATACACTCAAGGTCCATATATGTTGTTGTAAATGTCAAGATTTTATTCTTTTTTTGTGGCTGAGTGGTATTCCATTATATATATGTATGTATGTGTGTGTGTATACACACACACACACACACACACACACACACATACATATACACATCTTTATCCATTTAGCCATCGATGGTCACTTAGGTCATTTCAATGTCTTGGCTATTATAAATAATGCTACAATAACATAGGAGGGCATATATCTTTTCAAATTAGTGTTTTCATTTTCTTTGGATCAACAGCCACAAGTGAAATTACTGGATCATGTGGCAGTTCTATTTTTAGATTTGTGAGGAACCACCATACTGTTTGGCATAATGGCTGCACCATTTACGTTCCCACCAACAGTGCAGTGATTCTTTCTCCACATCCTTGCCAACTGTTGTTATTTCTTGACTTTTTATAATAGCCATTCTGGCGGGTGTCCGGTGATATCTCATTGTGGTTTTGATTTGCATTTCCCTGATGAGGAGTGTTGAACACCTTTTCATGGGTCTGTTGGCCATCTGTATGTCTCAATTGAAGAAATGTCTATTCAAGTCCTCTGCCCATTTTTAAATTGGTTATTTGTTTTTTTGATATTGAATTGTATCTGTTCTTCTTATACTTTGGATACTAACCCTTTATTGATTATCATTTGTAAACCTCTTCTATCAGTAGAACCCCTTCGGTCAGTTGCCTTTTCTTTCCGTTCATGGTTTCCTTTCTGTACAAAAGCTCTTTAGTTTGATGGCATCTCGTTTATTTTCGTGCTTGTTCCCTTGTCTGAGGACACAAAGGAATGTCACTTAGACTAATGTCCAAGAGCTTACTGTTTTCTGATAGGAGTTTTGTAGTTGCTGAACTTACATTTAAGTCTTTAATCCATTTTGATTTTATTTTTGTGTATGGTGTTAAGGAAGTAATCCAGTTTCATTCTTTTGCATGTAGCTGTCCAGTTTTCCCAACACCAGTTAATGAAGAGATTCTTTTCCCCATTGTATGTTCTAGCCCCCTTTGTCAAAGATTGACTGTAAAAGCATGAGTTTGTTCTTGGACTCTCTTTTTATTCTGTTCTATTAGGTATATGAATGTGTTTTGGGGTCAATATTATTCCGTTTCATTCCTAAGACTTTGTAGTATACTTTGAATTTATGAATTTTGAAATTATGAATTTGAATTTAAGGAGCATGATACCACCAGGTTTGTTCTTTCTCCAGAATGTTTAGTCCATTTGAGTTCTTGTGTGATTCCATGCATATTAAAAAATTTTTTTTGTTCTAATTTTATGAAAAATGCCATTGGTATTTTGGTGGGGATTGCACCAAATCTGTAGATTGCTTTGGGTAGTATGTACATTTTAAAAGTATTCTTCTAATCCATAAGTATGGAATACCTTTCTATTTATTTGATTCTTCAATTTCTTTCATCAAAGTCTTAGATTTTTCTTATTTATTTATTTATTTGGCAGAGAGAGAGAGAGAGAGAGAGATCACAAGTAGGCAGAGAGGCAGGCAGAGAGAGAGGGGGAAGCAGGCTCCCTGCTGAGCAGGGAGCCCAATTCAGGGCTCGATTCCCAGGACCTTGAGATCATGACCTGAGCTGAAGACAGAGGCTTTAACCCACTGAGCCACCCAGGTGCCCCAAGTCTTAGATTTTTCATAGTACAGGTCTTTCACCTTCTTGGTTAAATTTATTCCTAGCTATTTTATTCTTAAGGATTCCATTTATAATTACATCATTGGCTTAATTTCTCTTTCTGCTACTTCATTATTGGTATATAAAAATGCAACAGATTTCTGTACATTAATTTTGTATCTACAAGCTTACTAAATTCTGATAGTTTTCTGGTGGAGTCTTTAGGACTTTATATATATACAGTATCATGTTATCTGAAAATGGTTTTACTTCTCCAATTTGAATGCCTTTTACATCTTTTCTTTGATTGTTGTGGCTAGGACTTCCAATATTAGGTTGAATAAAGGTGGTAAGAGTGGACATTGTTGTCTTTTTTCCCCCAGTCTTACAGTAAAAACATTTAACTTCTCACTGTTGAATATGATGACAGCTGTGAGTTCGTCACACACATCCTTTATTATGCTACGTTCCCCCCATGACCGCTGTGTTGAGTATCTGTTCTTCTCCCTGGTATCTCACATCACACACCCTGGTCCCTGGGATCTACACCAATCTCTTGCTCCTTTGGGAAAAGTAGCTATCTGGTGAGATCCTTATTATATGTTGCTGCCCTAAGGGTGGGGTCTTTGCAAGACTGTGTCTCTGTCTCTCCTTTCGGTCTCAACATGGTCCTTTTATCCTTCCTTGTGGAGAGCACTTCATCTAGTTTTCATAGATTCTTCAGGGGGAAATGATCTCTATGCAGCTGTACATTTTGTCCATGGGAGGACATGAATTCAAGATCTTGATATGATGCCATCTTAGACCCCTTCCCCAATGCCTTGTTAATTTAAAGCCACTTTAATAATGCTTTATCTATTGAGTCTGTCATTATAAGAAGATCGAATGAGCATAGCAGATCAAATTAGAAGCTATAAGCAACCAAGATGCCCCCCAATAGGTGAATATATAAACAAGTGGTAGTCTATCCAGACAATGGAATATAATTCAGCAATGGAATGAGCTGGCAAGCCATGAAAAGACATGGAGGAACTTTACAGGCACATGACTAAGTGGCAGAAGCCAATCTGAAAAGGCTATAATATTGAATGATTCCAACTATAGGACATTTTGGAAAAGGCAAAACTATGGAGACGGTAAAGAGATCAGTGGCTGCAGGAGTGGAGGGAAGGGAGGATTTTTAGAGCAGTGAAATGATTCTGTATGATACTGTAATACTGGATATATGTCATGCATTTATCAAAACCTATATAATGTTCAATACAAAAAGTAACCCTGATGTAAACTATGGACTTTACTTAATAATAATGTATTAGTATTGACTCTTTGGTTGTAACAAATGTACCAAAGCAAGTACCAAATGTACTAAAGCAAGATTTAAACACACAAACTCTGGGGGCTGGCAGGGAGGAAGGGGACTGTCTACTTTCCACTCAGTTTCTCTGTAAACCTAAATCTTCTCTAAAAATATAGTCTATTGATTAAAAAAAAAACAACAAAACACTAGTAGCTCTAGGCCAGCCAGTACATTCAAAGTAATGTTAATATATGATTAGAAGAAAAACATGCTTCAGATTCTTCCTCATGTGGAATTTGTACAAATACCAATAAAATAATGACTGAAGAATATGGAGACTAATAAAACTCTAAATTCTTATGTTTATATGTCCTATAAAGGGAGAAATTTATACAAAGAAGGTAGCTTGCAGGTTCTATGTAAAATCTTCCTTGAAAATATGACTTCCAGAGACATTCTTATTTACTTTGGTTGATAGCATCTACTTAATCAAAATATTTGTAACTGCTCTAATAGAAAAAAAAATTTAGAGTTTCCTAGAGAATTATTGCTTATCTTTTATTATCTTTTAACTATTAAATACCTAGGATTTAAGAGCTCATTCACATTCTAGCTAAATACAAATCCTTGTAAAGTGAGTAGAGGAAGTGCACTATCAGTTTTATTTCAGTTTATTTGCCTAAAGCCCTGCCAGTTTCCATCCTGGCAAACCCCATCCCACAGTTTCTCTTCAGACTCTGGCCCTTAGATGGCACCTCGCAGTCTGTGCTCTGTCTTGCACGGAATTGCTGTTGGTTCCCTTGCTGCTGACACTTCAAGCCTTTTCTGTGTCTTCTCGGGCTCATTCCCATCCCTGTCGCTGTCCCTGTCAGCCCGGGAAAGCGTCCTTCTTTCCCGTAGTGATTGCAACCATGGCGCACACCATCCAGTTTTCTCTCCTGCCTCCAGCTTTCACTTCATGTCCTAGAAGTGCCCCTCTCCTTACCAAGAGTTTGCCGTCTGCTTTAACGTAACCTCTCCATTTTCCCAAATCTTCCTCCATGAATTCCTGCCTTTTGTCTGGCTGCTTCCTCCGTCCCAAGAGTTCGCCATTAACCCTTGAGCCACGTGGTCACGTGCTTTCTGAAAGACTTCCGTGTAACCCCCCCCCACCTGTCACTCAAGACCGACCTAGTCCCCCCTCCTCCCACTAGATGCTTCTTTCTGCTCCTAAACAGCCCAGTCAGCCCCCTCCCCACTCGGAATACAGTCCTCTCTTTCTCGAAATTCTTTCCTCTCCATTCCTGTTCTCCTCTGACCCTCCCCCCCTGAGGGATCTCGGTCACTTAGCTTTCCTCTTCTTCCTTCTCCTTCTTAAGGCGTGGGGGAGGTGCTTTGATTTGGTACTTGAACCTCTTCAGTAGGTTTATTATAACGCACATATGTTCCCATAGTTTCGACTACTGCCTGTTTGCAAAGAATCCCACATTTACCCCTTCCTCAGTGTGTACTCATCATCCCCTTGCATGCCATGTGGTCTCTGGTTTTGTTAACAAAGAGGCAAAAGATGCAAAACAGTCCCTTGTGCTAAACCCACATCAATAAACCAAGACTTACTATCTAACCTAACTGCAGTTGCAGCCTCTCTTGGGAATTAACTTTTAACCAGTCAACCTGGAATTAGTGGCCAGCCCTAGTGAGGTAATCTGCGTGATAGGACCCCCCCTTCCTTCAAAAGAAAGTGACTCTGCCTGAAACAATACACTTTGTCTTTGGAGCTCCTTTCTATTTGCTAGATGGGATGCCGCCTAATTTGTAAATCCTTGAATAAAACCAATTCGATCTTTATATTCAGTTGAATTTTTAAAAGATTTGGCAGTAGTGATGGGATCCTTTGGCCCTGGAAGCTATAAATATCTACAAAAACGGCAAAATCTTACTAAAGACAACCTAGGATTATAATGGCTATTGTGGGGGAACATTACAATAGACAACATTCATTTAAGAAGTATACTTGAAAGCAAGAGCGGAATACATAAACAGATTGGAATAGCTATTTTAATTTATATGCATTTTTAATGCATTTTAAAAGGCTTCAAGATTCTAAAATTGCTTTTAAAAAAAAAATTGCAAATGGCTAATGAAAAATTAAAGACATAAGAGGCACCCAAAATAAAAAAGATAGAACTGATGTGACTCCTCCTATGCCCCTCTATTCTCCTTTGCCTGAGTATTCTACTGGTCCTCCGTCTGACCTGCCTTTCTACTCTGGAAAGACTATTAAACAGTTACTTTTTAAAATAAAAGCTACTCAAGGTTTTAGGAGACTTTCCTCAGGTACCTTTCATTCCTTGGTCAAAGACTGAACTAAGGGCCAGAGATTAAGGGCTTCTTACACCCAGGGAGGATACACAAAAGTTTTCTGAACAATTTTGAGTCATTACCCCAGGCTTCCAGATCTTTATCAGCTTGTGCACCTGCTGGTGGAAAACTTAGATGCAAGAAGGATTGTGTATCCCTGCGGGTGATATAGAAGATTATAGCCTTTCAACATGGTCCCCGAATGGACCAGAAAAAAGCTGGCAGAGTAGCAACTGGTCTTTTCAAAGCCATTCTCGGGGATGCCTAGCTCAGTCGGTTAAGCATCTGTCTTTGGCTCAGGTCATGATCCCGGGGTCCTGGGATCGAGCCCCGCATCGGGCTCCTTGCTCGGCGGGGAGCCAGCTTCTCTCCCTGCTTGTGTACCTGCTCGCTCTCTCTACAAATAAATAAAAATCTTAAAAAAAAAAAAAAAAAAAAAACCATTCTTGGAGACTTCCAAGCCCACATTGATTGGTCTATCATTCAAACATGCAAATCATTTGTCTGATGAATCTGTGGCAGACTTTTGAGCCAGTCTGGAAAGCTCTCTTCCTATGGCAGTCTAGGTTCCATACAATAAATGGGGCCACCCAAACTCTTCTAGCTGCCCTGTTTGTAAACGGATTATCTCCTGAGATTAGTAGATTAGATAGAAGCTAGAAAATGGGATGGGAGGCCACCCATAACTGAGTACTTTGGAAGGACTTTGAAACACGACTGTAAACAAAAGTCCACCGAGATACTGTCCTTCCTGCTAGGACAGCTTCAAGGACACACATCTATTTAACACTGGGACCCTCCCCACATCACACTCCCCTAGGGGTCCGCCATCAAAACAGTGGCTCTAGGAAAAAAAAAATGTTCTCAAAGGTTCTATGCAAATTCTTCAACGTCGGCTCAAGTGAATAGATGTATCCTGCACAAATATTAGTAAAAAGCTTTAGCCATCTGAGCAGATAGCCTTATCTTATTACGTCTACTAGGAAAAACAACTTCGATCCAGCTTCTTTATAACTAGTGAGCTTTGTACCATACCTGATTCATGGCAGTAATTTTAAAATGGAACTTCTAAAGTGTCTCTATTTGTATGTTAATGTGTCTTGTAGATGTGTGGTATTCTTCTTCTCAGGATGGGAGTGCTATAATTAATTTGTAAAAGAGCTCTTTTTAATTGGCTTCAAGAAAAGTAAGCACTTATATGAATTAAAATATTCCTAAATTCTCAGAATTTTAGAATAGAAACTAACCCAAATGCTTTTCAGGTTCACATGATTTGGGAAAATATTCAATATTAAAACTAAGTTTGTGGGTTTAATTAAAATAGACATGTCTTCAGCATTATCGACATTGGCTATAATGCAAACATACAAATTTTATTCTGCCTGGGTTTATGAGTCAAAAGTTCATGTTCTTTCTATTACAAAGCTTGTCAGCAAAAAAAAAAAACAAAACTAAATCAATTGTTAAATACAAGTGACTTAAGTAGATGTAAGCAAAATAAAGTTTTTAGATGAATTTTAAAAATAGCTGTCCTAATCTTTTTGGTAACCTGAAACCTTGAAGTTAAGTAAGTTAAATGATGAATAGTCATTAAATATCTAGATCATTTCCAAATAAGATAAAATACTGAAACATTAATCACTGAACATAGGTTTATCCACATTTGTCTTCCTTTTACAGAGGAATTAAAGATATTTGGATTTATTAGTTACTTGAGAAAGCATGCATTTCTAGAAATTATAAAGAGTATAAATCTGCCAGTCCACTAAACACTAGTGTAAAAGACAATTCATAGTTTATTTTCACTAAAAAATTAAGGTGTTTAGGGTTAAAAATTCTAATGTATGGAGGCGCCTGGGTGGCTCAGTCATTAAGCGTCTGCCTTCGGCTCAGGTCATGATTCTGGGGTCCTGGGATCGAGCCCCGCATCAGGCTCCCTGCTCGACGGGAGGCCTGCTTCTCCCTCTCCCACTGTCCTGCTTGTGTTCCCTCTCCCACTGTCTTTCTGTCAAATAAATATATAAAATCTTAAAAAAAATTTTTAATGTATGTAATTAAAGCCTCTAAGGTTTGTGGAAAGGAATTATAGGTATGGTCAGGACTGATTAAGATTGAAATGAATTTAATTAAGTGAATGAATTTTAATAACAGAAGTAAGCTGGTACCAAATTAGAATTTGGTTTTTGTTATAAAGGACAAAGTTTTCTGGATAAGAGATTGCAAAACATTTTTTCTTTACCTTTTTAAGTAATATGCCTAGAAAACAAAAATTTTGTGTCTTAAAATAATTTTCTATGTTTCATTTTGTTTTATCAGGCCTTTGATTAAGAGGGAGGGAGCAAGAGAGCACAAACAGGGGGAGGGGGCAGATGGAGAGGGAGAAGCAGGCTTCCTGCTGAGCAGGGAATCTGATGGGGGGCTCGACCCCAGGGTCCTGAGATCATGACCTGAGCTGAAGGCAGACTCTTAACCAACTGAGCCACCCAGGCGCCCCTCTTTGATTACTTTAAAACAATACTTAGGTAGCCATCTTACCAGAGTGACAAGCGAACAATAACCTTAGCTTTACTAATAGGGTAGACTCCATTTATTTTTTTTTTTAAGATTTTATTTATTTATTCATCAGATAGAGTGGTCAGGCAGGGGAGAAGCAGGCTCCCCGCTGAGCAGAGAGCCCGATGTGGGGCTCGATCCCAGGACCCTGAGATCATGACCTGAGCCAAGGGCAGATGCTTAACCGACTGAGCCACCCAGGCATCCCCATTTCGTTATCTATGATCCTTTGTGACCAAATGTTTTAAAAACTTGATATTTTTGATAAGCATTCTTTTTTTTAGTTTATAGTATCAATTTATTAAGAGCAGATCAAAGTTTAAGAAAGCTTTTTAAAAGAGAAAACAAAAATTTTCACTTTCTATCAGTATATTTTTTACATTAAAACTCACTAACTTAAATTTATTCCAATCTTAGCCAGAACTGACCACACACAATTCCCTTCTAAGATTTCCATCACTGCAAACCTTCTACAACTTTACTCTGTACCTTCAGATTTTGTCCCTAAGTGTTTATTTAAATAACCAGTCTCACTTTAGGACAAAATTGTTTTCTTTTCCCTCAACAAAAAATGTATTCCCATTCCTCAAATTTTTTCAAAAACACAGGTCTTACTTTTCTTGTATATAGAGTTATTTCCCTTATTTCTAGTAGTCTTAATTACATTAGAATTCTCGACTCTTTGTTTTCACTAGAAACTTAAGATTCTAAGTAGTAGCAATTGTAAACTTTGTTATAACAGTATATTTTTTTTTTAAGATTTTTAAAGATTTTATTTATTTGAGAGAGAGAACGAGCACAGGGGCAGAGAGGGAGGGAGAAACAGGCTCCCCACGGAGCGGGGAGCCCGATGTGGGGCTCGATCCCAGGACCCTGAAATCATGACTTGAGCTGAAGGCAGACGCTTAATGACTGAGCCACCGAGGCACCCCTCAGTATTCTTTCAATTAACAAACTTTACTTGCATTTACTTCAGTTTAAATTTAAAAATTGTATGAGTTTTGACCTCAAACTAACATTTGAAGGGGAATTTTGAAGGGGTCCATAGAAAATCACAAAAGATTTGTTCACTCTCTTTATAAAAAGTGAGATAGTAAAAGGATTAGGCTTATTTGATGTTAGCTTTGTTATATTTGTATGTGTCATAAGTGTTCTAAAAATTATGAAATTCCTAAAAATCAGATCTGTTCTGGTATAATGTGATTAGTCATAATTTCATATAGCACAAAATAACCATATACCCTTGTCAGTTGTTATAATGAACTCTCCTCAGATCTTTAACCATGAACGCTAAGTCTTTTGTCATTCACAAAGTTACTGTTTTACTCTGATGCTTTTGCAAAAGAGTTCCTGCAAAAATTCTTCATCTTTGAGGAGCTTCATGGAAAGGACTTTAAGAGCATAAGACTGCACTGGGTAAACATTTCCAGAGTTAATGAAAACAGCAGGATTCAAGCAGAACCAGGATTCATAACAGGGGACTGAATTAACTGAGGAGGAGGATAGTTTTTATGACTTCTTACTTGAACAACTGCTGGTTCACCAGACTTGAGGAAACTCTTCCTGTTAAGCTATTTATGGCTTACATTTTGGTAAAGGATTATCTTTGTAAATAAAGATGTAACGTTTTATTTTCTTCCTACCTGATCCTTCCAGTATTGGGAAACTCATGAACATCCACTTCATGGCAGGAGAGTTCTTTACCTAACGGGACACCACTGAAAACACTGGCTACGTCGGATGGCTTTGGCCGGAACGGTCCTGCGGGTGAAAGCTGAGGCCGAGCCCTTGGCTTAGCTTCCTGGCCTCAGGGGCTCCTGAGCGCTCAAGCCCACGTTCCGTTCCGTGTGCAAAGCTCCAGCAGGAAGTCTTTACGAGCAGGCTTACAGGGTCAATCACCATTCTTGCTGCACTTGGATCATCGGGCCAAATTTAATGCAAATAAATTCGTTTTACTGTGATTCTCTTTGATTTAAAAATGGGGGTAATTAGCAAAATTATGTCTGTACCTTTGCAAAAATTAGATTCTAGTCTTGGTCATTGTATTTGAGGTTTTGTTACGTACCCGTAAACTGGACTGGATCTAAATTATTCTAGCTTCCTTAGGTACCTGGCTACAACTCTCCAAACTAACATTTCCAGTTTTCTCCCACGCTTCTTAGGAATTTGGAAGCACCAAGAACAAAGGTTGGTCTTGACTCTCCACGGAAGGGACTATACCCGGTCCTCCTCCCTCCCCATATTTCACAGCTAAAGGCTTTGCCTGACATCTGCTGCCATGCGAGTCACGCTGATGAGGAAGAGTAGCTTGCATCGGTGTAGACTACTTCCCCCCCAAGATGCCTGGCTGAGACTTCACACCTGAAGTAAAATCCTTTCTTCTTTTTCTTTCCTTCTTGCTAGCACCGGCCTGGAAAGAAAAAAATTCATCATCCCTACCTCCCAGGCCCTTGCTAAGGGAAGTAACCCTTCAGACCATAGGATTTCGCCTCAAAAACTCTGCTCTGCATGTCAGAGACCCCCTGGGTCCATTTCCCTGTTAAACCGAGATCAAAAAGGGGAGTGTGGTTTAAAAAGAAAGTCCTCCAAGTAAGAGTTGCTTGTGTGAAGCTCACATTAGCAAACCAAGACTTCATGTCTAACCTAACTGCACTTGTCGCCTCTTCCAGGAATGTGACCTTTAAGCAGTAAACCGGGAATTACCGGATGAGCACTGGGGTCGTGAGCTGCGTGACAGGCTCCTGCCCTTCCTCCAAAGGGACCATGCCGAAGGCAGCACCCTCTGGGTCTTGCCCACGTCTGCCTATAAAAAGCTCTCCCGTGTACACAGCTCTTTGGAGCTCCTTTAGATGGGATGCTGCCCAACGCACGAATCACTGAATAAAGCCCATTTGATCTCGACCTGTACTCAGTTGGGAGTCTTAAAAACAGATTCATAACAGACTCCATCTCCCAGTACTCTGTTTTAAGACATTATTGCTGAGAACAATACATGTGAATCCGTTATAAGTAGCCATTTACTATTTATCATGTATTAAAGGAATTAAGATTGTTAGCTGAGAAAAGGACAGTGAAGCAACGCGCAGTGAAGCAACGCAAGTTTTGATGTGGAGAGACTAGGACTGCTTTAGTGATGAAGCCAGGGAGGCGAGAGCCGTAGTGGGCACTAGGTCACGGGAACCTGGGTCAAGGTCACAGAAAAGTGGGACAAAGTATGCTGAGGAGACCCTTTCTCCTCTGCACCTGAGGACGTCAGCAGATACGTTCTGGTCAGGCAATGTAATTTACTATAGGACGTTTCTTTTTCTTTTACTACCCCTACTCAGAACATTAGCAGTCTGGGGGGGAAATAGAAAAAAGGAAAAGAGCAAACCATTTTTCTCGATACGAGGAATGTATTAAGTGGCAAAACAGCATATGTATGAAAACCGTCGCAGAAAAGGCCACGTGATACAGGAAAAAACCACCTTTTTGGGTCTTGGAACCTGAGCAGCCAGAGGAAGTGAAAGATAGTAGTAGTCATTAAGTAGAATTTAGGGAATCTGAAAGCCATTATGGACCTTTGAGCAAGGTTTCAAAAGAAGGTATGTAGGTTCACAGAGGAGGGGCATTTTCCTACTCTTAAAATGCTCATATCTTGAGGGAAGCCGGTGACAATACTTTTGGGGCTTTGGGAGAACAGTTGACAGAGGAATGGACCGACAGTGTGTGCACATAAGCCCGGAAGACACATTAAAAAAGTCACACGCAAAGGTGAGAAAATATCTGTGAGCTTAGAAAGCAGCTGTGCAGAAAGGACATGACATTTCAGACTCACCAGGCAATGCTCATCGTCAAAGACCTCCTGAATATTTAGTCACTAATTGCTGATCATCTCCAGTGTTTTGTGGAAGGCAGAATCTAAAACTTTGTGAGGGCAACACCAATCTACCCTAACTCTGTCATCCGCCAAATCACAGTTTAGTTGAGCAAAAAGGGCATCTGAAGCACAAAGTGATGTGAAGTCTCTGCAATAACAATTTTCAAGTATTCTTAGTATCAGAAAACTGCAAAAGTACTTTAAAGAAGAGAGACTTACCAGTCACTATAAATGGGACAACACAAAGTTAATTCTTACTTCATGGATAAGTGTTTTTGAGGATGTGGTTTATGTGGCTTTTTTTTTTTCTTGCTAAAATTGTGATAATTACCAGCGCCCTTAACTCAACTGCAGGGCTTACGGATTAAAGTGTTAGAGCTTCAGATGAGGCAGTTCCTGAATAAAATACTTGAAATTAAAAACCGACTGGCAATCTTGGATGGATTTTGCCTTCAAGCCATGGAAATACCAGAATGACATGCTTTAAAAACCTAGCATGTTGAAGGGTTTTTTTCTTCTATTTCAAATAGTAATAATATCTTATAGGCAGCACGGTACTTTATCCACAAAGGATTCAAACTTCTCCGTCTGTGCTACCTTTTAAAACATCCTTTTGGAGGCAAAAAGAGGAGAGCTAAGGATAAAAACAAGTGGCGATTTGTCGAAAGTCGCACAAAGCGTCAGGCATAAACTCATACCCTGAAATCATAAGCAGGGGGATGACCCTAGTTAAGTCGGTCCGGAAGTTAAGCTAGGCGTATTCTTTATATGGAAAGTGAAACTCCATTTTCTTTTTCATAAAAGCTAATGTGCAAAGTAATACTGACACAGAGGCTGAACTAGTTCAGACTGACTGGGAGTGTGGAAGTCAGGGGCAATGGTGTAAATAGGTGAAGAAACACTAGCATCTTCACTCCTGACATCATGTCGGAGAGGCTGCATTCAGAGACTAGTAAAAGCACAGTGCTTTCACTCCGATTCAACCTGAGGGGCCCAGAGAGACACAATCTAAAACTTCTTTTAGAATGTGAAATTCTAACACTTCTCCAATTACTTGAAGACAGACCTTTCAAAATTCAAAGACAAAAATGGAGCCTATAGTTTTAATTTCTAAGGCAAAATTATTTCCTTAAACAAAACTGAGCTTCTAGTTCAAGACGGTGACCTAGGAAGACCCTGAACTCATTTTCTCCAGGGACACACCAAATCTACACCTATCTGTACAGCAATCCCTCCTGAAGAACTGAGGGATGGCTAAACAGCTTCTACACAACAAAATATACACCATATAGAAAACAGCAAAAGAGAAACAGTAATGAAAGGAACTCCCGCCCTTGAGGCTAGAAACTACAGTGGGGAGAGAGAGTCCTGAGGGCTCTGGGGCACAGAAAAAAGCTGAGATCCAAAAGGGAATAGAAATAAACTAGAATATAAAGGAAAAAGCCCTAGAACCTTGACAAACAGTGGGAGAACTGCTGGAACTCTCTCCGGGTTGGAGGAGCAGGCAAGCACCATGGCTTAGGTGCCCCGCCCCCACGGCACAGATGAGAGCAGGGTTTGGGTGCCCTAACCAGCCTGCCACCTCAGTAAGCCCCAGGTCCGTAACCCACAGCAGCTCTGGATGCCCCAGGGCACAGAAAGGAGCTATGGCTTAGAAGAGCAACTAGACTATAAAAGATCTAGCCCTAGAACTCTCTCCAGATAGATACATTCCCCTTCCACCTTGACAGCTCGGAGAGGAGCAGGGAGTGGCTGGGTGTCTGGCTAGCCCACCACCCCAGCCCTGAGCACTCTGATGACCCCCTGGATCGCGCCTATTTCGACTGCAGCTCTCCTGCCAAGGTGCTCTCTGTAGACTACCTAGAAGAAATGGCTAAATTTAGGAACATGCGATCTTCCAAAACTGAATCAAAAAGATACAGAAAATCTGAACAGACCAATTACTAGTATGAGATTGAATCAATAATCAAAAATCTCCCAACAAACAAAAGTACAGGATGAGGGAGGGAGGAACTTGGGAAGACGGCAGAGCAGGAGGACCCTAAGTTCGCCCTATCCCATGTTAACTAAATATCATATCCAAGTAAGCCAGAGAGTGATCTGTAAAAATCAGTTAAGAGAAGCACAAAATAAAAGGATGTATAATAGGATAACAAATATCTGAAATGTGGAGGGGAGAGGAGAAAAGAATAAGTTCAAAGTTAAGAGACCATCAGCTCAATATAGATTGCTATATGCTTAAGATGTTATATATAAAGTAAATGGTAACCACAACTCAAAAAACAGTAACAGACATGCAAAAAATAAAAAGGAATCCGAGTATTTCGCTAAAGAAAGCCAACTAATCATGAGAGAAGCTATCAAGAGAAGAAAGGAACAGAGAGGAACTACAAAAACAACCACAAAACAAGTAACAAAACGGCAATAAATACACAGATATCAATAATTACTTTGAATGTAAATGGATTAAATGTTCCAATCAAAAGACATAAGGTGAAGGCATGGATAAAAAACCAGGACTCATCTGTATGCTGCCTAGAAGAGACTCATTTCCGATCTAAAAACATGCAGACTGATCGTGAAGGGATGGAGAAACATTTATCCTGTAAATGGAAGTAGCAATACTTATAGTGGACAAATAGACTTTAAAACAATGGTTGTAACAAGGGACAAAGAAGGCTACTACATAAACAGTACAATCCAATGAGAAGATAAAATGTAAATATTTATGCACCCAACATGGGCGCACCCGAATACATAAAGCAGTTATAACAAAAGCAAAGGAAATAGATAGCAATACAATAATAGTAGGGGACTTTAACCCCGCTTACATCAATGGATACATCATCCAAACAGAAAATCAACAAGGAAATAGTCACTTTGAATGACACATTAGACTAGATGGACCTAACACATATTCAGAACATTCCATCCTAAAACAGCAGGGTACACATTCTATTCAGCTGCACATGGAACTGTGCAGAATAGATCACATATTAGGCCACAAAAGTAAGTCTCAACGAATTCAAAAAGACAGTAGTCACACCATGCATCTTTTCTGACCACACCACTATGAAACTAGAAATCAACCACAAGAAAAAACCTGAAATGCAAACAAATACATGTTACTAAACAATGAATGGGTCAACTAAGAAATCAAAGACAAAATAAAAAACTACATGGAGACAAATGAAAATGAAAACACAATGGTCCAAATTTTTTGAGATGTAGGAAAAGCTGTTCTAAGAGGGAAGTTTATAGTAATACCGGCCTATTTACCAAACCAAGAAAAATCCCAAATAAACAAATTTACATCTAAAGGAACTATAGAAAGAATAAATGAAACCCAAAACTAATAGAAGGAAGGGAATAATAGAGGTTAGACCAGAAACAAAATAGAAACTAAAAAGTCAGTAGAACAGATACAGATCAGTGACATCAGGAACTGGTTCTTTGAAAAGTTCAACAAAATAGATCAACATTAACCAGACTCATTAAAAAAAGAGGAGAGAGTATTCCGATAAAATAAGAAATGAAAGGGAAGAAATAACAACCGACACCACAGAAATACAAAAGATTGTAAGAGAATATTATGACAAATTATATGCCAACAAATTGACAACCTCGAAGAAATGGATAAATTCCTAGAAACATATAACCTTCAAAAATTGAATCGGCGGTGCCAGGGTGCCTGTCGGTTAAGCATCTGGCTTCAGCTTTGGTCTTGATCAGGGGTCCTGGGATTGAGCCCTGCATCTGACTCTCTGCTCGGCGGGGAGCCTGTTTCTCCCTCTCTCTCCGCCCGCCAATCCCCCGGCTTGTGCCCTCTCTCTGTCTTTCTCTGTCACATAAAGAAATGAAATCTTAAAAAAAATTGAATCTGGAAGAAATAAGAAATTTGAATAGACCAATTACCAGCAAGGAAATTGAATCAGTAATCAAAAAACTCCCAGCAAACTATGACAAAAGAGGCAAGAATATACCGTGGGGAGACGTTAGTCTCTTCAATAAATGGTTCGTGGAAAACTGGACAGCTACATGCAAAAGAATGAAACTAGACCACTTTCTTACACCATACACAAAAGTAAAATCACAATGGACTACAGACTTCAGTGTGAGATCTGTAATCACAATCTCTAAAACATGGGCACTATTCTCTTTGACATTGGCCTTAGAAACATGTTTATGGCTAGGTCTCCACAGGCAAGGGAAACAAAAGCAAAATTAAACAGTTAGGCCTACTCCAAAATAAAAAAACTTTTGCACAGTTGAAGGACACCATCAACAAAATGAAAAAGCAATCCTGAATGGGAGAAGATATTTGCAAATGATATCCTCTAAAGAGGATAGAAATCACATCATCTCAACAGATACAGAAAAAAAATTGACAAAATTCAACGTCTATTCTTGATAAGAACTCTCAACAAACTGGGTTTAGAGGACAAATGATATCTTATATAAGGGGTTAACATCCAAGATATATAAAGAACTTATACAACTCAACACCAAAACTCGATATCTGATTTAAAAATGGGCAGAGAACCTGAAAAGACATTTTCCCAAAAAGACATAAAGGTGGCCAACATACACATGAAAAAATGCTCAACATCACTGATCATCAGGGAAGTGAAAATCAAAACCACAGCAAGATATCACCTTATGCTTATCAGAATGGCTATTGTCAAAAAGATGGGCAATATCAAGTTTTGGCAAGGATGTGGAGTAAAAGGAATCCTCATGCACTCCTGGTAGAAATGTAAATTGGAGTGGTCACTGTGGAAAACACTATGGAGGTTCCTGAAAAAGTTGAAAATAGAATGACTTTATGATCCAGCAATCACACTACTGGGTATTTACCCAAAGAATACAAGAACACTCATCCAAAGGGATATATGCACCCCTATGTTTACAGTAGCATTATCTATGAAAGTCAAGATGTGGAAATAGACCAATTTCCCATTGACTGATGAATGGATTAAGAATAAGATCTTGCTATCTGCAACAACATGGATAGAGCTAGGGGGTATGATGGTAAGTGAATTAAGTCAGTCGGAGAAAGACAAATACCATATGATTTCACTCATATATGGAATTTAAGAAACAAAACAAACGAGCAAAGAGAAAAAACAAGAGAGACAGAGACAAACTAAGAAATAGACTCTTAACTATAGAGAATAAGCTGATGGTTACCAGAGGAGAACACAGGCAGCAACCTCTTCGACCTCAGCCGCAGCGACTTCTTCCTAGAAACATCACCAAAGGCAAGGGAAGCAAGGGCAAAAATGAACGATTGGGACTTCATCAAGATCAAAAGCTTTTGCACAGCAAAGGAAACAGTCAACAAAACCAAAAGACAACCGACAGAATGGGAGAAGATATTTGCAAATGACATATCAGATAAAGGGCTAGTATCCAAAATCTAAAGAACTTCTCAAACTCAACACCCAAAGAACAAATAATCTGATCAAGAAATGGGCAGAAGACATGAACAGACATTTCTGCAAAGAAGGCATCCAAATGGCCAACAGACACATGAAAAAGTGCTC
>CM052897.1:118273653-118315009 GCA_028534135.1 Potos flavus | reverse complement strand
TGTCCACAATAGCCAAACTATGGAAAGAACCTAGATGTCCATCAACAGATGAATGGATAAAGAAGATGTGGTATATATATATACAATGGAATATTATGCAGCCATCAAGAGAAATGAAATCTTGCCATTTGCAACAACGTGGATGGAACTAGAGGGTATTATGCTAAGCAAAATAAGTCAATCAGAGAAAGACAATTTTTATATTATCTCTCTGATATGAGGAATTTCAGAAGCAGGACGGGGGGTTGTGGGGGATAGGGAGGGAAAAAATGAAACAAGATAGGATCCAGAGGGAGACAAACCTTAAGAGACTCTTAATCTCATGAAACAAACTGAGGGTTGCTGGGGGGTTGGGATGGGGTGGCTGGGTTATGGACATTGGGGAGGGTATGTGCTATGGTGAGTGCTGTGAAATGTGTAAGCCTGAGGATTCACAGACTGTACCCCTGAAGCAAATAATACATTATATGTTAATAAAAAAAAGCCTTTTAATGATTTAAACTAGTTGTCCTGATAAATAATAAATGAATAGGGTCAGCCCAAGGTGGTGACACAGGAAGCCCTAAACTCACCTTCCCTTGACATAATGAATCTATATCTACAAATAAAGCAATCCCTCCAAAAAAATAACTGAGGGCTAATTGAACAGGTTTTCTAAACAAACAAAAGACCACATAGAGAAGGGAGGAGCGATGGAGATGCGGTAATTATGGGAACTCTACTCCTAACGCAGTGACCTACAGTATATAGGGATATCGCTAAGAGGCTGGTGCATACTCACTTGCTCTGCGACACAGCAAAAAAAGATCTGGTTTAAAGGCAGCTAGATTGTAAGTGAAAGAAATCCATTTACAAACCCTAGAGTGTCAAAAAACCCAAAACAGAACAAAAAAACCCTAGAGTGTCTGCCAGTGGGAGGAAAACTGTTGGAACTTCATCCAGGGTTGGAGATGCCAGCAAGTGCCATTGTTGATGTCCACTCTCTACCTCGATAGCATAGACAGGAGTAGGGGCCCGGTGCTCCAGCCAGCCTATTAGGGCCACCCCGATGAGCCCTAGAACCCTTGCCCACACCAGCTCCAACAGTCCCCCCACGGTGGCCCTAACACAGTGTGCCCTTACCTGCCCCAGATGAAGCCATGTCACCGAGGCAGCCCCAGCCGTGTGTGCTCCAGGGCCCTCAGCCTTTGCCTACTGCAGCTCTAGCCCTCTCTCCGGTGACTGCAGTTGACACTGGGATCCCCCAGCTTGCACCTGCTCTAACCCTACTGTGTGCCAAGGCGGCCTGGGTGTGGTATATCTCAAGACCACGCCCCAGCCGGTGCCCAGTCCACACGTTTAATCAAGGTGGCTATGGCAAAGCTCACTCCGGTGCACCGAGCCCACTACTTCCGCTCCGGCCGTCCTGCCAAGGCAGCCCAAGGGAAGCACGCCTTGGGACCTTCCGGGCCATGCCAGCTCTAGATCCAGCCATCCCTCAAGTGACCCAAATGCGGTGTGCCCTGGGACCCCCGGGATTGCACCTGCTCCAGCTTTAGCTGGCCTGCCAAAGCTGCCAGACACATTTGGCACACGAGGGGATGCTGATTTTCTCAGCAGAAACTTTGCCGGCTAGGAGTGAGTGTCAGGATATATTTAAAGGGCTAAAAAGGGACAACTTTCAACTAAGAATACACAACCAGATCATCATTCAGACTGAAGGAGAGAGAAATAAGTTCCCAGACAAGAAAAACTAAAGGAATTTATCATTATATGGCCTTATAAGAAATGTTAAAAGACTGTCTTTAGTCGAAGAGAAGAGGCCATAACTAGAAATCCTGAGCTCACCCCCACCCCCCACCCAACATGGACACACAGAGCCCAACTCAAGTGATGCAACTCGCCCAGAAAGACCTGACGTCTAACAGTACAGACCTTCCACAGCTAAAGGCATAAAGAGGAAGCCACGCTGAGAAGGGTAGAAGAGGCAGAGATGAGGTCAGGAACTAAACCCTCAGTGCGGCAAACCACAGGTGGGAGGGATATCGCAAGTGCTGAGGTTCTCTCTGAGGAATGAAGGGATTAACCCCCCACATCGGGCACACACCAGCCCTGGGTACCTGTACCTAGAAGACAAACCCACATAACATCTGGCTTTGCAAATCTGCAGGGCTTAACTCCAGGAGCTTTGAAAATCAGTGGGGCTTAGCCCTGGGAGAGATGGAGGGCTACAGGAAACTGAGAGCCCACCCTTAAAGGGCCAGTGTGCTCTAGCACACTGATTTGAGATACGGCACAGAGGCAGCATTTAAAACCCTCCTTATATGTGAAGGAGATTTATTGACTAATTTTAGGACATGTACTGGAGGGTTAGGGATCTGTGGGAACTTTCTCCCGGAGACGTCCCGGCAGGCACCATTGTTCTTGCCCTTTCTCAGCCCAGCTAACCAGACACTTGTAGGAGCCAGTTCTGAACTTCCCATCTACCTTGCTAGTTCTGTTCACTCTGTAGACCTGCCCCATACAGTACACTTGCTCTAGCAGACAGCCCTCCAAAGCAGCTCCTCCACCCAACCACACTTGGCGGGCAGGCTTGATCAGCACTGACGTAGTCCCCAAAGTGACTATATCTACCACATCTAGCAGACAGCCCCGGCAGAGACTGGTGACTCTGCGAGGTGACTGCTCTAGCACAGGGAGCAGCCCTGCCCACCGTACACCCTTAGCAGTTGCAGTAGACCTCTCGCCTAGGTATGGTCGGGCTAGCCGCACCCATAGCACACCTGCAGTAGCTCTAGGTGGGCTTCTCAGCCTGCCATGCCAGGAGTCAGCTCTACCTACCAGTGCTCCTGCATCAGTCATAGCCTGTCATTGCTGATGCCTGGGCTGAGGGCCAACCCCATCAACCGAGGTGCCAGCAGCAGTTCTGGACCAGTCACAAAAGGAGGGTGCATTCAGTCCGCAGAGGGGACACCCTGGACTCCATGGTTCTAGAGAAGAATGAAGAATTCTGCTACTCGGCTTCACAGGACATCTACACAAGACCACCACTTTTAAGATCAGGAGACAGAGCTGACTTATCTAATACACAGAAACAAACCTACAGAGTCAGACAAAATGAGAAGACAGAAGAATATGTTGCAAGTGAAAGAACAAAGCAAAAGCTCAGAAAAAGAACTAAATGAAACAGAGATAAGAAATGTTTCTGATAAAGAGTTCGAAGAAATATCACAAAGATGCTCACTGGACTAGAGAAGAGTGGATGAACTCAGAACTTCAACAGAATTAGAAAATATGAAAAAAAGAACCAATCAGAGATTAAGAATAACTGGAATGAACAATATACTAGAGGGAATCAACACAAATTAGATAATATAGAAGAACAAATCAAGGATCTGGAATACAGGGTAGTGGAAAACACCCAAGGTGAAGAGCAAAAAGAAAAAAGAATTTTAAAAAATGAGTCTAGGTGGGGACATATGGGAAAACATAAAGTGTACTAACAATCATATTATAAGGGTCCCAGAGGGAGATGAGAGAAAGAGGCAGAAAATGTATTTGAAGAAGTAATAGCTAAAAAGTGCCATAACCTGGGAAAGGAAACAGATGTCCAAGAAACACAGAAAGCCCCAAAAAGATTAACCTAAGAAGCATCACACCAAGACACGTAATAATTAAAATTTCAAAGATTAAAGATAAAAATGGATTAAATCAAAGATTAAAGATAAAGAAAGGATCTTAAAAGAAGCTAGAGAAAAACAAATAGTTACATACAAGAGAAACCTCATAAGACTGTCAGCTGATTTTCAATAGAAACTTTGCAGACCAGAAGAAAGTGGCATGATGTACTGAAGGTCCTCAAGGTAAAAAAACTACAATCAAGAATACTGTACATAAATATTTTATCTGGTTTTATCATAAATGATTTTTTTATTATTTAAAAGAAAATAATACTCTATTTTGCAAATTCAGAATTGAAGGAGAGAGTTTTCCAGACAAACAAAATTTAAAGGAGTTCACCACTACTAAACCAGCCTTACAGGAAATATTAAAGGCTGCTGATTAAGCAGAAAGCTAAAGGCCAAAACTAGAAGCAAGAAATTTATGAAAGGAAAATTTCAATGGTAAAAGTAAAATGTAGTATGAATGTTAAAAAGTAAAATTAACTATATCTGCAAAATTAGAGAAGAAATTCACAAAATAAAAAATGTAAAACATGACATCATATACATAAAACATGGTGGGGGAAGCAAAAATGTAGTGCTTTTAAATATGTTTGAAGTTAAGTGATCATCAACTTAACTTAATATAGACTGCTATATTATGTTATAATGCAGAATGTTATATAGAAGCCTTATGATATACCCAAATGATAAACCTATATGCAAAAAGTAAGCAGAAAGGAATCCAAGTATAATACTAAAGAAAAGTCAACAAATAAAAAAAGAGCAAGAGAAGAAAGAGAACTAAAAAAAAAAAAAGAGAGAGAGAGCGAGGGGCGCCTGGGTGGCTCAGTGGGTTAAAGCCTCTGCCTTCGGCTCAGGTCATGATCTCGGAGTCCTGGGATCGAGCCCCGCATCAGGCTCTCTGCTCAGCAGGGAGCCTGCTTCCCCCTCTCTCTCTGCCTGCCTCTCTGCCTACTTGTGATCTCTCTCTCTGTCAAATAAATAAATAAAAATCTTTAAAAAAAAAAGAAAACAATAAGGAAAATGGCAATAAGTATACATATCAACAAACATTTTAAATGGACTAAATGCAGGAATCAAAAGACATGGTGACTGAATGAATTAAAACAAAACAAAACAAAACAAAACAAACCCAAGACCCATCTGTTAGCTGCCTACAAGAACATCATTTCCACCTAAAGAAAGACATATATAGACTGAAAGTGAAGGTATGGAAAAAAATATTCTATGCAAATGTAAATGAAGAGAAAGCTGGAGTAGCATTATTTATATCAGATAAAATAGACTTTAAATCAAATACTAACAAGAGACAAAGAAGGACATTACATAATGATAAAAGGTTTCAATCCACAAGAGGATACAACAATTTTAAGTATTTACACACCCAACATAGGAGTACCTAAATACATAAAGTAAATATTAATAGACATAAAAGGACAAATTGAAAGTAACTCAATAATGATAAGGGACTTTAATACCCACTTACATAAATGGATAAATCATCCAGACAATATCAATAAGAAAACAATGGCTTTGAACAACGCACTTGATGAGACTGACTTAACAGATATAAACAGAATAGTCCATCCAAAAGAGCAGAATGAATAGTCTTTTCAAGTGCACATGGAACACTGTCCAGGATAAATGACATGTAAGGCCATTAAACAAGTCTCAATAAATTTTGAATACTCAAATTATATCAAACATCTCTTCTGACCACAACGACAGTATGAAACTAAAAATCAATTAAAAGCAAAAAACTGTAAAAAACATGAACACATGGAAACTAGACATCATGCTACTAAACAACCCATGGGTAAATGAATAAATCAGAGAGGGAATTAAAAAAATGGAGACAAATGAAAATGGAAACACAATGGTTCAAAATCTCTGGAACACAGATAAAGCTGTTCTAAGAGGAAAGTTTATAGTGATACACACATACCTCAAGAAACAGCAAAAACAATCAAATAAACAATATGATTTTACACCTAAAGAAGTAAGAAAATAAGAAACCAACAAAGCCAAAAATTAGTAGAAGAGTGGAAATAATGAAGATCAGATTGGCAATAAATGAAATAATGAAATAGAGACTAAAAACACAATAGAAAAGATTAATGAAACTAAGGGATGGTTCTTTGAGAAATAAACAAAATTGATAAACCTTTAGCCAATCACATCAAGAAAAAAGAGAAAGGACTCAAAATCAGAAATGAAAGAGCAATATAATCAACACCACAGAAATTGACAGTATTATGAGATTACTACACAAAATTATATGCCAACAAATTAGACGACCGAGGTGCCTGGCTGGCTTGGTTGGGAAGGCATGTGACTCTAGATCTCAGAGTTGTGAGTTCGAGCCCCACACTGGGCACACAGATTACTTAAATAAATGAGACTTAAAAAAAAAACAAAACCCAAACAAATTGGATGACATAAAAGGAATAAAGTTCCTAGAAATGCACAATTTTATAAAACTTAATAATGAAGATTAAGTTTTTATAAGTTTTTATAAAACTTATAAAATATATAGTTTTATAAAATGTATATTTTATTTATATATATTATAATATTATAATATTAATTATAATATATATAATATAAATATATAATATATGTAATATATAAAATATATTTTATAAACTGCATATAGTTTTATGAAATATATATTTCATATATATTTATATATTTAATATTTATATATTTCACATATATTTCATAAAACTATATAGTTTTTATAAAACTTATTATATAAAAACTACATTTTTATAAAACTTAATCATATATCTTCATGATTATCTTAACATCATCTTATCTTAACATCTGAACAGATAAGTTAGTAGTAATGAAATTGAAACAGTAATAAAAAAATAAAAAAACTTGCAACAAACAAAAGTCCAGGACCAGATAGATGGCTTCACTGGTGAGTTCCGCCAAATATTTAAAGAATTAATACCTGTCTTTCTAAAAATATTCCAAAAAGCAGAAGAGGGAGGAATGCTTCCAAATTTATTCTTCAAGGCCAGCATTACTCTTACACAAAAACCAGACAAAGAAACCACAAAAAAAGAAATTATAGACAAATATAGGCCAATATCTCTGATGAACACAGATGCAAAAATCTTCAATAAAATATTAGCAGACCAAATTCAACAATATATAAAAAGGTTATTCAGCAAGATCAAGTGGGGTCTATTCCAGAGGTACAAGACAGTTTGACACTGGCAAATCAATCAATGTGATACATCACAATAATAAAATCAAGGATAAAAGTCATAGGATCATCTCAATAGATGCAGGAAAAGCATCTGACAAAATTTACTATCTGTTTATGATAAAAACACAACAAAATGGACTCTTTAGAGGGAACATACCTCAACATAAAACCATTTGTGACAGATACACAGCTAACATCACATTCAGTGGTGATCAGGATTAAAGCAAGACCAGGAACAAGACAAGGATATCCATTTTTGCCATTTTTATTCAATACAGTGGAAATCCTAGCCATAGCAAACAGGTAAGAAAAATAAAAGGCATCCAAATTTGTAAGGAAGAAGTAAAACTGTATTTGAAGATATATGATACTATATATAAAAAACTGTGATTACTCCACTAAAAAACTAAGGATAAATGAATTCAGTGGAGTTACCAAATACAAAATTAATATACAGAAATCAGTTGCATTTTTATGCACTCACAATAAACTAACAAAAAAATTAAGAAAACAACTCCATTTATAATTGCATAAAAGAGCTTAAAATATTTAGGAATAAATTTAACCAAAGAGGAGAAAAATCTGTATTCTGAAAACTTATAAGACACTGATGAAAGAAATTGAAGATGACATAAATGAAGGGACAGATATTCCATGTTCATGGATTGGAAGAATTAATATTGACTGAATGTCTGTACTACCCAAATCAATCTACAATCCAATGTAATCCCTATGAAAATATTAATAATAGTTTTCACAGAACTACAACAAATAGTTCTAAATTTATATGGCACCACAACAGACCTCAAATAGTCAATGCAACCTTAAGAGGAATAAAGCTAAGAGTAACACAATCCTAGATTTCAAACTATACTACAAAGCTAAAGTAATCAAAACAGTATGGTACCAGAGCAAAACTGGACACATATATCAGTGGAACAGAACAGAGAGACCAGAAATAAACTCATGCTTATATTGTCAATTATCTGTGAGAAAGGTGGCATGAATATACAAAGGAGAAAATATACTGTCTTCAATAAATGGTATTTGGAAAACTGGATGATTATGTGCCAGAAAAAAAAAAAAAAAAAAAAGAAACTAGACCACTTTTTTTTTATACCATACATACATAAAAATTTTAAGTGGATTAAAATCTTACTGTAAAACCCAAAGGCAAAGAAGTCCTACAGAAAAAAATACAGACAGTAAAATCTTAGAAAGCAGTCTTAGCAGTGTTTTTCTGGATCTGTTTCCTTAGGCAAAGGAAACATAAGCAAAAGTAAATATTTGGACCACATCAGATTTTAAAATTTTTGCACAGTGAAAGAAACCATCAACAAGACACAAAGGCAACCTACTGAATGGAAGAAGTTATTTCAAAAGATTATTCACTAAGGGGTTATTATCCAAAATGCAGAAAGCACTCAACACCAAAACAACAACAACAGCTACAGAACAATCTGGTTAAAATGGGCAGAGCACTTGAACAAACATTTTTCCAAAGAAGACATACAGATGGCCAACAGACACATATGCTCAGCATTGCTAACTCTCAGGGAAATGCAAATCAAAACCACAATGAGATATCACCTCACACCTGTTAGAATTGCTAGTATAAAAAAGACAAGAAATAACAACTGAAACTAACGTAACCTTCTGTGTCAGCAATGCTCAAATTTAAAGAAAGAAAGAACAAGTGTTGGCGAGGATGTAGAGAAAAGGGAACCCTCATGCACTGCTGGTGGGAACATAAATTGGTGTAGCCATTAAAAATAAAGGATATAAAAACTTAAAATTAGAAGTACCAAATGATCTAGGAATTCTACTTCTGGGTATTTACCTAAAGAAAAAGAAAACACTAATTCGAAATGATATATGCACCCCCATGTTCAATGCAGTATTTATAATAGCAAAGATGTGGAAGCCACCTAAGTGTCTATCAATAGATCAATGCTAAAGAAGTGGTGTGTGTGTGTGTGTGTGTAAAATTGAATATTAGCCAAATAAAGAATTAGATCTTGTCATTTGCAACAACATGGATGGACCTAGAAGGTGTTAGGCTAAGTGAAAGGAGTCAAAGACAAATACTATATCATTTCACTTGTATGTGGCATACTAAAGAGAAAACAAATGTATAAACTAACAAGGAAGAAAAGGACTCATAAATACAGAGAACAAACTGGTAGTTGCCTCTGGTGAGGAGTTGTACAGATGGGCAAAATAAGTGAAAGAGATGAAGAAGTACAAATTTTCAGTTATAAGTCACAGGGATGAAAAGTTCAGTGTAGGGAATACAGTTAATAATACTGTAATCCCTTCGTATGGTGACAGATACTAACTACACTTATCATTGTAAGCATTTCGTAATGTGTATAGTTGCCAAATCACTATGTACACTTGAATCTAATATAGTATTGTATGTCATATATATTTCAATTGAAAATTTTTAAAAATTAAAAAAAGAAAATATATTAAAGAATAAATCTCCCTGGCAAAGGTAATTTTATAGTAAAGGCAGTGGAGGAGCCATTTAAAAAGCTAGTATGAAAGTTGATCAGGCAAAATAGTAAAATCAATTATAACTACAATAAGTAGTTAAGGGATACACAAAATAAAGATATAAAATATGACATCAAAAACATAAGATGGAAGATGTATTTTCAGAATGTGTACAAATTTAAGAAACTATCAACTTTAAGTACATGGACACACACATATAAATTATAAATATAAATATATATATATATATATGTATCATGGTACTGAGAAACCAAAAACCTACAATAGATATGCACAAAGTAAAGAGAGAGGAACCCCTATATAACACTAAAGAAAACCATCAAATCACAAGGGAAGATACCAAAAGAAGAGAGAAAAAAGAACTGCAAAAGCAACCAGAAAACCAATCAACAAGATAGAAGTACGTACCTATCAATAATTAATAAAAATGTAAATGGACTAAATGCTCCAATCAACAGACATTGGATAGCTGAATGGATAATAAAATAAGACCCACCTATGTGCTGCATACAAGAAGCTCACTTCAGGTCTAAAGACTGCAGATTGAAAGTGAAAGGATGGAGCAATAATTCCATCAGACAAAACGGACATTAAACAAAGATTGTTAGAAAGCACACACACACACAAAAGGCATTAAATAATAATCAAGGGATCGATCCAAGAAGAAGATATAACATTCATAAATATTTATGCATCCAACATAGAAGCACCTATATGTAATAAGCAAATATTAACAAACCTAAGGGAGAAATTGATAGCAATACAATTGATAACAATGCAATAAGAGTAGGGGACTTTAATACACCGCCTATATCAATGGAAACATCATCCAGACAGAAAAAGAGTAAGAAAACACTGACATTAAATGACACATTAGACCTGATGGGCTTAACTGATAGTACAGAAAATTTAATCCAAAACAACCGAGTATACATTCTCTTCAAGTGCACTTGGAAAATGCTACAGGATAAATCATATGATAGGCCACAGAAGAAGTCTCAACAAATTCAAGAGCAGTGACATTATATCAAGTCTCTTTTCCACTATAGCAGTATGGAACTAGAAAGCAATTACAGAAGAAAAGTGCAAGACACACAAAACATGGAGACTAAACAATATGTTACTAAACAACCAATGGGGCAACAAAGAAATAAAAGAGGAAATTTAAAAATACCTAGAAACAAATGAAAATGGAGACACTTTCCAAAATTGTTGGGACTCTCCCCCAAAGGAGTTCTAAGAGAAAAACTTATAGCAATACAGGTCTACCTTAAGAAACAAGAAAAATTCTGATATAAACAATTTAACTTCCCATATAAAGGAAGTAGAAAAAAGCAAAACTGAAAGTTAGTAGAAGGAAGTAAATAATAAAGATCATAATGGAAATATATGGAATAGAGGCTAAAAAAAATTATAGAAAAGATGAAAGAAATTGGGGCCCCTGGGTGACTCAGTTGGTTAAGCATCTGCCTTTGGCTCAGGTCATGACCCCGGGGTCCCGGGACTGAGCCCTGTGTCAGGCTCCCAGGGGGCCTGCCTTTCCCTCTCCCTCTCCTCCCCTCCCCTCTCATGCTCTGTCTCTCAATCAACCAATCAATCCATCAATCCTTAAAAAAAAAAATTAAAGAAATTACAATCTGGTTCTTTGAAAAGATAAAATCGATAAACCTCTGGCCAGACTCATCAAGAAAAAAGAGAGGGGCCAAAATAAAATCAGAAATGAGAGAAATTACAAACTGACCACAAAAATACAAAAAGGATCATAGGAACGTACTGTGAAGAATTATACACCAATAAATTGAAAAACCTAGAGGAAACGGATAAATTCCTAGAAACATACAACATTCTGAGACTGATTCATGAAGATATAGAAAATCTAAATAAACCAATTTTAATGATGAACCAGTAATTTAAAAACTCCCCCAAAATACTAGTACAAGACCAGATGGCTTCACTGGTGAATTCTACCAAACATTAAAGAAAAGCTAGCACCTATCCTTCTCAACTCATTAAAAAAAAAAAAAATTGAAGTAGAACGAATACTTCATTTTACAAGGCCCGCATTACCCTGAAACCAAACCAAAGTCACCACACACAAAAAAGAAAATTACAGACCAATATCCCTGATGAATATAAATAAAAATCCTCGGCAAGATTTTAGCAAACTGAATTCACTAACACATTAAAAAGATCACTCACCACTCTCAACTGGGATTTATTACAGGGATGCAAGGGTAGTTCAGCATCCATAAATCAATGTGATACACATTAACAGAACAAAGGATAAAAATCACATGATTATCTCAATAGATAGAGAAAAAGTATTTGACAAAACTCAACATCCATTTAAGATAAAAATTATCAACAAACTGGGTATAAAAGTAGTGTACCTCAACATAATAAAGACCATATCTGACAAACCCACAGCTAATATCATAGTCAATAGTAAAAAGCTCTAAGCTTTTCCTCTAAGATCAGGAACAAGACAAGGATGCCCATTTTCACTTCTTTTATTCATCACAGTATTGGAATGCTTAGCCAGAGCAATAAGGAAAGAAAAAATAAATAAAAGGCATCCAAATTGGAAAAGAGTAAAACTGCCATTATTTGCAGATGAGGTACTATATACACAAAACTCTAAAGACTCCACCAAAAAACTACTAGATCTAATTAATGAATTCAGTAAAGTTACAAGATACAAAATTAACATACAGAAATTGGTTGCACTGGTTACTATACACTAAAAATGAACTATCAGAAAGAGAAATTAAGAAAGCAATCCCATCTACAATGCATCAAAAAGAATGAAGTACCTACAAATAAATTTTATCAAGGAGGTGAAAAACCTGTACTCCGAAGACCATAAGACACTGGTGAAAGAAACTGAAGATAACAGAAATTGAAGATATACCATGCTCATGGATTGGAAGAATTAATATTGTTAAAATGTCTGTACTACCTAAAGGTATCTACAGAATCAATACAATACCAATCAAAAAACCAATGGTATTTTTCACAGAACTAGAACAAAGAATTCTAAAATTTGTATAGCACCATCTGTGACAACATGGATGAAACTAGAGGGTATTATGCTAAGTGAAATAAGTCAGATGGAGAAAGACAAACACTGCGTCATCTCACTTATATGTAGAATCTAATAAAACAAACAAAACAAAATAGAAACTGACTTATAGATACAGGAAATAAAGTGTGAGTCACTTGAGTAAGGAGGGGTTGGAGGGGTGATTGAAATAGGTGATGGGTATTAAGAGATACAAACTCTCAGTTATAGGATAAGTCACAGGATATAATATTTAGCATAGAAAATATAGTTAATAATATTGTAATAACTTTATGGTGATGGATGGTAACTACACTTACCATGAGGATCATTTTGTAATGTATAAAAATACTGAATCACTATGATGCACACTTGAAACCAAATTATACTTCAACAAAAATAATAATAAATAACAGGCAAATAACTGTTCTTCAGAATCTCCTGAATAACCTGGCATTCAACAGCTGGGCTCTTTGGAGGTAGAAAGCCAATGAATAACTTTTCCTAAAAATAACAATTCTACAGAAAATTAAGTAGTTCATTTATGTTATCCACTATCTTCACTAGTGTGCAAAGGTAGCTGTCATTCCCTCAAGAAAGGCAACTTCCAAAATGTTCCCACAGCAAATCATCGTTCATTTCAGTTGTTGCTTTTTACACTCATCTGTGGTATTTAATTGGTTATTCTGTTTGACATGCAAGATCTAAGTCAGGACATCGCAAAAACAACTCAATGTCCTTGCAAAAGTATAATGCAGGATTTCCCCCCATCCCTTATTTCTAAAAGGACTAAATTTCTTAAAATCTAAGTAATGAGATTTTCTACACTGATGTACCTATTCTATGCCACTTTTCCTCATGCGTTTCCTTCTCTGGTTTTGCTAAAACATTATAGCTACATGGAAACTTAAGAGCATGTTCCATGAGACGAAAAGTAGCAGACACTGCCTGAAGCTCTATGAGAAGGGAATATATTTTCTACAAGGCGGGATTCATAAGAGCTTATAAGATATAAAAACAATTATACATACAAATATACATATGTATGTATATATATATATACAATAAGACAAAACATAAGATATAAAAACAATTACACATAAGATATATATGTGTATATATACACAATATAAAAATAATTATACAAATATAAAATATAAAACAATTATACATACAAGATATAAAAACTATACATGAAAAATATGTGTGTGTATATATACAATATATATAAAATATACATACAAATATATGTATACGATTACACAAATTTATATATTATACACATACAAATATATATGCATATTTCTATGTATACATGAACAGCAGGGAGAAAGTACCAGATGCAGCTTGATACATCATGCTCCTAGAGGCCTGGTCTTAAGTGCATTTAGCAGTTTGATACAAGCCTCACAATATTTCAAGAGAAGAAGTGAGATCACACACGGAAGGATACACAGATAATTCGGAACACAGACTATGAGCACGTGACAGAACTTCTCACTTTGCCTTTTAGTAACATAGTGACAGATATTTACGATCTCCAGGAGGAAATTTCTGGGAGGAAATCTCTCTAACTCATCAGAAATTTCAAACTCTCTTGCTGCAGAAAATGAGGTATCTAGTCTTAAATAACTTATTATCCCTTCGTTCCTTCCTGCTTTCTCTCCTAGCCACCCACACCTCTCCTGCCCAGACCCTTCCCACCTACTTATACTCTAATTTCTAGTTTCTCTCAGCTCTGGGATGTAGAGTCTGCATTCTGCAATTTATATCACTCACCACTCTTAGAAGAATCCCTCCTGCCCCTTTAGTATTTTAGTATGAAATTCCTGAGGTAGGTAACTATTTGTTATGTATTTCCGTATCCTCCATGGGACTTTGGATACTATATATGGCTATTAAATGCTTTATTAAAAAATCATCTGGTTTCTCTTTCTTTTACCTAAGTATATTTATGCATTTATTCCTTCATTAAACATTTGTGGAGAATCTATCGGGAGCTGGGCAAATAGTGAGGAAAGGTCTAGTTACCATCTACGTTTTCTGACTGATGGCCACAGTTACCTGAACACTACTACCTTCTGTGATTGGGGCAGCTTAGAGGCCCCCCGTCACTCATATTTCCATTAAGGTAGAACATTATCGTGCAGGCCTGAAACAGAACTACAGAAAAAAGTCTTCACGCTCTTTGGATCTTAACCACACAGTCCCACATGGGTCTACTTATTATTCTAGGCCATATACAATGTGGAGAGGGTGAAGGAGAGTAGAAAAATGAAGAGAAAATCATAATGCCTGTGCATGAGGATTAATCTACAAGGATGTTCATTTCAGTGTTATTTAAATCAGAACAGAAAGTCAGAAATGTCCTAATTAGATAAACCATGTAGAATAGTCACAGATGGGAGGAAATGCATATAAGAGAGTGTTGAAAACATCAGTCACAGAACAGTAGGTGTTTACAGTGGGTTTCTATTTTTATTTTACAAAATTCACTGGGGGAAAAGTCTAGAAGGTTCAACTTCAAAGTATTAATGGTGAGTATAGCCCGGTGGTTAGACGATAAATGATTTTCTTCTTTGAGTGTAAAACACTTTCCAAATTATTGAAAATGATCCTGAATAACTTTTGAGTCACAAAAAACAGGCAATTAAAAAAAATTTTTTTTAAGGAATGAGGAGATCAGGAAGAGAATCGTCCCAGAATAAGAGAACCTTCTGACAGAATTCACCCTTTTACCTCACTGCTCAGGCTTTCTCACTGATAAAGCCCACTGTAAAGGCTGCTTCTCTGCTCGCCATATGTAGGAATAGTGCACACACGTTTTGATCTACTGTCCAACTTTTGTCTCTTCAAATACATATATGGTAGATCAACAAACAAGTGTCACGTCTTTCGCCCTCACAAAGCTCTGCTTCATCAAGCAAGTCACAGGCTGCTTAGAATCCTTGTTATATAAATTCAACCAAGTTCTAAAACACAAGCCAATAGACAAACCCAGAAGTAAAGCCCTTTCCCAACCGACTATGTTAAAAAATTAGAAATAATATCTCAATGGTGTTTGGAGAAGAAACTCTTTTGGACCAATGGAAGGTGAGCTGAAAGGTAGAGAAGAAAAATATGGAGACAATTCCCCATGTCTCCTAATGAGGGCGCCATAGGGGCACTCTGCTTAGACCTGCACATTTGCTGGGTGAGAGGTAGATGAAGGGTTGTTCAAGCCTTACCTTGGTCTGGAATGTACAGAACATGTGCGTTAAGAACGGATGCTCCCAGGCCAAGGAGAGAACTCTCTTCTCTACCATTGTGCATTCAACATCATCGTCCATCAAAACCACATCTTTCTTTAAGGCCTTTATTGCAAAAAATTGATTGGTTTTCTTGAACTCTGCTAGGAAGACCTAGAAGGAAAGGTAAGAAGGAACTTTATTTTAGAATTTGATCTCATACTCATTAAAGAAGGGACAAAGTCCTGAGAGAGAGATTTGTGTTGGGTGAGAAAACAGGATTTCTTCTCCAGTCCCCCTCTATCCCCTTTATAGATACAAAATAGAGCATTTCACTGATTTTAGGATATTATCTAGTAGTTTCATACTTGCTTTGTACCTTTCAAAGGGTTCCACAAAACTACTGTACAACTGGATGGGTTATTGTCAGTCCCTGAAAAATTCTGTTTAAAGAAGTATGACCTGTCTGCCCAGGGACCTGAGTAAATTCATAATATAAATTCCCAGAGACTAAGTGCATACTGAACGAAGCAAGAGCAAGTAGCGGAGAGGATTTGCTTACACTTGAAATATCAGTGCAAATGAGCATAAGTTTTATGCTTAGCTCTAAGTTTCACCCAGTTTTTCAAGGTGAAAAAAGAATACGGGGGAATAGAGCTTTCCTTATGTGCTTAAAGAGTGTACACCATTTCATCTGATGGCATAGGCACTAATGCCATTTTTAGGACCTACTGTGTGTCACATACTCTGCTATATTGATATGTGCTATCTAGTTCTCAGCTCAGGACTCTCCGCAAGACAGATAGCAATAAAAATAAAAAAAAAAAAAAAACTGGGTTTGAAGAGTAACTTCACTTGCTCAAATTCATGAAGCTACTTCATGGGAAAAACATAATGCCAAATTTACTTTTTCTACTTGATTTCGTGGATCTTATATGAAAGGACACCAGATGGCATAGAATGGAGAGTTTCTACAACTTTTGCTTTTGCAAATGATGCAGCAACAGATGACTGACAGTTGTGAGGACATGGCATTTGGAAGCAGAAAACTCCAGCTTGGGTCTCTTTTCACAGACATTTACTAGCTGTGGGAATGTGGGCAAACCAATTAACCTCTCTGGGCTTCAGCTTCCTAATGTGTAAAAGAGATAATTGTCATGACATTCTCCAACTTGCAGGACCATTGTGAAAATCAAATGACTATCACACGGGGAAGTGATTTGGAAACTATAAAATGCTCTCGAAATGACATTATTAAGAATACTTGTCATTTGTTTCTTGACTTTTAGGGAATGTCAAAGTCAATGACACCAAACCAGTACTGAAAAGGTGTCTATATTTAAAATGATATGGTGCAGATATATAGTTTTGGGGTAGCTGGCTTGGTGGAGGGCATAGAACTTAGATGAGATTGCAGGCAAATGGATGATGTGCATATTCCCAGAAAACAATGCTATTTTTTTTTTTTTCTGGACCTCAAAGTAAATTGAGAATAAGAATATATAGAGGCTACCATTTTGGTGAGAAACCATACTTCTTATCTGGAGCCAAAAGAAAGGAGAAAAACAAGGTGGGGAGTATTCTCAGGGTTGTAAGAAAGGGAAATATGGCTGTCCCATTTTGCTTTGGTGCTTTGCCCTCTCTTTGGGTCCCATGGTTCAGTCTTCTCAGTCTGCAGAGACTCAGGGTCCTGATGGCGAGGGGGACATTGCTTTGGACATAGAACAGAGGATACCTGAGTCTCTCAGTTGTCCCTGGGATATTTTACTAAGGTTTGTAGGCTTAACTTAATGTCTTTCTTATTAACCTTGTACAAATATAGAAACCCACGTGGGAACAAAGAAAGATAAACATTTCATTAACAATTAAAAGTACTCTTTTGGTAATTGTTTCTTTCAATAAAATGTCCCCAAACCAGCCATAAACTACGAAGCTGAAAAGGCAATTTCCATCTCTATAATGGGCTTTCAATTTTTGGTAACAGGTTATAATTGCACATTAATTGATGCTAAATTATAATGAAGACTAGCTATAAAATTGCTTATTACACAGATTAACACCAAATGGGCCTGCTGTGTTTCATATTATTGTGGAAATGAACTAAAAGAATTAATGGATATCAGCTAGTTTGCAGGGCAGAACAGATTTTGCCAAAAGCAATGCACTGGTGTTTAAATCCAAACCCAATTGTAGCATAATGCGATTCAGCTGTCGTGATGCTCAGTTGCATTCTAGTTTATTATTAATTAAACTGGGTGAGTTTCCCAGCCAGATTCTGGTGAGCAGGTGTGAGCATAATGCTGGCTTTGGATGTACAAATTCATAGAACAGCAGTCTCTGGCTAAAATTTTCCTAGGAAAATTGAGAGAGCGTCATTAATATAGTAGATATCCTTAATATCTAGAATAATCTCAAGGCTCGTGTTCCATGGCATCCTCTTTACAGTCACTAGCTTGAAAATTTTTTTCCATTACTGATAGTTGATTGCTAAATTGTGTCATCTTCCTCCTTTTCCTTTTGTCCTTTGTGACTGACAGAGACAGCCCATAACTTGAGTGTGTGACAGGAAGGATTTAGAGGAGGGACTTTCCCCATGAAACTTTTCTCATGACAAGCTACAGCTTTGTTATGAACTGAATTGTGTCCCCTCTGAAATACTTACATGCTGAAGTTCTAAGCCCCCATACCTCACAATGTGACTGTATTTGGAGGCAGGGTCGTTACAGAGGTAATCAGGTTAAGACAAGTTCATTAGGGTGGGCTCTAATCCAGCATGATCAGTGTCCTTATAAGAAGAGGAGATTAGGACACAGATACACACAGAGGGATGATGTGAAGACACAGGGAGAAGACGGCCATATACAAGCCAGAGAGAGACTTCAAGAAACAACCCTACCAACACTTAAGTCTTAGACTTCCAGCCTCCAGAATGATAAGAAAATACATTTCTGGTGTTTGAATCCCTCAGTCTGTGATACTTTGTTACATTTGTCCTAGCAAACTAATACAAGACATTTGACGGAGAAAAAAAAATTGCATTCAAAGTAAAACAACATTCCAAGTTCGAGAAGAGAGCGAGAGAAATGACGACCAAAAAACCTGTAAGAAATAGGAAGTGGCTGAGGCAGCTTTTCATTTCTTTGCTGTCCAAATATACCAAACTCATCATTGTGCGGGATGCACATCTTTGAAACAAAATGGCTTGGGAGCAATGATTCCCAGGAAGCAGAGGCCACTCCTTCCTAGAGTTCCTGGGTTTCCTTTTTATTCAGACGCCTCTCTAACCTGTCAAAAAATGCACAGGAATGTCCTCTCCACACCCATGACCAGTTCTGGTCCCAAGAGTTTAGGAGTTAGGAGCTTTGCTTTTCAATTTCTATAAGTTGGTCTGTAGAATTCCACAATACAGTATCATACCTTGCCAAAACTTCCTTTCCCCAACATTTTGTGCAAGATAAAATCCTCGATTTTTAGTTTCATATGTACAGATGGTCTTTCTATGTTCGGTTCAGGTTCTGGACGATGGCACATTTTCTCCATCCCATCCAAAGGAGATTCCCAAGAGATTCCCTGAGGCTCTGAAAATAGCAAGCTAGCAGTTAAAAGTAAACAAGAAACAATGGAGGATCATTCTAGTTATTTTGAGAACACTTTCTCTTCCACTTCCCACTCTGAGGCTCCATCCACAAAAATGGGGAGGAGGGTCCCCTGTGAGCCTGGCATTTGGGGCATGGACTCTATGTCTTATCTACTCAATAAACTGGGAGAAATTTCATGTTAAGAAACATATTCTAGGGACGCCTGGGTGGCTGAGTCGGTTAAGCGTCTGCCTTCGGCTCAGGTCATGATCCCAGGATCCTGGGATCGAGTCCCACATCGGGCTCCTTGCTCGGCAGGGAGCCTGCTTCTCCCTCTGCCTCTCCTTGCCACTCTGCTTGTACTCTCTCTCTGACAAATAAATAAATAAAATCTTAAAAAAGAAAAAAAAAGAAAAGAAACATATTCTAGCAAAAGATCAAATATGAAAAACAAAGGAGCACTTTAAATCATGTCGAATCATGGGCAAACAGAGATTTTAACCACATTTGAGGAAAAATGGTTCTCAGCTACTTGCATGGCTCACAGGCACAGTGGCAACATGGGATTCTGCAAGTGAGGGACGAGGAAATGGAAAGCAGACTGATGGAGAACTGAACTGTGTCATCCCTCATTGTATTCAAGTCAGCCAATTTTATTCCTCATCCAGTGCCAGAGGAAGTACAGAAAACGTTTTTGGAATCTTTCTCCCAGCCCTTGATAACATTTCTTCTTTTTTATTGAAATATATTTGACATATCACATTATATTAATTTAAGGTGTACAACATGTTGACTTGATACATTTATATATATTTTTTTATGTTATGTCACCATACAGTACATCATTATTTTTTGATGTAGTGTTCCAAGATTCATTCTTTGCATGATATATTTATATACTGTGATATGATTGCCATTTTACAACAGCACCTCTATCACATCACATAACTTTTCTTTTTTCTGGATGGAAAAATGACATTTCTTTTATTTTCAATCTCCAGATTTACCTTTCATCTTCTCCCTAAATCCAAGGGAAATAAATACAGGCATCCCCCATATTTTTGAAAGTTCACATTTGCCACCTTGCTTTCATGAAAGATCTACATTACTACCTGTTTTCGCTAGCCGAAAAAAAAAATCTGGAGAGGATTTTCTCTTTTACAGAAAAAAGAAAAGTACAAATAATATTCAGCACTGGTTTTGCAGCAAGCTGGCAAGAGGTAGCACACCTGAGCGTCGAGAGTGGTACCACCCAGTCCCTTCCCCAGGAACTGCACTCAGCAGCTTAGCCTCCGGCATCCAGAGTTTTGAATTGTGAGCATCTGTGTCTGATGTCGAGTATTCTGTGCCTCAGTTAGCAACATGTGTTCTAAGCTATTAGGAAAGCCTAAGGTGATTTTTTGGGTCTGGGAATACTCAAAAATTGTTCTATATAAATCAACAGTAATTGCTTCTTTGCTTTATGCCATTCTGGCTTACAAAAAATTTCATGGTGTGTCATGGGGAAGATGACGGAGAAGGAGGGTCTTGAGCTTACCTCAGCCCATAAGCACATCAAGATCACAGCTACATCTGTGCAACTCACACTGAAAATGACCTGAAGACCGGCAGAACAGACCTTCCACAGTTGATTAGAGACAGGAGGCCACATTTAGAAAGATAGAAGGAATAGAGATGCAGTTGGGAACCAAACCCATGTGAGACTCGCCACGAATGGAAGGGACACCACGAGCACAGAGAAGCCAGAGGATCAGATGCCACAGGAGGCACCCCTGGCATGGGGGCCTGCCCTGGGAAGACAAACCTCAATAACATTTGGCTTGGAAAACCAGTGGGGCTTAAAACTGGGAGCTTTAAAAATCAGCGGGCTTAACTCTGGGGAGAGCAGGAGGGTGACACGAAACTTGAGTCCCTACTATATAGAACTTAAAGAACCATCATAATAACTTGGCTCAAGACAGCGCCGAAGCAGCAGTTTAAAAAATGCCTGGGGTTTATGTGAAGGAGATCTATGGATTAATCTTAGAATGTGTGCTGGAGGGTCAGAGATCTTCAGGAGATTTCTCTGGGAACACAACTGTTGACAGGCACCATTTCTCTTTCCCTTCCCAAGCCTAGATAGCCAGATGGTTGGGAGAGCCATCTGCCTTGCCAGCACCACGTGCCCTGCCCCAGCAATCACCTGTGGACCTGCCCCATTCAATCTGCCCGCTTCAGCAGGCATCCCTCTAAAGCAGTTCTTGCCCCACCGCACTCCACAGGTAACCCCAGTAGGGACCAGTACCACTCCGAAGTGACTCCCCATCTGGGACATGGGGGAGATAACTTCACACCCCAGTGCACCCCTCGTTCCAACTCAGTTTCAGCTGGCTGTGCGGGGAGCAGTCACTGCCCCTCAGTGTACCTGCAGCTGTGGCAGAAAGGCCAACTCTAGATAGGCTGACTGCTGGCTCCACCCACCAACAACCTCATAGTGGCTTTAGCCAGGCCTCTCAATGGTTTGGGGAAGAAACCCTGCCCTGTGCACCCATAGCAGGCAAAGTAGATCAGTGCAGCCTGACCTATGGCTCAGCCTCCCCAGTAGGGTACACGCAGTCCAGCCAGGGAAACCTCTAGAGCTCCGAATTCTGATGACCAGGGGGATTGCACTTCATGACACCACAGGACCTCTTCTCATCAAAGCCACTACTTTCAAGACCAGGAGATGTCGGTGAATTGCCTAATACACCAAAACAAACACAGATAGACAAAATGAGACAGAGAGAGATCTCAAATGAAAGAACAAGACAAAATCACAGTGAAAGAGCTAAAATGAAAAGGAGATAAGCAGTTTTCTTGATAAAGAATTCAAAGTAGTAGTCCTAAAGATACATCTGGACTTGAGAAAACAGTGGATGATCTCAGTGAGAACTTCATCAAAGGGATAGAAAATATAAAAAAAGAACCAGTCAGAGCTTTAGAATACAATAACTGAAATAAAAATACACTAGAGGAATCAACAGCAGGTCAGAGAATGCAGAAACACAGATCAGCAATCTGAAAGGGAGAGTAATGGAAAGCAACCAAGCTGAACAACAAAAAGAAAAAAGAATAATAAAAAAATAAGAATAAGTTAGGGAACTCAGCAACACCATCGAGCATAATAACATTGCATTGTAGGGATCCCAGAAGGAGGAGAGAGAGAAAGGGGGACAGAAAATTTATTTGAAGAAATAATAGCTGAAAACTTCCCTAATCTGGAGGGGGGGGTAGGCTTTCAAGCCCAGCAGGCACAGAGAGACCCAAACAAGATGAACCCACGGAGGTCCACAATAAGACCCATAATGATTAAAATGGCAAAAGTAATGATAGAGAGCTTTTAAAAGCAGCAAGAGAAAAGAAAACAGTTACAAACAAGGGAAACCCCATAAGGCTATCAGCTGATTTTTCAGCAGAAATTCTGCAGGACAGAGAGAGTGGCGTGATATATTCAAAGTGCTGAAAGAAGAAAATCTGCAACCAAGAATACTCTATCCAGCAAGGCTATCATTCAGAATAGAAGGAGAGATAGAGAGTTTCCCAGACAAACTAAAGTTAAAGGAGTTCATTACCACCAAACCAGCTTTATAAGAAATGTTAAGGGGAATTCTTGAAGTGAATAGAAAAGGCCATAATTAGAAGAAAATTATGAAAGGAAAATATTTCACTGGTAAAAGCGAACATATAGTAAAGGTAGTAGATTAATTACGTATAAAACCAGTATGGTGGTTAGAACACAACAGTAGTAAAATCAATTATATCTACAAAAATGAGTCAATGTATTCACAAAATAAAAAGGTGTAAAATATGACATCATATACATAAAGGCAGGGGGAGGAGTAAGACTTCAGTGCTTTCAGAATGTGTTTGAACTTAAGTGACCATCAACATAATATAGACTGCTGTACACATAAGATGTTATATATGAACCCAATGGTAAACACAAAATCAAAAGCCTATAATAGATAAACAAAAAATAAAGAGAAAAGAATCCAAGCATAACACTAAAGGCATCAAATTGCAATGAAAGAGTAATGGAGGAAAGAAAAAAGAAAATAGAGAAAAACTACAAAAACAGCTAGAAAACAATTAACAAAATGGCTATAAGTACACACCTATCAATAATTACCTTAAAGGTAAATATATTAAATGTTGCAATCAAAAGTCACAGTGTGCCTAAATGGATTAAAAAAACACGATCCATCTATATGCTGCCTACAAGAGAGTCACTTCAGACCTAGAGACACATACAGACTGAAAATGAAAGTCTGGGAAAACATAGGCCATGCAAACAGAAGAAAAAAAAAAGGCTGGGGTAGCAATACTTATATCAGACAAAATAGACTTTAAGACAAAGACTGCATCAAGAGACAGAGAAGGGCACTACATAATGATAAAGGAATCAATCCAAGAAGGGGACATAAAATTGTGAATAATTATGCACCCAACATTGGAGCACCAAATTAAATAAAGCAAATATTGACAGATGTAAAGGGAGAAATGGATAGTAATACAATAATAGTAGGGAAATTTAATACACCACTTATATCAATGGATAAATATCCACACAGAAGGTCAATAAGGAAACAGTGGCTTTGAACAATATATTAGAGCAAATAGACCTAACAGATACATACAGAACACTCCATCCCAAAACAGCAGAATACACATTCTTCTCAAGTACACATGGGACATTCTCCAGAATACATCACATGTTAAGTCACAAAGAAAATGTCAATAAACTTAAGGATACCGAAGTCAGATCAATCAATTACAATAAAATAATCTGGAAAAAACATAAACACATGGCGCTAAAGGACATGCTCCTAAACAACAAATGGGTCAACAACTCAAAGAGGAAATCAGAAAATACATGGAGACAAATAAAAACAAAAAGACGATGATCTAAAATCTTTGGGCCATGGCAAAAGCAGTTCTAAGAGGGAACTTTGTAGCAATACAGGGCTACCTCGAGAAATAAGAAAAGTCCCAAATAAACAACCTAATCTTACACCTAAAGGAGCTAGAAAAACAAAAACAAAGCCCAAAGATAGTAGAAGGAAGGAAATAATAAAGATTAGAGAAGAAATAAATGAAACAGAGACTTAAAAAAACAATTAAAAAATCAATGAAACCAAGAGATGGTTCTTTGAAAAGGTAAACAAAATTGATAAACTTTAGTCGCAATCATCAAGAAAAAAGAAGACTCAAAATCAAATGAAAGAGGAGAATAACAACTTTCACCACAGATACACAAAGGATTATTAAAAAAAATTTTGGAAAACAGAGTGCCATCAAATTGGACAACCTAGAAGAAATGGATGAATTCCTAGAAACTTATTCCAAGACCGAATCTTGAGGATATACAAAATCTGAACAGACTGATTACTAGTAATCAAATTGAATCAGTAATCAAAATTCCCAACAAAATGCCAGCACCAGATGGCTTTCCAGGGGAATTCTACCAAACATTTAAAGAACAGTTAATAACTATTCATCTCAAACTATTACAAGAAATACAATAAGGAAAACTTTCAAATTCATTCAATGAGGCCAGGATTACCCTGATACCAAAACCAGGTAAATATGCTACCAAAAAAGAAAACCATGGGCCAATATCTCTGATTAACTTAGATGCAAAAATATTCAAAAAATATCAGCAAACTGAATTCAGCAATACATTAAAAAAAGCATTTACCACGATCAAGTGGCTTTTATTCTAAGGATGCAAGAGTAGCTCAATACTTACAAATCAATCAATAGGACATACCGCACTAACAAGAGAAAGGATAAAAACCACATGGTCATCTCAACAGATGCAGAAAAAGCATTGGACAAAATGCAACATTCATTCATGATAAAAACTCTCAAAAAAGTGGGTTTAGAGGGAACATCTCAACGTAATAAGACCACACACACATGACATATCCACAAGTAACATCATACTCAATGGTGAAGAACTAAAAGCTTTTTCTCTGAGATCAGGACAAGAAAGGGATGTCCATTCAAGCCACTTTAATTCCGCACAGTACTGGAAGTCCTAGCTGTAGCCATCAGAAAAGAAAAAGGAATGAATACCATCCAAATTGACAAGGAAGACGTAAAACTGCCACTATTTGCAAATGACATATTTGGAAAACCCTAAAGACTGTACCAAAATACTATTAGAACTAAGGAAAGTAAAAAAAAAAAATGCAAAATTAATATACAGAAATCTGTCGCATTTCTATACACTAATAACAAAGTAGCAGAAAGAGAAATGAAGAAAATAATCACATTTACGATTGCATCAAAAACAATAAAATACTTAGGAATAAATTTAACCAAAGAGCTGAAACCTGTACTCTGAAAACTATAAAACACTGATGGAAGAAATTGAAGATGACAAAACAAATGGAAAGATATTCTGTGCTCATGGATTGGAAGAATTAACATTATTAAATTGTCCATACTACCCAAAGCAAACTACAGATTCAGTGTAACCCCTATCAATATACCAACAGCCTTTTTCACAGAACTAGGACAGATAATATTAAAAATTGTATGGAATCACAAAAGACCTTGAAAGCCAGGGCAATCGTGAGGAAGAAGAACAAAGCTGGAGGTATCACGATCCCAGATTTCAAGATATACTACAAAGCTATAATAATCAAAGTGTGGTACTCACACAAAAACAGACATATAGATCAATGAAACAGAATAGAGGGTCCAGAAATAAACCCATACCTATATGGTTGATTAATTTATGGAAAAGAGGCCAGAATATACCATGGGGAAAAAACAGTTTTTTCTTTCTATTTTAAAAAATAGTCCTTTCAGGGCGCCTGGGTGGCTCAGTGGGTTAAAGCCTCTGCCTTTGGCTCAGGTCGTGATCTCAGGGTCCTGGGATCGAGCCCCGCATCAGGCTCTCTGCTCAGCGGGGAGCCTGCTTCCCCCTCTCTCTGCCTGCCTCTCTGCCTACTTGTGATCTCTCTCTCTGTCAAATAAATAAATAAAATCTTAAAAAAAAAAAATAGTCCTTTTGACAAATCGTGCTGGGAAAACTGAACAGCTACATGCAAAACAACAAAACTGCTCCCCTGTCTTGTACCACACACAAAAATAAACTCACAATGGATTAAGACCTAGAGGTGAGACCTACAACCATAAAACTCTAAAAAGACAAGGGCAGTAATCTCTTGGACATCAATCTTAGCAACATGTTTATGGATATGTCTCCTGGGCAAGGGAAACAAAAGCAAAAATAAAATATTGGGACTACACCAAAATAAAAAACTTCTGCACAGCAAAGGAAACCATAAACAAAACAAAAAGGCGACCGAGTGAGTGGAAGAAGATGTGTGCAAAAGATAGATCTGATAAGGGGTTAATATCTCAAACATATAAAGAACTTATATAACTCAACACCAAAAAGAATCTATTAAAAAATGGGCAGAGGACATGAACAGACATTTTTCCAAAGAAGACACACTGATGATCAACAGACACGTGAAAAGATGCTGAACATCATCAATCAGGGAAATGCAAATCAAAACCACAATGAGCTATCAGAATGGCTAGTATCAAAAAGACAAGAAATAACACATGTTGGCAAGGATGTAGAGAAAAAGGAACCCACATGCATTGGTGGTGGGGATGCAAACAGGTGTAGCCACTGTGGAAAACAGTATGGAGGTTCCTCAAAAAATTAAAAATAGAACTACCGTATGATCTGGTAATTCTACTACTGGATATTAAAGAAAATGGAAACACTAACTCAAAAAGATACATGCATTCCTATGTTTATTGCAGTATTATTTACAATAGCCAAAGTATGGAAGTAATCCAAGTGCCCATCAAAAGATGAATGCATAAAGAAGATATGGTGTGTGTGTGTGTGTGTGTGTGTGTGTGTGTGTGTGTGTGTATTATTCCATTATATATATTGGAATATTGGAATAAGTAATATTCCATTATATATAATGGAATATTACTCAGCCATTAAAAGGAATGAGAGCTTGCCATTTTGACATCAATGGATGTGGAGGATATTATGGTAAATGAAATAAGTCAGACAGAGAAAGACAAATACCATATGATTTCACTTATATGTGGAATCTAAAAAACAAAACATTCTTAAATATAGAGAACAAAACATTCTTAAATATAGAGAACAAAGGAAAGGTGGGTAGGGAAGCAGGTGAAATAAAGGGAGTAAAAGGTATAGAATTCCAGCTACAAAATAAATAAGTCACAGAGATGAAAAGTATAGCATAGGGAATATAGTCAATAATATTGTAGTAACACTGCATGGTGACAGATGAGCATTGAATAATATACAGAACTGTTGAATCAATATGTTGTACACCTGAAACTAAGCAATACTGCATAATAATTATACTTCAATTAAAAAAAAGGTTTCACAGAAATAGTATACTTCAGAATAGTGGGGGGGAAACCTATATTTTCTACTATATGCTGAAATTATTCAGTTCCCAGATTCATGTAGGCATATCCTCTCATGAATTACTTTCAGAAAGTAGGCTGGGTAAAATTGCCATAATGATAAATGTTGAGGCCCTACTGTTAGTCCCCTTTCTACTCTTAAATTTCCCAAAAAAGCCTTAAAGGTGCAGAATAAGATGGTCTCCTGTGACATTCCCACCATTGAGATTCATGGTACATTTATTTTTGTAAAATCTTTTACGGTGACAGGAAGTAACATTCTAAAATTCTAAGGAAACAGACCTATCCCATTTTCGCCCTGCCCCCACTTCCCACCCTCTTCCCTAATGGAGCACATTTTAGTTTCACTTCCGAGAAGCAGGAGCCTCTTATCTATCAGACCAGGTAAATGGAGAATTTAAATGCAGAGGACTCAGGTTAAGATTGACCAAGATTAATTACCAACAATGATTCTACTGAGGATCAGGATAGCTACCTTTTTTCCCAGGTACTGGTACACATGGCAGCTTTGCTTCACTCTTTATGGAGCATGGGAGACCAATTTCAACTGGACCTTCTCTGAAGATGTGTTCAGTATCTCTTAAGCAGCGAGCCTAGGTTATAAACAAAGAGTCAGACCACTCACCTACCCCCCCCCCCCACTACTGCCTATTGTCCTTGGGGATGAGATCCATTTAAGATTCCTAAATGCATTAGATAACCAACATTCTTCTTTCCTTTAGCACTCTTTTAGGATTCCATACCTTGTAGGAGTCTACTGTCGGGGTAGGGGATGGGGTGGGGCTAACTGGTTTTTTCCTATGCTATCGATATCATCCAGTCACAAATAAGAATGGAAGGTCAATGGATGGAAAAAGAGCTTTCATAGGCAACACCAAGTCTTAAAGAGGGTTTGTTGTTGGATACGTAAATTCGACATACTAGTGCTCGTGAGTAAATGGCAAAGCAAAAGTTGCCCTGGATTCCATGGTCTGCGCTCATTTTAGGGATGATTCTAGCAGGTATATAGGTATAAAGATGGTAATGAATCCTCAATAATTTTAATGAATTTGTTTCTGCCCCTGCTCATTCCACAAAGAATTTAAGATCTTATAGAGAACTATGCAATTCGAATGTATTAAATACATAAATATCTCAGAGTGGGGATATGCCTATGAGGATGGAAGTCAGAGGCAAGACACGGGCTCAGGAAGAGACCCCACATTGTCCCACAGCTCCGAGGCCAAGAGGCCTGGAGTCGTCCTTGCCGAGCTGAAATTGCAGGAACTCAACCTGAACCCCTCTCCTACCTGTTGAGTGCTCTCGATCATTGCCAGTGCTTCAGCCATTAGCTTCTGGTTTATGCCACAAAGGTTGGCCACCTTTGTCTGGCATCTGTGATGGACGTTCATGCCACATGCTGAAAAGGAGAAAGAGACACTGAACGGGAGCGACAGAACTCGCTGAGTGGACCTTTCACAAGACTGTTTTAGGTACACGTATGTTGAGGGACAACTGGTAAATCCCTAGAGCCATCTTCCCAGCAGAAGGGGACACTGCATACAAATGAACTAGTTACGGGAGGACTCTCACGATGCCACTATGCTCCCACCTCCCGTTGCCAAGACCACACACACAGACCAGACGTTCCACCATCCACGGTGATTTTGGGGAATGGCTCCCACTTGAGTCAGACCAGAGCCTTGCTGATAGGGGAGTATGCATTTCCGCTGTGCCTCTGCTCAGAAAAAACATGGTGCTGGCCCTCTCTGGGAGGAAACGCGCAATGCTGGGATGCAAGGTGATTTACGCCCACTCTGGACTGGAGCCCAAACAACCCCTTTCCCACACGGACCACAAAGAGCTTCTCTCCCTCTAGGCTGAAGCCCAGGGTGCAGCCTCAGCCCGCAGAACTGAAATGGAAACGATGGGGGTGGTCCATGCTTAGGGGCAAGAGTGGGAGGACAGAAAGTGGCCTGGAGACCTCATCCTCACCCGATGGTAGAGATGGGCTAGTTCGACCGAATGATCTGTACAGACCTATGATTCTGGGGGAATATTCTGGTCCATTAGTCCTGAAAAGAGCGCAATAAAGGCCCACCTTCCACTCATTGCGATGCCAGGAGCTATCTCGGATTGGGATGTGTATGCGCCTGTCTACCTGTATAAAGACAACTACTACTTCATGTTGTTAGTTTAGAATATTGAAATTCTGCTTATGAAACATTGCCATTACACTAAAAAAAAATCTAACTTAAGATTTCCAAACTCTGGCTGATAGAATTCTCTTCTCAAGTCCTATTTCATTCTATCAAGGTCTATTAATAGGGATTTTTATCAAGCATTAGGCAGGAGAGGCTATAAAATAATGCGCTTTTACCCTCACCTGTTTATTAGCCCATTTGTGTGCAAAGAACTTAGCACAGTGATTGGCACCAAATAGGTACTCAACAAATACGACTTCCATTTCATCTTCATTATTTATTCCAATGAGATATGTTTCAAAATATTTAAGTGAAATTTTAGCAGGCTTCAGCCTTTAGTTTTAACTAGCTTACTCTTCTCAGATAGTTCATCATTTAAAAAAATAGCATTTTAAAAATTTATTTATTTTTATTGACTTTTTTTTATACTAAGTATAGACTAGTACTTGTCCCAGCATATATGCATTGATATAACCAAAATCCATTCTAAGTGAAATTTTCTACGTACATCTAAACTCTTTAATATAGTAACGATGCTGCTGCTGAGGGCCCTCTGCCCTTCTGAAGTTAGCAGGACTCATACTGGATTTGTTGAGGCAGGTTGCACATTGGGTAGCCCTTGTTGCATTTCCTTAGTCACTACCGCAAGCCGCAGGGAGGCAGTGAGCAAGGACTGAGCACGAGGGGTTGGAGAGTTTCACTTTGGTTTTTTTTTTTTTAACATGGTAGCTGGACCTAAGCTTTTCTCGGACACACTCAGGTGAAGGCAGGCCCCATTCCCACTATGATAATGTCATATGTCTCTGTTACTAACCTAGTAGGTGATAACTTGATCTCTGTGAGTGCAAACAGTCCCTTTGGATGATGATTTTCATGGGAATTAAAGTGGAGAGAGAAAAGGAGAGAGTCAAGATGAAGGGAGGTCCTATTTAGGAAGGTGGCTTAAAAGAGAATAAGACAGAAAGAGCAGGGCCAAGGCAGAGAACAGAGCCCAAAGAGTAGATTGGAAGGGGAGGTGAAGTCAAGGGCATGGGGGGCAAGGACACAGTGACGTCTGAAGGTGTCACCGTGGAGAGAAGAGGGTGTTGGGGAGGAGAGGGAGGGGAGGAAAGGGGAAAGGAGAGGAGGGGTGAGAGGAGAGGGGCTGCCTGGCGTGCAAGAGGTAAGAGGAGAGAGGGAAAGAGAAGGGACTGGGGAGAAAGAATGTTAGGGGGGATGGAACAGAGGTGTGTGGGCCGTGAAACAATGGCAAGGAACCCTCGTGGAGATTCTGAGCTCAGAGGCATCATCAGGCTGTTGGCAGCACTGGGCAGGTGGGGCGCTCGGGCTCCGGGGAAAAGGAACTTGCGCTGTGAGGGGGACCATCACAGGACCCGGGGGACCATCAGAGGGGATCTGATTGCTCATGCCTGCTCGTTCAATTCTGAAATTACTTCTTGCCTATGCACTCCTAAAGATAAAGATACTCCATAGCGTACCAGGCCCACCTGTGTGCTCTTGAACCTGTGTAGAGAGCAAGGTGCACAGTGGTCTTCCTAGAGGGATGATTAAGGTGAATTTTCAGTGCATGGGGGTTTTGCCTCCAGCAATGGTTTGAAAAGCTAACCCTCCCCATCTCCACTAAGATACCACTGCGGACTTCACCAGACACAGGAGTGCAATGGGGATGAGGAAGAGAAGGCTGTTGAAGGTGACCCTCACCTTTATCACTTAAAAGATAAGAGTTGTAAAAGATTAAGCCAGTGGCATAAAACAAAATGGGGCCGCCAAGAAAAAACCAGGTGGCTTCCATATTTAATAATTCGAAATAGACGTCTGCTGCAACAGGATGCCCTGCTTTCCGAATGTCTGTTTGGCCCTGCCCCACCCTGCCCCCAACTCAGGAGGCAGACTGCCTTGCTGGAGTTTTCCCTCCCTGCTGCCTAATCCTGGCGTAACAGATCTCACTTTCTAAACGTTATTGCCATTGCACGGTGAACTTACAGAGCAAGAACGTGCTTTTTGCTTTTTCCAGGGCAGGTCTGCAAAGCTCAGTGAGGCCCTGCTACAATGCCAGCCTTTAAGGAGAGCGGAGAGGAGGGAACGTGATGGTCAGCGCCGGGCTGGGCCTCTTACCCGGCCCGCTTTGGGCATCGACCCTCCGATCGAAGTCACAGAACACGGACGTGCAGGACCGTCCAGCAGCCAAGCAGACGTGCCGGGCTTACTCCTCGATGGGCTACAGAGGGAATCTTAGGTCTAAGGGAGGTCGGTGGGGGCATAGCGCGAGCAGCCAGGGTCAGAAGGGGCAGGCCAGGAGACTTGACGTTGAGCCCGAGCGGGTTTCCACTCCTCGGGGATCCCAGGGTGCTGGTGTTGGAGACGGACGGAGAAGGACAGAGGGGTCTGCTGTCCTGGGAACTTCGTATTCCTGATGTCGGGGTCATCCGGGCTAGCCGGAGAAGTTGACCCTCGGGCCCCCTCCTCCCCCCGCGCTCCCCACCAAAGCTGCACAGCCGCCCCGCAGGGCTCCGCGCCGGGGCCCCGCTCGAGTCCCGCCGGGCTCACCGTCGCACTTGAGTCCTTGCCTGGCCAGGCCCCACAGCAGCGTCCCGCAGTGCTCACAGAAGGCCGGGCTCTTGTAACTGTAGACTTTGAATCTGTGCGGCACGTCGATTTTGAACCTCTCCTTGTGGAACTGAAAGAAGACAGGACGTGTGACCGCACGCATGTCCCTGGCTCTCAGCCTCTGCTGTCTAAGCGGCAGCCGCCCTACGTAGCCGAGCACTAAAAACGCCGGGAGGGCGTGTGCGTTAAGCCGGAAGCTTTACTCGGCAAGCCTCGCAGCCGCGGCCCGGCCGAAGGAGGCAGGCGCCCAGCAGCCCTTCCAGGCAAGGGGATGCGCGCGATATACACACATCCGGTAACCAGGAGCGCGCTGAGCTCTGCCGCGTTCCCGCGGACGGGCTAAGATCTCCGGGAAGGTGGGACTGCGATTAATTATCTACATGGGATCTGGGTGAACGTTGCACTGCCCTTCCTGTTTTGGTATACATATTGCCTTTTCTTTTTCGACCCAGAACTAGGACTCTAAGCTTTGGAAGATGTTTTCTAATGCCTCCTCTAGGGGAAACACTGCTATGGGTTTATTAGTATAAAAGCCTAAGTATGAAGACTGTCATAGCTATTCCACATGGACTGGAGAGGGTGACCAGCGGGTGACAGGTCCTGCCAGGTGCTATGGGTACGTACGCCACATGTATTATCTTTTACACATGTGATATTGCAAATATCCCCTTGCAGGAGCCTGTATTAGAATCCTCAGCTGATAAATGAGGAACTCAAGCACAGAGAGGGCAAGACACTTGTTTAGGTCACACAGCTGCGAGCTAGGACATCCATAAGGCTGAAGTCAGAATCAGCCTATCCTCTTTCCGTCATTACCCTTTCTTTTCTCAAAGTCAGTGTGATGAGTTAGGAGATGGGAAGAGGGGAGATGAGAGAGGGATGCTGGTGGTTGATATATTACAGGATTTTGTGTTTTGTTTTGTTTTCCAGAGTTGACATTCTCTCGTTTAGCCAAGCATATCACATCAACAACAGCAATAACAAAATCATGAGGTTTGATTCCTGGTAAGAATACCAATATTCTTGTATAATATAGAAAGTTTTACTTAAGACTTATAATCTCCTCAGAAGTTTTTAATTAAACAATTTCCTTGGGAATGTGCACAGCCAAGAAGCCTCAAGCTTTTTCATTAACAGTGATATATCTAATAATATTTCCACCGAGGACGTTGGCTAGCGTCGGGTCATTAGAACAGCTGTTCAGAATTATCTAAACGTTGCTCAGAACTTATTTTAGCCATTTTCAACCAAGAAAAAAATAATTTTCAGATCTCATTTTGTATAAACATTTCCATACAAATATGAACAATTTATGTCAAGGTCCAGTCTGGAAGACTTCTACCTCAAATTTTGACCCCTAGGCTCAAAATAGTTCTAGATATGTCTGGAAAAGACTATAGATTTGCATTTTCCAATATGATATTCATTTAGCCACATGAGCCAAGTGAGTCCCTGCAAGGTGGTAAAATAATACGCTAATAGTATGAAGTACATACTGGATTCTGAAGATTTTTTATGAGAAAAATAATGTAAACTACCTCCTTAATTTTTATATAAGGATACCTGAAAACTTAAAATTGCACTTGTGGCTCTCATTCTATTTCCAGGGAAAGCCATTGAGGTTAATAGTCACTCTTGTAATTTGTGATTTTCCCAGGAAAACTGAAGGCATCCAGTAGAGAGAGCAGGGAGGCAGGTTGGGAGGTGGCAATTTGATTTAAAGAAACAAAACACTTGTCAGACAAAGACAAGTATTATATGATCTCACTTATATGTGGAATCCAAAAAACAAAACAAAACAAAATCCCACCAAACTCATAGACAGGGATCAGACTTGTGGTTCACGGAGGTGCGGGGGTTGGGAGGAAGGCGGAAGTGGAGGAAGGTGGTCAAAAGTTACTTTTGCTTATAAGACAAATAAGTCCTAGGGACAGAATGTACAACCTGGTGACCAGAGCTAACACTGCTGTGTGATATACAGGGAAGGTGTTCAGAGACTAGATCTTAGGAGTTCTCAGCACAAGGAGAAACCTTGTTTTCTCTTTTTATTGGATCTATGTAAGATGATGGATGTTAGCTGAACCTATCATGGTGATCATTTCGTAGTATATGCAAGTCAAACCATCATGATGTATGCCTTAAACGTATACCAATTATGTCAATATATACCAATGATTGCTTAATAAAACTGGGGGGAAAAGTCTATCACACTGCTCTGGGAGACTGAGACCTGAAATTCTGTCCCAGCCCAGCTATCTATGTCACAGGTGACTGACTGCAGACAAACTACTTTAACCTCTTTGAGCCTTAGCGGAGTCACTTTTAATAGGAGACTGTCCCCTTCTGACTCAAAATTCTGAAAGAAATTCTGCTCTACAAAACCCAACCAATTTGCCATCTCTGCACCTGCCCCTTGGCTGGAGAGAATCACAGCCCCGGGCAAGCCAGCCCCTCACACTCGGGGGGACCGTCCACCGTCCTCAGCAATCCTCCCGTTCTTTTCTAACCACCTGGCTTCTCCATCCCAAGATAATTCTCTCACAGATCCTGTCTCCTCAAGGCCACCTGCAGCCTTCTCTTCTCCCTTCCCCCAACCTTCAGATGACGCCGAAAGTAAGCTGTCCAACGGATGCTCTCTCATCTGCCTGCCCCCAAGTCTACCATCCGCCATCATCTGCAACCACCTTCTCCTCCCTTCCTGTTATCGAACCAACCATCTGTGCATTAGAGACCCGTCTCCACATGTGCTTTAGATATCTTCCCCTCTTGCCAAGATATCTTCCTCCTTGTCTGCTTTGCTGGTTCTCTCTCTCCAGCTTCATCCATCTCTCCTCCCTCTCTAGCAGCGGGAATATTTCCATCCCTTGTGCTTCGCCTCCTTTCAGAGACTATTCTACTTCGATGAGCTTCAGGTTAACGTTCTTGATGATATTAGCACATAAATTGTTTCCATGTCATCAGCTCTCAGTAACCGTCAGTGTTGGTCAGTGAAGCAAACACCTCTACGATCCTCTGAAATTTCTTGGATCAAGGGCTCTGGAGATTTCCACATGGTCCTCATTTCTTGCAACATCTTAACTACACTGAACGCAATTGACCCCTTTGCTTTCTGGTTTCCGTAACTTCATGTACTCTTAATATAGGAAGAGTCGTCTCTGAACTCTTATTATCAGTCTTTATCACAAGCTCCTTCTCTTCTACCTAACGCGTAACTTTAGATTCCTTTGGGGATTTATATATTTGCTCTATTGGCTCCTGTGAATTCCAACTGCTGTAAAATTGTCCACGTGATACCTCCACTTGGATGTCCACAGGCATCTCGGGCTGGACTTATTAAAAACGGAAATATTAATTTCTCCTCCAGTCTTACGTTGTTATGGTTCTGCCACTTCCCCACTGCCCAAGACAGAAACTTAGGCATCATCTTTATTTCCCTCTCTTTTATTTTCCACTTCCAATCCACTGACAAATCCAGCCATTTCTAATAAGGAAATCACCTGAAAACCTGCTCGCTTTGTTTCATCTCCACTGTTACCATACTGGTACAAGCCATCGGCCTTCCCCCTCGGGGGGACTTCTGCAGTCACCTCTGGTTTTTACGTTCATACCTCAACCCACAATTTCCCCCACAGCAGTCCCGAAGTGGGCTTCCCACTATAGGTCAAATAAAATCCAACCACTTCTCCGGGGTCTGAAAAAAAAAAAAACCCATCTAATCTAGGTCCTGCCAAGTTCCCGACTTCGTATTCTATCCACTCTCTTGCCCTTGCTGTTTCAGCTGCGTGGTCTCATTTCAGTTCCCAGAACATGCTGACTCTTTCCTCCTTGGGACCTTTTCTGTCTGGAGGCTGCTTGCTTCTGCTGTTCATAGAGCTGGCTGCTTTCACCCTTAGCTCGCGGCTTACGTGCTCCCCTGGGACGTTCCCCGTTCTTCGCGTTAAGTAGGTCACTCAGTTTTTCTCCATCATCACACGTTGTTGGTTATTTAATATAAATGGAAAAAATACATTGCTGTTTGTTGATTATGTGTTTCCCTAATTTTACAGTAAGGTCTACAAAGGCAAGACCAGGTGTGTTTTGTGCTCTGCTGTGCACTGTACACGGCATAGTATCTTCCACGTATTAGATACACACTAAATATCTGCTGAATGAAGAAAGAAAGTGTAGGACAAGGAAGTATGCCTGACTTTCCAGTTCTGCCTCCCTTGCCTATGGGGTAACATCTAAACTGTCCCCATGCCACGTATCTTAAAGTTCATTATGAAAGAAACACTGGCCTCTCAACATCAGAATTATACTTCTGTTACGCCTCATACACCTTGTGAGTGCTTACATCTGTGTTTTGTCAGCCTTTGCCTCTAATCCTTAACTGTCACTTCTACCTACAGATGCCACAAGAGTTGTTCTCATATAATTGACCAAAACTGTGTTTTCTGGGCACTTCCTATCATGCTTCTCTGGAAAACGTAGAGTCATCGATAGTCTTATTTTGGTTTTCGTATTTATCCCCTAGTTTTGGATCTCGGTAATAATCATTATTGAAGAGGAAAGGGTTTTATGGAGATTGACGCTCATCGATAAGCTTAAGGATTCAAGCTCAGGCAATACTAAAAAGAATCAGTGGGCTGCAAAATTTAATGTTAGGATAAAATCATCATATTCCAGACAGAAAGAGGAACCTGAACACATACCATGGTTTCTCGGCTATTGATAGCAGATCCTGTGCACTTGGCTATAACTTTGTCGATACACTTCTTGTGAATTGCCGCGTTACACTCTGAAAAGAAATGATCGCGGCTTAAGATTTTCAGGAGTTAAGGAACAACTAACTAAAAAGAATGACAATAGTAAAACAGAAATCCTTCTTACTTACGTTGACACTGGTAGCCTTGTTTGTTCAGACCCCTGCAATAAAGCACATGCGCGACTTACTTGGAGGTTTGAGTCAACAGCAGCACCACAAACATTAAAACGAGATCTGATAGTTTCCTACTGTCACAGACCATTCACTGATCAGCAGTCCTGGTCTGTCACCGGACAAAAGTGTCAACATGTACTGTCGTTTCCTTTGTTTTTTTATTTTAAACGGCTTTGTTAAAAGTCTGATAATTAAATGAGGAACTCTTGTTCCTCCTCTCACTCGTGTCTTTTCCAAACAAACACGTAGAGATGAAAATGCATCACAGGCTCCTAGTAGCAAATTTCCATGTCCTACACTTAAAAACCCATTGTCTCTCTGAGCTCAGTATAGATAAGCAAAGACATCTGTACAATGCGTTGTTTCCTCTTTCTGAGTATCTGAGAATATGTGCAACTACTAAATTCTTAAGCCTAAGACCCATTCCTGAGGAATGCTCACTATTAGAAAAGAAGACAATTCTAATCATTCAATGAAAACAGTGGAAATCCATCGAAAGTCTATTTGACCTCTGGATACCCTAGTTAGACTGGGGCTGTGAGTTGATGCATTCTGAAGTGGCCCAAAGAAAAGAACACCCCACAAAGAGGCGAGGGGGCCGAGACCAGAGACAGGAGTCATTTCAAGTCTCTGCAGACCCATCGCCTTTGCTTGTGTGCTTACTGAGGCTTGAGCCGATCTCTGGCTGAGGGCTGCTAAGATGCCCAAGAGCCCCGTAAACATCTAAACCCATTAGCTCCAAAGTAAAAGTGTTGCGTCTTGCACACATTAGTACCAGCACAGCTGGGCTCTCAAGGTGGTAGAAGTTTCAGCTGTAAAACTGTGCCAACAGTAAAGATGTTTCCCGCTTCTGTCCTTCCCTCTTACCCCCAGTGGCCCCCATTTAATCAGAAGCTAAAGTTCTTGAAAACTTTTTCTGCTAGAGCTGGCTTCCTTGCTCTAGAGGAGTCACATTATGAAAATATTGTGTGGAATCGCACTTTTTAAGCCCCACCCTTCCATGCAGTGCTTATGCCGGCACACTCTGCTGAGGTCGAGCCCGCCACGCGTGACAGGTTGAGAGGATCGGACAAAATGCACGAGCTGAAGCTTGGAGTGAAATGCCAAGTTACCGTACCAGACAAACTCATGGCAGACAGAGCAAAATGTGGGCTGTGGGAAAAAGGTGGCGGTGAACTCATGGCACTTGACATGGTGGACTTTGGCCTGTTTGATGGCTCCTCGGCGGTGATGCAAAGCAAAGAAGCCTTCGGTCTCAAATTCACTCATGTCCTTTGTGTCTGCAAGAACAGGACAAGGGACAAAGTGGGCGGAAGGGGTGGGGAGACAGGGAAAGGAGGGAGACAGACAAGTAATTAGGCAAGCATTGAAACCAGGAAAATCCCAAGTACTTATTAAGGTTGGTACAGCACTAAGCTTCTTTCTTTAATTCCTTAAGGCAGAATTATCATAGGGTGTATTACTATACAGTCGAAACAATGAGGTTGGATTATTGGCTCAATCCCTCACTCCTCTTTGACTGTGCTGAGCTATCCTCTTTCAGTTTTTAAAACCAGAGGTCAGAACTTTCAAAGTATTTGTCAACCTCTCCTATTCACTGTCAATGATGAGTCAGCCAGAAAAAGCAGGAAGTGGTAAATACTTTTCTGCCTGTAATTCTAGAGAATAATGTGGTTACTGACAGCAACTTAGAAACAGTATTTTTTTTTAAATTTCCCAGGAGGCTTTATGTCTGGTTGTTTATGGGCAGGGTCCAGTAGACTGAGGGGGGCTGGCCAGACTTGTGTGTGAGAGCAAAAGAACTTTGGAACGTTGCTTATGCTCTGGTTCGTGATGTCCACAGTAATCAGGTGCACCAGCTATAGACATAGACTACATCGGTCAGTATGGAAAAAGCCAGAAATTAATAAATGACTGCAATTGTTTTTTAATGTCTAGGTAATTCTGGATGTTATCTAGTCATCTAAATCAAATAAAACATTCACATTTCTTCAGTTCATTCTGGGCTCAGAATATTGGTGAAGGTACTATGATAGTCACTGTCCATAGTGCCCCATGCCAATATAACATATTTCTAAAAGGCTGGTAGAATTCTGAGAATACTAATGATTCCCTGGCTGAAGCCCAGACCCAAAGAAAACACAAAAGCAAGGCACTCATGGGTCAAAAGCATAATGACAACTCCAGCATTCAAGAGAGAATAAAATGGTAAACAAGAGATAAATATAAATTGGAGAAGATATTTGCAAATGACACTACAGATAAAGGGCTGGTATCCAAGATCTATAAGGAACTTCTCAAACTCAACACCCAAAAAACAGATAATCAAGCCAAAAAATGGGCAGAAGACATGAACAGACACTTCTCCAAAGAAGACATACAAATGGCTAACAGACACAAGAAAAAATGTTCATCTTCATCAGCCATCAGGGAAATTCAGATCAAAGCCATACTGAGATACCACCTTACACTGGTTAGAATGGCAAAAATTAACAAGGCAAGAAACGAATGTTGGAGAGGATGCAGAGAAAGGGGAACCCTCTTACACTGTTGGTGGGAATGCAAGTTGATACAGCCACTCTGAAAAACAGTGTGGGGATTCCTCAAAAAGTTAAAAATAGAGTTATCCTATGACCCAGCAATTACACTACTGGGTATTTACCCCAAATTACAGATGTAGTGAAAATAAGGGCCACATGCACCCTAATGTTCATAGCAGGAATGTCCACGATAGCCAGACTGTGGAAGGAGCCAAGATGTCTTTCAACAAATGGATAAAGAAGTGCTATATACAATGGAAAACTACTCAGTGATCAGAAAGGAAGAATACCCTACATTTGCATCAACATGAATGGAACTGGAGGAGATTATGCTGAGTGAAATAAGTCAGAGAAAGACAATTATCATATGGTTTCACTTATTTGTGGAACATAAGGAATAGCATGGAGAACATTAGGAGGAGAAAGGGGAAAATGAAGGGGGAGGGAAATTAGAGGGGGAAACAAACCATGAGAGACTATGGACTTCGGGAATCAAACTGAGGGTTTTAGAGGGGAGGGAGGTGGGGGATGGGTTAGCCTGGTGATGGGTATTAAGGAGGGCATGTATTACATAGAGCACTGGGTATTATATACAAACAATGAATCATGGAACACTACATCAAAAACTAATGATGTACTTTTGGTGACTAACATAATAAAAACATTAAAAAATATATAAATAAATAAATATAAAAACAATTATTAATAAAATAAGGATAATGAATTTAGTGACTATAACTTCTAATATTATAATTTTAAATGGCTGGAAAGTATTTTAGGTTATATTTCTTGTATTTTTACAAGTATTAAAAATGAAGGCTTAGCAAGAATAAGAGGCTTATATTTCACAAATACAATAAGTTAGCAATATTTAAACTAAATTACTTCCATTCGGGATAAGCAGTGGCAGAAGTATGACAATACACTTGAGACAAATGTCCCTGCCAATGTACTTTATTTTTCATATCTTTAATAGTGGCCAGGCTAGAAATACATTGGGTAGATAAAGGGTGGGGGGCATGTGGATAGAGACCTCTCCCCCAGGAACCCATCCAAATCCCATGACTCGTTTTATGACTAACATCTTCTCTGCAGTGATCCACAGGTCTGTTTTATGGCAACTCCAGACTCTCAGATAAAGAGCATTCTGAATAACTCTAAAAAGTCCCACAGATGATGGAACTGGAGGGTATTATGCTAAGCGAAGTAAGTCAATCAGAGAAAGACAATTATCATATGATCTCTCTGATATGAAGAATTCGAGAGGCAGGGTGGGGGGTTGTGGGGGGTGGGAGAGGGAAATGAAACAAGAGGGGATCAGGAAGGAGACAAACCATAAGAGACTCCTAAACTCATGAAACAAACCGAGGGTGG
>CM052897.1:118207764-118273553 GCA_028534135.1 Potos flavus | reverse complement strand
TAAAAAAAATTAAAAAAAAAAAAAAGTCCCACAGATGAGATACAATATTTGGCCTAATACTTTTTAGGTTAGGTAATATAGATCTTTTTATTTAAAACTGAACCAGAAATAAATAAGGTTTGGTGAATGAGGGGTTAAATTCAGGGTCACTGAGGCAACTGGTGTTTTCTGCAAGTTCTGGTATAAGCAGATCTACTTACAACTTGTGACTAGTGTAGTAGGTAGTCTGTCAGTAAGATTTGACTTATTTCTATTTTGGTCCATATAAAATGAAATAAAGTATAAAATTACTTTTAAATTCAGGCAATAAAAGTGAATTATTCTGGAAACCCTAACTGTATTACTGTAAAAATTATATATATACATATATATATAATCTGAACATTAAACTATAATACTGTAAATTTTTTAAAATGTCAGAAAGTGCTAGAAATACATTTGTTCCCTTGGGACTTCCTTTGATCTTCTTTATCCTCTAACCATTTTGATCATTACAGAAGAGCAACTATATAAACACTCAGAATTTCTTGAATTCTTCTGGTATTTTTTATGTTTTTTCCTGAAGTAATTTGCTCTCTCTTAGCTTGAATAAGTTTATTGGTTTTTGCATGTTTGGTTATTTCTTTTCTAGTAATAGCTCCTAATCTATTTATTTAGCCTAACCTATCACTTGTTTGTAATCAGTCAACCACAGATGTTTCCTGGGAAGCTCTGAGCAAACTACTATGCTGAATGTTCTAAAGAAATATGAGATGTTACCCTAACTTCTGAGTGGCTAACGGTCAAGTCAGGGAGACATGGCACTCACACAAAGAACAGTATGTGAGGGTTTGGAATGGACAGGTTGATATGTACACCCATACTATTTAGGAGGTAGTAAAAGGAATTACAAAAGAGACCATGAAGAAGCAGCTAAAAAATTAAGAGAAAAACTTAAATAGTATCACATTGGGTAAGCCAAGAAAGAATGGGTTTTGCAGCATTGGTGTAGAGAGAGATGTCAAGGGAACTGGAGGCTAAGAAAGAGAAATTTGTTTTGAGGAATCATACCCTTGAAGAAAGCAACTTAGCAGATTTGTCAAAATATAAACCAGACTCTTAGGGTAAAAAAAAGTTTTTTTTCCCAGACTGGACAAGATGGTTTAATTCAGTATGTCTTGGTAATGAGTTGGAAACCAAAGAGAGAAGGAAGCATCGAAGATGCTACAGAGCTTATGGTAGGTAGCTGCGAGGAATTTGAGGCAGGAGACCAAGAAAGGCAGGGACTGTCTCTGAGGCCAAAGAGCGGGAAGCAAGTGTAGGGAGCAGCAGCTATCTCTAAAGTACAGAGACAGACAGAAGACAGAGTCTTTCCTGGTTAAATTGGGGGCAAGGCCGAACTCCAAAACTGAGAGAAGAATGAGATACCCTTAGAAACTGAGGAGTATGGGAATTTTGGAATAGCCATTGTAAGGGAATCAAAAGAAAATAAAAGGAATTTCTAAATACCAGGGGGGTCTGACTGAATAGTTCAATGAATATTTATTAAGTACCTCCTATGTACCTGGCATGCAATCTGGTGCTGGAGTTAAAGAGACAAATAGGATGTGCTTCAGCCATTGCCTTGCAGCAAGAAATTTAGAGTCTACAAAGAAGGACAATTCAGAACATAAATATTCACAGGATGCTATGTGACCAGAGGTAAGGAAACTACACCTGTTAAGGCAGGTATAGAGAGATGGAGGTGAGAAAAAGAGGAAAGTTGGACAAGAAAGGTACTAAAAGATGATTTCTGGGCTGGGTTCTGAAGAATAAATAACTTCTACCAATGTGTGGGGGAAGGTGTGGTGGGGAAAAGGAAAAGATGTTCTCTCTAGATGGAAGAGAATGTACAAGCATACATTCAGATAAGGTCCCTGAGGATGTGTGTACTGCCAGAGTGTGGGATATGAAACAGAAGACATCAGTGGTCACACACAGAAGATGTGTAGGAATCAGATCAGTTTGAACATTTTCCTATAGATAATCTGCAAACACTGACAGGCTGTAGGCAGGGGCAAAGGGAGGAACAGAAGCATGGCATATTCAGAACGGAGTTTATAGAGTTTATTCTGACAGCCATGTAGGGAAATGGTTGGGATTTGGCAAGAGGCAATGATGATGAAAAGCAGGAGAAAAATTGAAAAATGCTATGGAGACAACATGGGCAGAAACTGTTGGATTAAGGTGGGAGGTCAAGAAAAGGGAGCCTATCAAAGTTACTTCCAGGTTACACCCAGGTTTCTGGGTGGCTGGAGTAATAATTAACCGAGATAGTGACTACAAAGGGAATAGGTTACTGGTGAAAATGGTGAGTGTAACTTTGGACATATTGAATTTCAAGTAATATAGGAAATCTACTTGGAAAGATCCACTAAGGGGTTAAGTATATGAGTCTGGAACATCAGAGCGTTATCTACCAGCAACAGATTGTAATGGACTCAGCTGGATGGCTTTTTCTAGCAAAGCCTTGGAGAAGGAGAGGGAAGAAAGCAAGGTTTGGAGAGCAGAAGATTTTTGGCAGAGGACAGCGCTCATGACAGCAGAGTGCTGGAAAGGGCTGTGGACTTCAGGCAAAGTAGGGAGTCAAGACCAGACGTGGGCTAACAAAAGGTGTGAAGAGAGGAAACTAGATTAGGGTAGATTCCTGTAGCTAGTAGGTGAAAGAAAGGACAGAATTGACAGAGGAGGAGGATGAGCTCTGAGAGAGAAAGGTCTGACTGAGTTCTCGACAGTGGAGAATTCCCAGTGACAACCTGTGGTGTCACTGCAGGTTTTTGAATGGATAAAGTGTAGGAAGGTGTCAAAATATGAGGTGGGAGTGAATACTAAAGCTACAAGAGTGATTGATAGGAGCGTGAGGGAGGAAGAAAAGTAATCTAACACAGAAGTCACAGAATGAGGATTTTGAAAGAGAGAAAATGGAGCAATTTGTGTGTGGAGAGCAATAGCCATCTGCTTCCCTGTCGAGTAGAAAAATATTGATGCGTCCATAAAAGAGGGGTACAGGAGACATGACATTATTGTAAATGTTATCGAAGACTGAATCTTGTATCCTCTCCCAATTGCTTTCTCTTCGCATATCTCCCATTCCTACCACTCTTATCATTTTCCTAGTCCAACTATTTTAAGGAATATCATCGACATTTTCCCCTTCATTCAACTTTCATTTTTAAAGAATTATAAAGTACTTCAACTATGTACTCATAATGGGCATAACCTTTCATCTACACTGCCATGAAATCTTATTTTTGTTTGGGCTCTTTCTTTTATTTCATTCCTATAACCATGCCCCAAGACCAGGCTCACATCATTGCAAAAATGAAATTTTATAGGCTCTCTCTATATCCAGTCCATTTCCCTTTTCAGATCTGTCCCATATTCCTTCAGAAGCAATTTCCCACACACGTTGCTTTCATCATGTCATGGCCTGCTCAAGAATGGGACTGTGACTCCTTGTCGGTGACTCCCTAGGTCTACACCCTCCTCTTTGACTGGTTTCCAAGTCCTCCAAGATCTTAGATTCTTCATTCTGGTTTTAGCAGGGGCCCTCTGATCTGCCTAGACTGGTCTTCTCACAGTTCTGCATCCGTTTATACATTTGCTCAAATCTTTATGTTTTCCTCCTAGAAAGCTCTCTCTCTTGTCTGCAAATTCAACTATGCCTATCCTTCGACGTCCACTCTACGGAATTTTCTGGAATGAAGGCAACCCATACTGATCTCTTGGTTAATCGGTATTTCTGTGCTTTAGGACTAAATTCTTCTCCAATTGTTTAGTCTGTACCACTTCTCCAATCCAGGCTTAAGTTCCTTGAGTATGAGAACTCATGTCTTGGTTTCTGAATCCTTCCAAAAACTATTTCTTACATATAATAATATTCCTAAAATAGAATGATATCCTATACTTCTTGTCATCAATAAAGAATTTTCTAGTTAGGCCAGTCCACAATACTGTTTGTTAAAAATTAGAGCTCTTAGATACATAAAAATTTAGAAACGGAGTCTCAATCTGAGCCTAGATACAAAAAATTTTAAACATGACAAAATTTTATCCTTAAAAAAAAAAACTTCCTGGATTTGGGTAATTACTGTCTGTGAAATGTCATTGGTTTTGCACCACCTGAATGTTCTCTCTCATTCTAAGAAAATTTAAGTTTCAAAGCAATAGGATAACTATCCATGAAATTGTTTTTCAAAGCAGTGGTCTTTAAAGCATTTACCCCAAATACTTGGCATTCTCATGGAAGATTTCCTTCCATGGAATTTACATTAGATCATGTTTTGAACTAAAAGAACATACTTCCTCTTCCTGAGGGAATTAAACACTATTGCCATTATTGTTTAGGCCAGCACTTTCACTTATTATGCAAGCCCAGTTTTTCAGCTCCTACAACCACTCTACCATTTGGCCAACTCAGAAGTAGTACAATGCTGGGGCACCTGGGTGGCTCAGTCGGTTGAATGTCTGCCTTTGGCTCAGGTCATGGTACCAGGGTGTGGGGATCTAGTCCTGCGTCGGGCTCTCTGCTCAGCGGGGAGCCTCCTTCTCCCTCTCCCTCTGCTACTCCCCCTGCTTGTGCTCTCTCTCTCTCTCAAATAAATAAATAAAATCTTCCAAAAAATGGTACAATGCCACGTTCCATGTACCTAGATCCTCCATGAGATAAAAGAAAATTTCATGGGGCGCCTGGGTGGCTCAGGGGGTTAAAGCCTCTGCCTTCAGCTCAGGTCACGATCTCGGGGTCCTGGGATTGAGCCCCGCATCGGGCTCTCTGCTCAGTGGGGAGCCTGCTTCCCCCTCTCTCTCTGCCTGCCTCTAGGCCTACTTGTGATCTCTCTGTCAAATAAATAAAATCTTTAAAAAAAAAAGAAAAGAAAATTTCAGATTGCACTGCTGTCTCTTTGGCGATCCTTTTCTTCTTAAAGAAAAAAAAAACATTTATTATGGGAATTTTATTTGCTGAGCAAATACTGTAATCAATTTCCCAGTACTGATCATCCAGTTTCAATAATGACTAGTCCATGGCCACTATTTTCCAATACATGCTATCTGCTACCCACACCCATATACCAATGGGTTATTTTGAAGCAAATGCCTGGTTGTCATGTTATCTATAAACATTTTAGTACGTCTCTTAAAGATGAGGACCCATTTTAGGAAAGAGAACCACGATACCATCGTCCCACCTAGAAAATTAATAACAGTGCCTCCATATCACCAAATACGTGGTGAGGGTTCAAGTTTCCCTGATAATCTCATAATATCTTTTTTTCCCAATGCATTTGTTTGAATCTGGACCCAAGGACATTGGATATGTTAAGCCAAAACCCAGAAAGCACCATACGTCTCTAAACTAAAACTTGTCTCTTGGTAGTAAAACTAACCTAGGAAAAAATAAAGTCAGTTTGTGATCAGTAAGTATACATATCCATCCTGAAGTTTAGGATTTCAGGAGTAGCAGCATTTGATTTGTTTGCACAGCACACAGATGGCAGAACACAAATGCAGCAGCAGGAATGGACGAGCTGTCACAGGCACCAAGCACCCTGCTCGTAAGGGTCACCTCTGTGATTCATGTCTGCGCGTGACGTGGAAATGACCCTCCTTAGCGATGCATGTTCTCCTTCCGTCCCTAAAAGGATTTGAGGTGGCTAACTTGAAGCATGATCATTTTGCTACTGGCATTATGAAAAATACTTACTGGTTTCCTATTCATTTTGTATTTTACTGATAGTGTGATCACTTGTTTTATCACTCATAGTGACATGTAAACAGGGCCCTCTGTATTTATGTCACATTTCCAAACTAAAATAAACACATACTCTACAAGCACTGGGCACATGAGTTCACACTATTTGCAACTAATGCTATAAATGTTTTATATTTCTATGTTTCTCTGGCCCAGATAGTAAATGTTCAACTAATATTTGAGCACCACTGAAAACTTTTGAGAAAACTTCCTGTGTTTCCTTTTCTCCCAATTATTTTCTCTGCTATTGCAAAAGTCAAAGAGATTGCACAGGAGAAAGGACACGCCCTCCTCACCCCCAAATGAGACAAAACGTCACTTACCACTCATTTCCAGAAAGTATCTTGCATTCATTAGCATTCGGCCTTGAGGTTTCAGCTCTAACTGATTGAGAGAAAAAAAAGAGAAAGAAATATCAGTGAGAATGTGAAACAAGCACTAAGTTTAATGACACAGTAACTGGCGAGTGTGGGGATGGCAGATTTCCAACGCAGAGCCCAAGACTGTCACCTCCTTACCGTTTCACTCATACCGGTTACCATCAAAATAGTACAGCATCCATGCATTCAAACTTTCTTTTATTAAAACACTTCAGCAACTCGTTAATTTTACTTGGAGATCAAAATTTCCATGAGGAAGAAATAAAATTCTAAAACAGTTTCTGTTTCATATTCTTGCCCCGTGCTGCTTCTCGTCTGCACGGTTCGTAGTAGGGCAGGTTCAGATCTTCTCACGACAAAAGTCACGACAGACACTGGGACCAGCTAACCGGAGGGGGGAACAGTAGGTCTTCTAGAAGGAAAGTTGGAGCCTGCTTTGAGGGTGCCTACCCACATGCCTCTAGGTTAACCAGGGTATGAAGTGGGAGCAGAGTTTTTCTTTGGTAAGAGACACTCTTTCCTTGGGAAAGTGCTGGATAATCTACCACGGGAAATTCTGATTAGATTCCTCCAAGAATGGATAACAATACATATTTCAGTATCATTACATAAAAGATACCAGAACAGAGTGCTACTGAAGGGAGGATTCAGGATATCATGTGATGTGACATGGGGGAAAATGACAAATCCAAGATAACTTGACTACTATCGCTAAAATATTAAACTGCAGCCGTAGTATACTGGAAAAGAATCAGAAGGTGAACTGAAGGTCATTATTGATCATTACACCCATGGGTTAATGAGAATAACTGAGAAATAGTAAGAAATGTCAGGTTGAACCGAGGACCAAATTTGAATTGTGGGTAAATAATTTACTGGCTGTGCGACCTTATGGATGTCACTAAGCCTCTCAGGATCTCTGTAAAGAGGACATAATCGTGTCACAGCATCACGACTAAATAGAATGTTATAATAACATAAGCATTTACTGCTTGGTCAGCTATATGTCCTCGTGCTAGCTTAAACAGATCAATGAGAAGAGAAGTGCTCTTAACATTAAGTATACACACCTTGTTCTCCGGTTTGTGGAGTAAGTAATAAAGACAGGGACAAGAAGGGAAGCGGAAGAGCAAGAAATAGAGGGGTCGTTCCCAAGCGAAGTGGGGAAAATTGCTACCGGATGGCCACAAAGTTACCAGTATTCGGGACTTAGTGGTGATGGAGGAAATTGAGCTAGTTAGCTGCTGGAAAAACAGTATCCATAGGAAATCACATCGTGTCATGTTTTTGAGAGCGAACAAGAGGTAACCCTACGGACAACTGAAACCTTGGGAAAGCAGAAGGCAAGTCTCACTGTGGTGTGTAGAAACTGGTTGGAGTCTATGGAGATGAGGGCATATTTCAGAAAATATATATATATATATATATATAGTGTGTGTGTGGGGGAGGGGTACATCTTTTTTTTTCCTTTTTATGTTCAGTTAGCCAGCGAAGTTTTTGATGTAGTGTTCAATGATTCATTAGTTGCGCATAGCATCCAGTGCTCATCACACCACGTGTCCTCCTTAATACCCATCACCCAGTTACCCCATCCCCCAACCCCCTTTCCTTCTGTAACCCTCCGTTTGTTTCCCGGAGTCCAGAGTCTCTCATGGTTTGTCTCCCTCTCTCATTTCTTCCCATTCTGTTTTCCCTCCCTTCCTCTGTGGATATTTTTTAAGATTTTTTAAGATTTTGTTTATTTATTTGACAGAGAGAGAGATCACAAGTAGGCAGAGAGGCAGGCAGAGACAGAGGGGGAAGCAGGCTCCCTGCTGAGCAGAGAGCCCGATGTGGGGCTCGATCCCAGGACCCTGAGATCATGACCTGAGCCGAAGGCAGACGCTTAACCCACTGAGCCACCCAGGTGTCCCTGTGGTTATTTTTTAGAGAGAGAAATTATTTTTAAGAAAGTGGATTTCAATAGAGCAAAGAGAAATCTAAGTCCAGAGCACTCTGTTGGCCCTTAAACACTGTAATTGAAAGTAAACTAAGAAATATTCTTGGAAAAAAAAGCTAGAGGGGCACCTGGGTGGTTCAGTGGGTTAAAGCCTCTGCCTTCAGCTCAGGTCATGATCTCAGGGTCCTGGGATCGAGCCCCGCATCGGGCTCTCTGTTCAGCGGGGAGCCTGCTTCCCCCTCTCTCTCTGCCTGCCTCTCTGCCTGCTTGTGATCTCTCTCTCTGTATCAAATAAATAAAATCTTTTAAATAAAAAAGCTATAAAATGTAAAAAGGTTGCTTAAATGAGGATCCGAAGGCAACCAAGTGCTTATGGCTAAATAACTCTAGAATAAAAAAAAGAAGTAAAAACTTTGACAAGAATAAAATCAGAAGACACCTAAGCAAGAAATCAAATACAACTTCAAGAGCTATAAATAGAAAACCAACCTGCTCATCAGTGAAGCCTAAACAAATAATTTAAAAATTAGTTATTCATTTGTTAACTGAGAAGGAAATCAAATAGCATGTTACTTTTTGGGTTTTTTTGTTTGCTTGTTTTAAAGGCTTTAAGTGATCTCGACACCCGATGTGGGCTTGAACTCACGACCCCGAGACCCAGAGTCACACGCTCCACAGACTGAGCCAGCCAGGCGCCCCAAAGATCATGCTACTTTTAAAAATTAGGGATTTGGTGACTCTTTTTAAAAAATGGGGCAGAAAGTAGAAAATAAATGGGGATGAGTGGAAAACTGGCTAATATTTGGTCTAATTAATCTCTTAGTGTTGCCCCCTCTTTGGGCCCTGAGCAGACTGGCGTCTCATGCTTCCTGGTTTGTGCAAACCTTTTCACGTTAAGTCACACACCTGTGAAGTTACTCAGTTATTTAGCCTCGTTTACCTGCCTAAGCAGCGCCCCCAAACCAAGATCTATTTCCATGATCATTTCTCCAACCAGACACAGAAGTGCTCCACAGATACTGCTGGGCTACATTTACTGAGCGTGGGAACTTAAAAGAAAAAAATCTTGGTATATGTTTATCTTCAAAGATTACTTTAGTGTCACCAGCAAAGATGTATATAAATATATATATATATATATTTATATTTATATAAATATTTATATTTATAAATATATTTATATATATAAATATATTTATATATTTATATATTTATATATATATATAAATATTTATATATATTTATATACATAAATATACTCTCCTAAAAAGTACTGATTTTTTTTTTGAGGTCAAAAATAGAATACTGACACAAAATTCTAGTTGTTAGGTTTCTATCATTCCCATTTTGAAACCAGCAACTTCAAAATCTTCCGGGTGGACGTCTTAGAAATCTGAGTTATAGGAAATGAGAAGAGAAAAGGTAAGATTCTCTCCTTTTGCATAAATGGTAAAGCATTTGAAAACATTTTCTGGGCTTCAGATCATTTAAAAACAGTTTTTACTAGTGTTTGTGGTTGTTTTGTTTTTTCCTTTTGTGGCCCCCAGAAATCTTCATGAGAATTTTTTTATGCTTTCATATTTCACCCTTTCCTTGAACATTTCTAAACACGCGCTACCCAAACAGTTATAACCTAAGTTTTCAAAAACTTAGTGTGGCAACGTGGATTGTGTGTGTTGGACTGTTCAGTACAAAGTGAGCTAAGTGAAGAGCTATAGCTGAAAAAATTGATATGGATTAGACAAGTATGGAGAAGGAGGACCAAATCTCATATGCATCTTTCCTGGTCCCTTCTCTTACCTACCACCTTATCGAAGAGATCTTATCAAGAGATCACATGGATAGGTATCTCGACAAATAGTCAACAGCTAGGTGCCCAAATTGAGGGGAACTTGTAATATTTCTGAGCTTATCTTACCCTTACAGACGAATAACAATTCTTCATGGCCTAAGAGACCTTCTTCACCTTACACAGGAATCTGGATATTTGAATATGTCAGTATGTTCTACAGTCCACCACCAACAGTCATTGTCATTATCAAGTCATCAGTGAGTAAGTGGTAGGGAATCTGTTTACCTAAGACTAGTGTGTCCTAATTTCGGGATGACACAGAAACTCTGCACTTGTCTTCAGAAAGCATGGTGCTTACCACTGAGTGGTGTGAACACTTTAAAAGACTGCATATTTACCCATATCTCTGCCTTCCCGTTGTTCTTCCTGCATCGCTCGGCCAGAGAGGAGAGCTCGACGGTAGTTTCGGATATTAGGTCCATGTTCTTGCCCTTCACGATGATCTGCATTACTCTTCCCTTGTTGATGTGGGCGTCAAAAGTGCTGTCCCAGGGCGGGTACATAGTTGGCTTCTTCTGGATATACATTTGCCCATTCTCTGGGAACAGAAAGAAATGTTCTCATCACTCCTGTAGCCAACTCTGGGAAATAATTCAACTTGACAGTGGCCCCTGCTCCCTCTGTGCTCTAGGATATATAATTCCATTGGGAAGTCAAAAGTAACACATAAAACTAATTAGAGACAGCATACGACAGAAGAGACAGTCCCAAGGTCTATATGCAAGGTGATACGTTGAAACTGAAAAATCAATCTGGTCATTTAAGCAACAAAAATAATAATGTCTTGGACTGCCAACATTCTTTTCCTATTCAACAGTTAGTTGCTTTATTTCAAGCAAATAGAAAGACATCGGGGGCACCAAGCCTGCTATATTCAGGAGGTTAGAGTGACCTAGGTCCCGTTCTCTACATGTCATACACTTATATGCCCTGTGGGATCTTCCTTTGGTGACCTACAAAGGGTGGACACACAACTAATTAATTTCACCGTCATCTAGTTAAAAAGAGTTGACAGAAAACTACTGTGTGTCTGTCTGACACACTCCGTGACATAATTTAAGGCTTACAGTGAGTGCTCCTTAAAAAGACATTGAAAAAGTTTCCATTTGACATAAATGCACCGTGAGGTAAAAAAATTTAAAACATAACGAGCCATTATTTCTTTCTCTAATTCTCAAGTGAGGATACATTTTACATGCACCATGCACCCTATGCAAAAACTAACAAGTAACTCAGAGAGGCGGTGGTCTCAACCCATGGGCTCAGGGAAGTAGGCTGCAGACCTGCAAAAGTGAGACAACGCAGGCAGGCGGGAGACCTGGAAACGGCTGATGACAACAAGTGTGGTCAGGGTGACCAAGTGTAGGGAAAACCTCTCCAGAACCACCACGTGATTGGGAAAGAGTCTGTTAGTGTGATTACGTGATATTGGCATATTTTCCATCCCCACCGGATTTTCTGTAGTATTTATTCTTTAATCATTTCAGGAACAGCAAACTGCAGCTGTATTTGAGTGCTGGTTTCTTTTGACAAGCACACTAAGTGGCAGATTTAGCAATTCAGAGATGTCGGTAAAGCAAAAAGGAAAAAAATCCATTTAAATATGCGAACAAAGCAGTTCGGACTCCTGATGGCCCCTTCTCTCTGATGCACGATGGCAAAGCAGAACGCATGCCTACTATTTGCTAAATTGTCATGTGGGATGTGTACAAGCACTTGAATAAACAGAAACTTCTAATTTTCGATAAACCCGGCTATTAAAGGGATCGACTCTGACAATGTCAAAGGTGGAAGAGGAAGGGGAAGGTTTTGATGGCTTTCTTGAAAAAGTTCAACTGGAGACTGGACTTTTTAAAAATACCAACGGCAATTCTAATGACCACAGTAACATTTTACTTCCACACCTGGGAAGCCCCTCTTTCTCATAACTCCTCGGCTGTAACCTTTGTCCGTGCCCCTGCAAGGGACAGAGAGGCCTGTCGTGAGGCTCTTCTCACCTTCTCATTCACGAGGTTTGTAATCGCCTAAAAAAAAGGACCAGAACTCCGGATCCTAACTACTTTCGGTGACTTTTACCATTCCCAAAGGCTCCCGGGCTGAAAACACTCTGCCCTGTTTGTTCTTGTTCTGTTGACTCATGGAAAATGCAATCTAAGACCCCCAAGATGGAAAATTGGGGCAGCCACTGTGGAAAATAGTATGGAGGTTTCTCAAAACTGAAACACAGAACTACCCTACGATCCAGGACTCCCACTGCTGGGTATTTACCCAAAGAGAACAAAAACACGAATTTGAAGAAAAACGTGCGCCTCTATGTTCACTGCAGCATTATTAACAATAGCCAAGATATGGAAACGACCTGAGTGTCCAACGACACACAAATGTATGCGGAAGATGTACACCCAATGAAACAGCATGTGGCCATAAAAACAGGAGATCGTGCCACCTGCAACAGCATAGACGCTCGCTCTGGAGGGTATTCTGCTAAGTGCAATAAGTCAAATTAAAAAAGACAAATACCCTATGATTTTTTACTCCTATGTAGAATCTAAGAAAACCAAATTAATAAATACACAAAAAGCAGAATAGGACCTATAAATATGGAGAACAAATTGATGGTTTCTAGAGGGGCGGGGTGGGGAATGAGAAAAATGGGTGAAGGGGAGTGGGAGGTCCAGGCTTCCAGTTCTGGAGTGAATAAGTCATGGGGATGAAAGGTACAGAGCAGGGAACACAGCCCATGGTACTATAATAGTGTTGCCTGGTGACAGACGGTAGGTATACTTGTGGTGAGCACAGGATAACGTGCAGACTTGCCGAATCACACCTGAAAAGAATATAACACTGTGTGTCAACTATAATCAAATTAAGAAATCTAAAAAAACCCATGAATTCTATAGAAGTAATACTTGAATTCTGATGTACAGACTGATTCCTTTTCAGAACAAAACCAAAACAAAATCAAAAACCAAAACCTCCAAACTCCGCAGGCTAACCTTTTGGAAAAACAAAGTCTTCTTTTCTGACAAGGTCTCTTGATCCACACGGCTGATTAGACCAAGTTCAAAGGCAAGTCCAATAGAAGAAGAAGAAATTTTAAAGAGGCTCTCAGGAGGCAAATGTCACTGAGGTCCCCGTGCTTATTGGGAATGGGATCCAGGAGACCCATTAAGTCGAAAGCTGCTTTGAAAAACTCAAGACATTTTACACTTCAAAGGTTTCTGTGACATTTGAAAGGTTTTAGATTGGGAACAAGTGCCATTCTCACTGTTAACGAAACAGGAGAGAAATCCAGGCAGAAGGGAAATCAGGATGATTCAGACATTCTCCTCAGCTTTGATGCTCTCGCAGTGGCGAGGAGGGTGGAGTCGATCATAATGCGTAAGTCTTCCAAGGGAGGATAAAGCCAGCATGGTAGGATCTGGAAACCCAGGAGTCCGAGCTGGAAACACCTCGTTGGAGGTTCTCACCTGCTGAATTGGGTTCCTCTTGCATCTGTGAATGCCTCTCCATAGGAGGCATTTTAAGGGCTACCCGATACGAAATAACACACTGTTAACAAGCTCTGTCCCCAAGCTTTCACTCCCTACTTTGCCCCGCTTTGGTTTCCTGCCCGGCACTGACCCTAGTCCCTATATTCCGGTTTGTTCCATGCCCTTCTTCCTCTGCTGGAATAGAAGCTCTAGGGAAAAGGCAGCTTTTCTCTCCCACTCCGTAAATACGTGTAAGTCAAGTGGAATGGCTCCTATAGTTACTATGAACCTGCATCGGTGTTAATCATGTCTCTACAATGTGTCTACTAAAACATGAAAGGTATGTAGGGAAATAGAGAAAAGCAGTGAAACTGGGAAAGGGTTGGGATGTACACTTCCGTGGACAGATTTCAGGCAGAACAAGATTACTTTAATTGAATGATCTAAACCCGCAAAAGGAATCTTGGGATCTGTCGCACGTTCCCCCTTACCGTGAACTGCCTGTAAATATTTACATTTGATAAAACACGACAGTTCTTTCACTCGTCCAGGGTTTTGTAAAGACATAAGTTTTCTGAAATTTGGATTCTAATGGCTAATTACATATTCTTTTAACATTTACCTAAGCTAAACCCAAAGAAGAAATATGCCATCTTTAGGATTAATTGTAAGATTACGAAGACTTACTCGATCTGGAATCATTGGAAACAACCAGGATTCACAATATGGGTCCCATGTTCCACTTGAGTTTACCAGTAGATTTTATTGGCCCCATTACCTCCTCACATCATGTCCTCGACCCACTTCTCCTTTCCTTTGTTCCTTTTGCTTATGTAGAAAAATGGCACAGGGAAAGGGAACATGAGGTAGGAGACCTGGGTCTCCTTCAGAGTCTGTCACTAGCTCCTACGCCCTTGAGGAAGTCCTTGGCTTGGCTGGGCATCAGTGTCCCGACGTGTAAAATTAGATCGAACCAGATGACTCTAAGTTCCTGGGAGGACTTGCCTCATAGTTCACGGCAGGACCTTCCTCCTCCCCCGCCTCGAATGCCCACTCAAGCTTACCTGATTCAACGTATTCTTTGACGAGCACAGCACAGTAAGGGTTAAGAGCCTCTCCTTGACATGACTGGCAGGCCCCACAGTCGAAGTTGGACAAACCAATTCGGAGAAATGGTGACATGATTGCTCCCTGCAAAATGACAAAAGGCAAATGCTATAAAATAACTTATTTTTGGTGTCCCATTCCCACTCAGGGCTTTATCACCAGCAGCCCAGAGGCTCCAATGGTTCAACTATCCATTGGAACAAATGCTTTTTTACTTCCCCTTCTGCAAAGGACACTCCTGGGCTCACCCCAAACCACAGACTGACTTGCTAAGGAAAGAGGCTTTCCGGACGTCTCCATTATTCGACCCCATCAGTTAGAACCATAATTCCACTCTTAATTTAATGGAGTTACATTCAATAGTTGCAGAGAGAGGCAAAAATTTTCTGACATTTTATTTCTCCTATTAGTCAAGTAAGTACCCACGAAACAATATACGGTAACAAGAAAATGAGTTTAGAAAGGGTGAATCTATTTTAGTCACAACGGTTAAATATGACACCACGAAATTCTTACTCGGGCTATTTATGTGTGTGACGCACTTGGCTCTGGGTATTTAGCAACTGAACTCTATTTACTTCAGACATTTCAGGTCTACTTTCTTCAGAGTCACGCATATGTGTATATATGTATGGATATACGCACACACATATACCTATATACAGAATGAGCCTTTGAACTTTATAAACCACTTAATAAAACTCTAAATCATTGCCCACCATAAAATCAAGCTTTGTCATCTAAGGATAAACAAAGTACTTCACAAAAGCCAAATTACCAATAATCATGTGTACCTAGAGATATAGGTGAAAACCATCATAACGTTGGCTAACAAGTTCTAGGATTCTAGTCTGATTTTTCATCTGCCATTCTTTCCTTGTCCTTGTATGGCCACTCACCTCAACTAACCACCCCCCCCCCCACCCCTCAGTCTCTACTTTTTTTTTTTTTTAAACCTACTTTTCCATGAGGTCCTATTAATCTGAAACTATCCTCTGGTACTCAGGGAAAAAGTTACTTCTTTGCGTCTTCTCTCTTCTTGAACTGTTTTCTCCTCCCTCAGTTTCTCTCACTCTCTTAAGGAAGCCAAAGATAAGAAGGACGAAGTATGAGCTGTCCTTTCGACCTTCGTATAAAGAAAGGCAACTCCTTAGAATAATAGGAGCCCACACGTGAGCACCCACGGCGTACCTGGAAATCTGGGGCCCATAATCCCAAATCTGGCAGAGCCATTAAAGACCGCTCGCTCTCTGAAATGCTGGTGGTCTTTGGGTATTTTTTTGAACCTCTAGAGACAGTTTAGGGGCTGCTATTAACTTCGTGAATTCTAAGGGAGTCTCAATTTCCCACAGCTTAGCAGGTTTAATTCAAGGAGACGATGGTAGAATCATATTAGTCAGGTATCAGTCTCTGAAACACATTCTATGTAAGTCACATGTTGAAACAGTTGCTAGATGACTTCTAGATGTGTCTTTAGGGGCCCCCTTCACCCTCTGAGTTTAGGATTTTTGGACAGGAGCTGAGCTAACGACTAAGAGCTCCCTGGAGAAACCTTCCCCGAGAACCCCCCTTTCCTGGTTCACATAGGTCTTCTGGAAAAATCTATATTTCTGCCCTGATCAGGAAAGATCGTGTGTGGAGGCTCTGAAGATTTCCTCAACATGAGTAAAGATGAGTAATCAATTCGGATTTGAATCTGGAGGGATCATGGACTCATAGAGCCTGAGTTACAACCACAGTGACCTTTAGTGACAGCTGTGTCACTCTGCTATTTCCAGGCTGGGTTCAGAATTAGCAGCAGCAGCTCGACATGCACCTGGGAAAGTCTGTCTGGGGAGCAGAGCGAAACCCCCAGGGTGACCAGGGTTTCTGGGACAGTAGGGGAGAGAGTCCTAGTGGAAGCCTCTCTCTTCCAGCACAGCTTGCTTAGACATCAGCCGACTTCCTATCCCTCTAGCGGTCCAGATTCGCTTGCCCTAGCCCCTCACGAATGAGCATTTTGGCAGATTACCCAATGCATGCGCCTGTTCAATAGCCAAGCCACTGCCTCTCTTTTTAAAGGTCTAGTCACTGTGATGGGATCTGACATTCTGGCATCTAGAAGACAGAATTGGCATCTGTGTGCTGAACCTAACAGGTTGTTCGCTCAGGGATGTGTTTTTAAGGCAAAACGAAGCATTTTATTCCTGAGCTACTCAGAACTTTTTCCCCTCCTGTAACAGCAATGTGATCATTATGAAAAAAAAAAGAAAATACGCAAAATCGGTAAAAAGTCTCCTCCGAGTTCCACCAGCAAAAGCAAATCACTATGACTATTTTGATTTTGTTCTACATGCTATGCTCATACTGTGTTTATGGGATTATATTTGGCTTTTTAATTTAACATTTTGCCATAAAAATTGTCCAAGTTCCTATGTCACCTTTCTAAGCATCCTTTTAATTCTTGCACGATATTCTAATAAGGGGCACGTTTAGACTGTTTTCAGATTTTCCATAACAACAATAAAGCTGTGATAAGCACCTTTTTACAATTTTTTAAAAACAATTTAGGAATAATGCATCAGACTAGATCACTAGAGTATTCACTATTACTAGATCAAGTGGTATTACTATTTGCAAGTCTTACACGTTTAAAGAAAATAAAACCTAAAGGCAAAGACTTAACAGGGAAAATATCTACGGTAAGCACAATGGACAATAACTAAGAATCGTTCTTACATAATAAGTGTACGTAAATCTGCAAATGCAAACAAAACAAAAACGGCCTATGACCCAAGTCACTAAGTGGCAATGACACAAACTGTACCAAATATTAAAAAACAAAACAAAACATAATTGTAACTAGGTATATGGGAAAATGTTCAGCCTTGTGAGCAATTTAAGAGATCCAAAATAAAACAAGATACGGGACACCTGGGTGGCTCAGTTGGTTAAACGTCTAACTCTTGCTTTTGGCTCAGGTCGCCGTCTCAGGGTCTTGGGGTTGAGCCCCATATAGGGCTCTGTGCTCAGTGGGGAGTCCGCTTGAGACTCTCTCCTGCTCCCTCTACCCATCCCCTTCCTGCACTCTCTCTCTCGCTCATAAATAAAAAAATCTTTTAAAAAAATAAAGCAAGATACTATATAATTGCATTTATATAACATTCTTGAAAAGACAAAACTCTTTGGAGAAAACAATGGTTAGCAGTGGTTTGCACAGGGGACAGGAGACAGGGTATTATAAAGAGACAGCACAAACAAGTTTTGGAGAGAAGATGAAGCTGTACTATAGCCTGATTGTGGTAGTGATCACAGAAATCTAGATTTAAATTCACAGAGTTATACAGCAAGAACGACCATCAATTTTGCCATATGGTCATTTAAAGACCAAAATTTTAAGATCTGCTACTGGCATTTCAAGGCATGGACTATAAATTCAGAGGTTATATAGATAAAATACACATTAAATACAGATGAACGAATACACATTAGAAAACTGGAAATTCATATAATAAAATATTAAAATCTAAAGTAATCAAGAGTAGCTTCAATTTACCGAAGGGAAAATGTCAGAGCCTTAAGAAAAATAAATAGCTTTTACTCTGCTATTTAAGCTCTTTGGAAAATTTTTGCATTTTGGAGCCAATAGCTGAGAAAAAATAATATTAGAATTTGATAATGCATTTTCTTGGGGGATCCATTAATACTCAACTCTGGATTTAAACTATAATAATAAAAACGAGTTAAAATACTGAAAATATAAAATACAACACAATGATATTTTTTACCCATGCAATTAGCGAATATTTTTGAAATGCTCTTACCTAACACTGGCAAGGACAACACGAATCATATGCTTCGATATAATGCTGTTGTGAGTGTCAATTTCCACAATCCTGTTGAACACACGCACACCTGTGTGTGTATGTGCAGTATGCGCGTGTGTGTGTGTGCGTGTGTGTGTGTATATATATATATATATATACACACACACACGCACACACATATATATACACACAGAGCCTTAGAGAGAAGATCGGTAATAAGCATAGAAGGGTAAAATTGACATGGAAGAGTGTTGCGGGCTGGCCTTTTGTGCTCAGAGCTCGATGCTAAGGGAGAAGGGGGATTTCCCTGGGTGCTAAAATAGAAAGGGGAATTGCTGTTACAATAATACATGTACTGGAATAACATCCATCAGCGACGCCTTCGCTAGTCTCTCTGTGGAATGCAAATTCCGTAAACGTCCTCTCTGCCGGCCATTCGTGGTGGTGTCAGCCTTTACGACAAGCAGTGTGTGTATAGGACGGACTGGCCAGCGCAGCAGTCAGATCGGTCTGCAGACCTCTCTTCTGAACTACACAGTCACACACTCCATTCCCTCCTGGACAGCTGCGGAGGACCCTCGGCCTGCCAGGTCCAAGGAGAACTCACTGTCCTGCCTTTCGAATCTGCCCCTTCTATTTTACCAGCTCGGCGACTGGAACCACGGCTCTCAGCTCAGCGTGCAGAGGTCACGTTTCCCCTCTCGCTCCAGAGCCCGTTTGCTTTGTTCCTTCCTGCTCCCCTCTCTGCTCCACTCGCCTTAACTGGACTCGAGTCTCACGGCAGCTTACCTGTCCCTCTACCCAGTCCTGGCACCTCTCACTCCCAGGCCCATCTCCATGCTGCAGCCCAAAGGATCTTACTTAGGACTGTGCAGAACTAGTACCGTTTCTCCAAAGTGTCAAGTTGTTTCACGGCTCTGGGCTTTTAGTAATGCTGTTCCCCTTCCCTGGAAAGCCTTCTCATTTCACTCCATCCTCTATCTGCACCCCACCCCCACTTCCTCATCTTCCAAGTTCCTGCTCAGTCCCTATTCTCTTTGAAGCCTTTCTTCCCTCTGCCCCCATCGTCCTCCCTCCAGCACATCGTGGTGGAATCCACTCAGCCCTCCAGGTCCCCCACAGCTTTCTGGGCATTGGGAGACAGCACTTGCCATATTTATTTGCCATGGCTTGCTAGTTCACATTTCCGAGTGGGGCAGATCTTACAATCTCAAATTCTCTGTCTCCTGTTCCCAGCCTCCAAATCTGGGGGACATAGCAGAGCCCCACCAGGATTTCTCCTGGATAATTCTTGAGGTACCACTGACACTCGGAAGAGGGACATGACTCAGACCATAGAAGTCCCGCTGGTTTCATCTGCAATGTATCTAGCAAAACCCCTCCAGAGTGAGTGCATGTGGGTGCCTCACTTACTAGACCTGAGCTGTGATAAAGGGTTTTCTCTATTAACACATGCCTTTGGACATTTTAGTCAACTTCGTGGAGTTGTGGAGGAGATCTAGTGCCTGTCCTCACACAGCCAGATTTCCCTATAATATTTTATTAGATGTATTGGTTCATGTTCGTCTTCCCAAATAGGGCTGTGAGCTCTGAGAGCAGGGACCAAGCCTTCACCATCCATGCATCTGCAGGGATGATCTCTCTGTCTGATATGCAATCGATGCTCAATGCATTTTTGCTAAGGAACTTAATTTTCAAAAGGAAGGCTTCTGAAATAATCCCCTAGTCTTCATGCATTTCCTTTACCTGCAAAGGTATACTCTGGTCCAATTAGGCGGCAGGCAGCAGTAGAGGAAGTCACTACAAGGGAAAAGTCCCAGGCATTGTTACAGACAAAGAACTGATGCCATTATGAACTCAAATGCAGAATTATTTAGCCTCCCTAAGCCTGTTCTTTCGTTTGGAAAGTGGTAATAGTGCCATTACTTGTCTCAAAGGGCTATGCGGATGGAATGGGCAAATACAGGGAGGTGCTTAGAACGGGGCTGGCACAGGGCAAACTCAAAAATGTTCGTTGTTATGATTATTACTGCAACTCTGATATATTTTCCAATGGACTTTACTGACTTTATTCGTTTGTACCCCTCCCCCCCCAAAAAAAAGGGCAGGAAGAGAGTAGAAATAGTCTTTTAGGAGCCTATCTGGGCTGAATTATGTGGCCTCCCTCTGTGCTCTGCCACTGAGCTCCCATAAAACCCCACATGTATCTCTCCGAGAGCACTTACTACCCTCTGATAGAATCGTCTCGATGCCGGCACTTATCATGATGGACTGTCAGGATGCCCATCCAATCTGTGCTTCTGCTCTCTCAGCTGCGAAATACCATCATAATACACACTTTAAATTTGCAGAGAATCTTTACTCTTATGACTCAATGTTTTCACCTTTAAGTGTGATCTCATTTGTCTTTAGCAAGTGGCTACGACACGGGGAGATGCCAAGTATAATGGCTCAGCAGCGTGCTTAAGGTCATACGCCCTTGAGTGCTGAGCCGAGAATTCTGGTCTTGACTTCCTGGGTGCTGACTCACCTACTTACCCGGAGTGACTCACCTACCACCATTCACATCTGCCAGATGCTTTCACAGTAATGTTAAGGATTGCCACCACATAACAAAACCTGAGGAAGAGAAGTTCCATAGAAATAGAAAGCCACAGAAGTTCTATATGCTCTCATCAGCTAAAAAAATACTGAGACTTCTCTTTCTCTGCAGCAAGTGAGATAAGAATGAGCGTACTTCTTTATTTCAAAACAAAAGTGTGGACAGCATGTGTATTGCTATCATTTAGCAGGAGGGTCTCAGCGACGGAGGGAGAGTCTCACAGAAACATCAAAACCTCAAACTTATAGAAGAGAGAACACCAATCAACGGTCGACCCGGGAATGAGAGACAAAAAGCATTCGATGGCATCCAAGTGGGTCAGCTCAGCCAAAGTTTGGGAAATGAGACATCAGGCAAATGTGGGCAAATTAAGGAACATCTGTAGCTTTTATGTTTCTTTACAGATAGATTCCTTGAGTAAAAGTGACTGTTGTAGAAAATAACTTATAAATTAAGAATAACTTGCCTTGCAATGGGCAGAGAAGAAAGATGGCAAATAGTGAACAATCGAAAAAAAGTGTTTCACCCGTCGCTAAAACTTCTACAAAGTAGTATAGTAAAAAGAATCAGATTAAATATTAGCCTCTTGCCCCCAAATATGGGCTCAAAAGAGAATTAAAATAATAAGCATGACCTGAGGATAATATTTTAAAATAACCCCATGGTATGTGTTGCAATGACCAAAGAATGTGAGCCCAGCATTCGACCAGCTGTTAGAAATAGTAAGGGAAGGGGACATAGTGACAGGGCTAGTACTGCTCTCCCACCTGAAAACACTAACAAGACATCCCCCCACCAACGGTTAGGGACTGAGCTGCATCCCCCACGAATTCACACATTGAGACCAAAAGCCCCCACGTGACTGTATTTGGAGCTAGGGTCTTTACAGAGGTAACTGAGGTTCAATGAGGTCATAAGGGTGGGACCCTAATCCGATAGGATAGCGTCCTTATAGGGAGAGGAAGCAACACCAGAGATTTCTCTCTCCCCATGATGTGAGGACACAGTGGGAAGGTCCTATCAACATGCGGGAAGAGAGCTCCCACCAAAACCAACTTTGAGGGTAGCTTGATCTTAGACGTGCAGCCTCCTGAACGAGGAGAACCTCCCAGTTTGTGGTACTGGGTTATGTCAGCCCCGGCAGAATATAACTAATATCACCAAAAATAATGTAGGAACAAAGCAAATATTGAAATGTAGAAAACAAAACACCCGGGGTGACACTGTTGCTATTCTGACACTAATTTTAATGTGTGACACGAACAGATAGTCCAATAAAGTGTAGCTCTGATCAGATTACACATACCCCAGAAAACTGTCCCAGTCTTTGCTGAATTAAATCATGGCTTCTTAACCTGTTATCTCAGAGCCCCCACGTGTTGGCTCCCACTTGCCCTCCCCACCCAGCACGCTGCCTAACATATCGCAGATTGCCTGCTTGCTGACCGTCCATCTCGGTGGCTGTGTGCACCAGTCCCCCCATCTGGAATGCTCTGTCGTCTCCCCCCATGCGCAACTGCCATCCCCCAATCCTTCTCATTGCTGGGGGACCTCACTCACATACAGCCTCATTTAGAAATCCTTCCCTGCTCCCTGAAGAAAGAGGAGTGATTTATCTGATGGGTAAGTTTTAGAAGAACAAACTGCACCTGCCAAGCCCAGACCCTCCTTTCTTCTGGGGGGAATTTGCTGACTCTCAGCACATTTCTCCACTCTTCCCTGCTGGGAGGCCAGCCATTGCCCGGCATGGCTCATGACGCCATGAAAAAAGACCAACCGATTGGCTTGAACATCTTAGCCATATCCACCACACCAGCCTCCAGTTGATTTTTTTTTCCATCTCTCTGATTTCTGATCTCTCTCTCCATTTGTTCCAAATACCAACAAAACCACAGAAGGGGTTACGTATGGACCCCCCACGATGCACACGTAAATTCACATGTATGTAAAGAGCTCTGCATAGCTTCTATTACTCAGTCTTCCCAGCAAGTCCGCGAGCTGGGTACAATTAGCTCCGGTCTGTAGATAAGAAGCCCGAGGCTTGAGTGGGTAAGTAGCTTGCCGAGGGTCACGGAGCGAGTCAGGAGCAGAGCCTGGATTCCGGGCTTGGTTGCTAAGCATCTCCACCCAAACTAGTTCATTATTTCTCGTTAGAAAATGCCTTTTAAGGGTTAGCGCAGGAAGGAAGGGAAAGCATGGCGATTTCCCCACAGAGTGGTTTCCGTCTGCTCTCGCAGCCCCTAATTAGAAAGGACTATCCCAACACCCATGTGGGCTTTCTCGGCAGCCGCCATGCTGCCTACTTGCTTAATGACTGTAGGTGCTAATCCGATGGTTCTCTTTGTCAGTACCTGTGGTTTAATGATCTCTCTACCCCGTCGCTGTGAAAAAGTGGGTAATATAATTGGAGCTGAAGTTTCCTGGAGTAACATAAGCTCTCCTCCGGAAGTGAGGTCAGTGCCGCTGACCTGGGCCACAGCCCCGGATGTCACCAGTGTGTGCTCTCACAGCTCCCTGCTCCTGCCGCTCCTGCTGCTAGAGAAGGGGGGTTGGGATGGATGAGGATTTACATGGCCAGGGTCCAGAACAAAGCTGACTGCTTCACATAAAGCTGGGAGGAACTTGGTCTTCTTGGCACCATTTTCTAACCACAGTCAGGGTAATCACTTACTGAGTCCAAAGATGCTGCCTCGTAAAGGAAGCAAATTTAATCTATGCTCTGTCCCTCTGTCAATATTTACTCTTAAAAGACAATCTTCACCACACAGGCACATACACACGCATGCACAAAGTAACTATGAAGTGAACCTGTTAATTAGCTTGACGGTGCTGATGTTTCGCCATGTATAAGTACCTCCAGTCCCCAAGTTGTATACCGTAAGTACATCCAAATTTAAATTGTCAGTTAGATCTCAATCACATTGGGGAGAAAGAGACGATTTTCTCTGTGATTCTACCTTTTTGTCAACCCGGGAACTCTCCCGAGACACAGGATACTTTGTAATCTTCCTAATGCCCAAGAGTAAGAGTAAGAGTCTTCTGCCCGGAAGTCAGGTGATCAGTGAGGAAAAGCATACGACCTCATCCAGAGGTGAGAGACAAGAGCCGGGGCCCAGGGTACCAAGGCCAAGGCCAGGCCTTGACTGAGAAGGTGATGCTGAAGTCTCCGGACACACAGTCCACTTTCCTCTGGCCTTGGCACGGCCGTAGACACAGAGGATGGAGACACACGGATGAGCTCACAGGTGTGGGATAAAATCCAGCTTTTACAACTGCACAGTCTGAGACAAATGACCTCATTTCTTTGTGTCTATGTTTCCATATCTATAACACAGGGAAAATAAAAGATCTACCTCGTACAGCTGTCATGGGGATAAAATGAATTAACTTATGGGAAATGCTTACAATAGTGTTTGGTGGATTCACTTGGGACTTTTCCCAGCAGAGTATCCTTAGAAATTCTCCCTGATGAAAATGAGTTGCCAATGATGGTAACTTGCTCAATGGATTATATTATACCCCTAAACTACTGGCTAAGGAAAGAAGCAACATGCACGTCCATTTTTTTGTCATTACTAAGCATCTGCTAAACCTACTTGCCATATAAAAAGCACCGTGCTGGATACAAGAAGGGGGTTCTGAGAGCCTGGACTTGACTTTCTTGCCCTTTTATCCTGTTGATAAAGCGACGTGGCCAGTTAGTGTGGACTTTGTGTTAGAGACAGAGAAAACAAGAAATGGCAACCGAGGCTCTCGCTTCTGGGTAAGCCACCAGCAACACACCCCTGCCCTCCCACTGCTGCTGCTACCACACCCCACTTCCTCCTGAGGGTGTGTGACGCTTTTCAAAGAAAATACAGTATTTGGTAGTATCGCCGCAGCAAACGGAAATGGCGATGTTCAGGCCGCAGATGAACTAAGAGTTTTGTGCAGAGTAACAGACAGGGAATCCTCCGTGTGTCGGCCACGACACGCAACGCTGCTCTGAGTTACTGCCCATCACATGAAGAGTGTTGCAGAGAAGGGGATGGGATGGACCAGGGATGGGGACCAGGAGAAGAAAAGAAAGAGGCAGAGCGCGGTCAGATGATCTTGGGTAGATCTGCGTGCATGTGAGGCTAGGGGAGTCACCCACGTCTTGTTGCACAGAGAAACATCCCCAACGTAGAGATGAGTGGGTTGTAAAAGGATGTTTGTAATTACAGCTGAGAATCCATGGAAACTGAAATTAGAAACTATTTAGGTTCCGACGCTCGCCCATTAACTGACCTATTAATCTGTTCATTCAGAATGAAGTCAAAATTAATTTCTAAAATGGACCAGCATTTGTCCCTGCTCTGGGTTATGAGATCCTCTACTTGTCTTCCTTCCTGAGACGAGTCAAATCTATTGTAGGGTTAGTAGCCTGTTTGGGGTCCATTTTCTCCTTTTAAAACCCACAGCCCCCTCTGATTCTCAGGGAACATGAGTTGTACCGCGTGAGAAGAGAACATCCGTATCGTCGGCCACAACTCCGGCGGTCACCCACCTCGCCGGCGCGATGGGAACCCACTAGCTCGCAGGTTCTCACTGACCATCAGCATCCATGGGAGAATTCTAGAAAGGCAGATGCCCCGACCCCACCCGGACGCACGGGAATCAGAAGCTCTGAGGGCAGGACTCAGCGACCCGAGGCCTTCCCCTTACGGGCTGTGCACTGAGGTTCGGGAAAGAGAGCGCTAGCGTCAACTCCACAACTCCATCAACAGGCCCGTGTCCTTCTCATTTTGACTTGCCCAGGACCGAGCACAGTGCTGGGCACTGGGTGGTTCTAAGTAACTCATCCTCCACCAGGGCGATCTGCCTCCGGGGGATGTTGGGCAATGTCTGGAGACCTCTTTGGTTGTCACAAACGTCCTGGAGGGGGTGCGACTCACATCCGGTGGGTTGGGGCCAGAGATGCTGCCGAACGACCTATAACACGCAGGACAGCCTCCACACAAAAGCATCGACAGCTAAGTACATGCACTAAATGTGGTGAAGTCCGAGGATTTCCCTTATCCATCCATCACCGTCTCTCACCCCTTCCCCACAGTCAGTGAATTCTAGCCCCGCAGAAAGAAGGGAACGCACAGGCCTGGGGCAACGGGTCTCTCTTTTCCATACTGCCTTCCCATTTGGGGACCACGAGTAGCCCAGTAACTGACATACAACACACTCACAATAAGTGTCTTTCGACAAATCAATTAGGAATGGGTAAATCAGTGAACAAATTAGTTGATCTGTTTTGTTTTTTTTTTTCTTTTTGAAAGCGGAAAGGGCTCCTAGTCATCAAGGGGTCTATCCTCTCTCGTAACAGATGAGGGGATTAAGGCTCAGAGAAATTAAGGCAAGAGATCAAAGTTACCTGTCTGATTAGTGAAAGAAGTGTGACTAGGGCCCAGGTCCCCTAGATGCTTCTGCATTTCTCTCTCCACTGTGCTTGTATTCTATGATTGTGGGCGCCATTCAGGGAGGAGTGGGATCTGGACAAATGGCTGGGTTTATACTCTAGTATATGCACGGAGTATTAGTACTGCTCACACAGAAAGACTGCATAACCCACCAGATGTGAGATCCATGGCCTGCTCCGATTTATTTGTGATATGGACAATTTTGTGGATTTTGACCAGCTGCAGCAGCCGCAGATACAATAAGTCAGGCACTGAGCCTGTGAATGAACCCAGCTGACGGCCCGACATCCCCAAGGAGGTTTTCTGTATTCATCACATACACACAAAATGTGAAGAGATTAAAAACTTTGCTTCTTTAAAGAAAAAAAAATGGTAAAAAGAAAAAGCAGCATTTGATTATGGGCTAGATCTCTTGCAAATGCCAAGCTTTGACTTTACTTGGTGAATTTTTCGTGCGCTCTTAAGATTATTTTGTGATCAGAGCCATTGTTTGAAATGTACTTCAGCCTATTCTTCTAAGACAACAATCTCCTAAAAGGGCGGCGCAGCATTTCATGACTGCAATTTCATTGTTCTCCAGAGGAGAAGGTAGGTGGAGTGAATAACTATCTTCGTTTTAACAAGGAATCCATTACAGATCAGTGGCAAATAACAAGTAATATGCATAGAGTACTTGACAGTTTACAAACAGCTCTTCAAAAACGAAGGTAATAAGGAGGTTGCTAGTGCTAATAGGTACTGGAAATTGCTTTTGTTTTTTAAAATTGGTTCTTCATCAGAGTTGAGAAGCATTGTTTTTTTTTTTATTGTGTGATGTTAGTCACCACTGGTATCACAATACTTGCTAAATTGCAATCTACTCTAATTTTCTACTTATCTTTTTATATTCACCCCCACCACTTGAATATAAGCTCTTCAGTTTTAGAAGCAATGTCTAGTTTTGGGTTTTGTTTTTTGTTTTTTGTTTTGTAGACTTCATTTCTTAGAACAGTTTTAGATTTATGGCAAAATTCAAGAAAAGCTACAGAGATGTCCCACACCCCCCCTGCCTCCCCACAGCCTCCCCCACTATCAACATCTTCCACCAGATGGTACACTAGTTATGATCCCTGAACCTGCCCTGTACTCACCACATCACCCCGAGTCCATAGCTTACTTTCGGGTTCATTCTCAGTGTTACGCATTCATTGCATTTGGACGAATGTATAATGACAGGTATCCATCAGTATAATATCGCACAGAATAGTTTCTCTGTCTTAAAAATCCTGTGATCAGTCTCTTCATCCCTCCTTCCTCCCCAGCCCTAATCGATATTAAAATAAAAAATAAAGAAATAATAATAGAAATTATGTGGTGCTGGTAGCAGAAGAGTTGGGCAGATTATCAGAATAAGATAGAATGTCCTGAAACAGATCCAAACATTCACGAAAGTTTTGTGTACAATGAAGATGGCATTTGAAGTCAGTGGGGAAAGGAAGGATGGCTTCATAAATTGGGCTGTGGCCATTTGCTAAAACCTATATTAAAGCTAACATCAAAATAAAATTGACAGGTTGATGATATTAATGTAGAGATAAAACCTCTCCACCACTAGAAGTACTAGATATGTAGACTATCTGTAGATTAATAATTATATCCTTTGGAATAAGGGAGGACTTCTCAAATATGATACCACAGACCAGCTCCAGAAAGGACTAAGTTTCTATACTATGTTACCTAAAAATGTATACTTTGTTATACTTAACATAGTATAAGAAAAACAACAAATTAGGAGACACAATTGTAAAGTATGTGACATATATGTCACATATATTTTCACATATATTTGACATATATGTGAAAAGCTATTAAACATCAATCAAAAGAGATAAATCTAATAATGAAATATTATTTGCCTACTTAAAAAACCTGGCAAAGTTTGAAAGCAGACATCTCACAAAATAAATATTATGGGAGGGTGAATAAAATATGAAAAAGGTCAACTTCACTAGAAAGAAAAGAAATGTAAATTAGCCAGCTCCATAATCCCTTCTCTGCAATTCCAAAATCCAAAATGCTGAGAAAATAGAAAAAAAATTATTCGGTATTATAAACTAATTTTGTAGCACGCCTGAGATAGGCTATTTAAGATCTATTTATTACACTAAACATAACTGTTAACGTCCTCCCCCCAACATGCAGTTTATTGGGAATATTTTGCAATATACACTGTATAACTTTATAACCTTTATAAAGGATAAATTTGGAAACAGATCTGGTCATAATGGTTTGGAGAAGGGACATGTCCGATCTTTATGGAAGAAAATATGTATCAAATGACTTTCAAATAAGGCAAGTATATGAAGGCACACATACGAGAATGCCCACTGAGGCATTGCTTAATAATGGCATAACCAGAAACAGCCTTAATGTCCAAAAGTATGATACTGCTGGAATATATTATGGCAAATAACTATGATGGAATATCTTACAACCAGTAGATTGTTATTCACTACAATAATACCCATCCCCCCACCCTCCTCCCTCTGAAACCCTCAGTTTGTTTCCTGGAAATCTCAGTGGGAAAAAATCTGAACCGAAATGCCATCACTGGGTGGACCGGATTTTAGGTGATTTTAAGTAGTTATTTTTGAGGAGTTTACAATTATGATTTTTAAAAATGATCTTGTATAACCCAAAGGGAAAACTGCTTTTCATATAGTGACTCATCTTTCACTCCTAACTGTTATGTAAAGTAGGATGGATGGTTCGCATTACAGAGAAGGGAGAACAGATGCCTGTGGGAGTTAGGACTTTCTTCAAGGTTACAGAACTTGTATGATGGGGCCTGTGTCCTCTGATTCCAATGTCCCTTTCCATGGCAAGCCTCTGCTGACCTGGCCCTGGATGTCACCTGGCACGCGTTCAGACCCCTGGCCTTGGTGGCACTTGGCAATTCAAAGAGTCATTCTTTCATTTACTACCACCTGATTGGGCACGCTGTGTGGAGAAGGTGTCATGGGAAAGCACTACGACAACGAAGTCATAGCTCTTGATTTCAAGGCTATTCCAATTCTTACAATAGGGATTCCTAATTTAGAAAATAGTGGTCTATAGGTCCATTAATAAGTAGCTTGTTTAGATCAGAGAATAGATTTTTTTTCCCCACAGAAGTGTTACCCATGATGCTGAAGCCGCACGTGCACATTTTCTGAAGTACTACGTGATACCCCGAAACCACCTACAGTGGATTTACAATGGACTTTCTAGGAAATGCATCCCAACCTCCCATTGGAGTTTCCGAACACAACCCAAGACAGCTTGGGGCAGTCAGGTCAGAAGTTCTTCGTTGTTTTTACTGAGCAGCGGGATCCAGGCCACCCGAGGGGTTCCATGGCCAAGGGCAGTGAGAGTAAGGGTGCGGGGAAGGACTCTGGGGAGGTAGCAGAGGTTGGGGAGACGATCCGGGCAAGTGATGCTAAGCATGGAGAACAGAGGTGCAGCAGGAAAAGAGGACAGGGGCTGAGGGTGGGAGTGGAGACAGGGCAGTGGAGAGTGAGGCCAGGGAAGGTGAACTCAGAGAAAGAGGAGGATGAGGGCAAGAAGAAGAACGTGTGCAAATGGTGGTCTCCAAAAGGGGGCATTTGAAGGTCGGGGCAGGCTATGGTGTAAACCTTACAACGGGCACAGAGATGGAGAGCTGCCCCCTGATCCGTTCCCTTCGATTCCCCTGTAGCTGGATGTGGCCAATGACAGGTGAGCCTTGCTCATCGCCAACCTCCAGGCAGGGCCCGCGTGCCTCCTGCCACTGGCTGGAATACGGGGGGGGGGGGGTGGCACTGAATTGCCTTGGCAGTCATGTTGGCGACGTGCTTGGTCACCTGAGCCTGGACTCTCAGGTGGGAGGGAAGTCAGCTGTCAAGCTTATACCACTGTCATTTTGGAGCTCTGGAACATCAGCCAAACGTAGAGACTAATGAATACTGCACTTCTCAAGACTTTAGTAAGAAGTATGGATATAACTGAAAGCATCTTCCGAACGATAATTATCCTGATAACAAAACAGAATTTTATTCTCATATTCTACAAAGTCCTCCTTCCCCCTCTGCTCCTTCCTCTTCTCTGCCTTCAGAATGACCAGCCAATTCTCCCTGTCCTGCTCACAAGAAAAGGAGGAGGAGGTGACAGTGGTAGCCAAATGGGGCATCTGGCATCAATGTCATGTTCCCGTCCCCACAACCGACAGCATAAAACAAACAAACCCGAACCATCTTCTGGGCACAGATATTTCCCCGAGGTTTAAAAATTTGAAATTCAAATCTGCCTGGGGAAGATCTTTGGGAGAGAAAGCAGAAGGAAACGCACTGTATGCTTAGGACCTCTGTCATGCTCTGGGACACAGCCTTTTCCTCCTTGAAACAAACAAACAAACAAAACCCTACAATATCTTGAAAATACCCCTGCTCCTAATTCTCAACATCTCTTATCCCCAGGGCTCAGAGTGGAGTGAGCACTGGTCAGGCAGCCACTGCAGTAGGCTGGTCACACTTAAGGGACAGAGAGACGGGTCCTGCGGCGTGTGGGATGACGGAGCATGGATTCGTGGACATGCAGGAGGGCTGAGGACTCTCGGCTCCTCACTGGGGGCATTTGTGAATGGCTCTCGGGACGTGGGGGATTCCTTTTCTCTCTCGCTTTTGTTTGTTTTTAAAACCAACATTTCATCTTGTTCTACAAAGAATTGAAAGCCATAAGCTGTTTCGTCAATCTGTACCTCAGTTTACCTCTCCAGGAAATGAGTAAGAATCAGGGATAGCAGAATCGGACATTGACTCACAATGATTTCACATACATTTCCTCCATTTGAATCCTGTGGTCTTCGGACATATTCGAGTTGGTATTCTCATCCATTTTCACAGACAGGAAAATAGGCTCAGAGAGGTGAGGACATTTGTTCGAGGTCACACAGCTAATCGTGGTGGAGTGGGGACCAGAACTCGAGTGTCGCCGATGCTGACCTGAGGGCCCTCTGCTAAGACATTCTCTCCCCTTTACGGGGTCTTTTCAAGCTCAGTTCCGTTCTGTAAGTCATTATTTTTAGTTACATCTGACTGAGGGAGTCCTGCTGACATTTTTGTCCGGACACCTCTGGGCTCCCCCCGCGTTCTCCGCAGCTGGTTTGCGCTGCGGAGACGTGATGATTCAAAGGTATTATCCATCTAATGCTGCTCGAAGGTTCTCAAGGGGCGCCTTCACCTGAGCTGACCCCACTAACGAAGCCGCACTTCCTGTCTTTGCAAAGTTGGTCAGGGAAGCAGGAGCAATACTGCCTTTCTCTGGTTCCACGTCCACGGGGCCGCCCTGCCCACACTTCCTCCTCCGGGGCCTCTGTAGGTCTGTGCTTCCTCCCCGGTGATGGGATCGCAGAAAACACAGCGCCGGAAACAGAGCGTCTGGCCTTCGTGCAAATAGGAAGGCAGAGAGGGAGGAGGGAGATTTGCTCCTTGGGCCCTCTCTCCCCAGAGGGACTGTGCACACCGCCTCCAGGAGGAACAAGATTGGGACGGGGGCTCCTGCCAGCGTCCCCCAGAATCCGCCTGCATTCCTGGCTGAAATGCCCCTCATCTTGCTGGGCGGGTTCGACTCTGTAGCTCGTCTAGGGAGAATGTCTACCGGCATCCGACCTCTGGGGCCGCAGGACCGGGGCCCGGGACGGCGGACTTTGGGCGCAGCAGGACACGGGCAGGCAAGTCTGGCCCAACCTGTCTACACCAATTACAGCTACGTCTTTGCTGGGCCTGCAGCGAGCTAAGAGAGCCAGGCTGGATTCTGATGGGAGAAGACGGCGTTCTAGCAGGAATGATTCTTAGTGGAGAGACGAGAAGCATCTCATAGAAGCTGTTTCATTGGGAAACGTTACATTCTTGGTTTCCAATCTGCAGTTGGCATGACGAGGTTCGAAGGGCATGAGGAAAGGCTCTTCAAAACCAAGACTCCTCCCCAGAGTCCCCAAGACTCTGGCTCCTTCTGCTTTCAGAGAACCCAGGCAGCCCGGAAACTGAGAATTTCCTTGCTTAGCGGTGATGCCACAACGCTGTCACCGAGGTGACGTGGGTCTCTCTCTGCTGCTCGGAGGGAGGCCGGAGTTGGAGCGAGAATGAACCTCCCATGTCCGATTCGAGGCTGCCTGTCAACCTTTAACTGAACTGTTTCCAAACAACCCGTTAAGGAAGTACTTTTAATTTGCCTTTAATAATTGAAAGTGACGCAGCTAAGCATCAGGTTCCAGTTCTTCGCAGGAGGGAAGAAATATTAGCGCATTTGATAATGAGAGCCTCCGCTTTCCTCTCTGTTGACCGTAAAACTTTGTTTTATCATAATTCCAGGACTCATCGGTGAACAACAGTGACATGTTAGAACTTGGAGAACTTTGCCGAAAGTTACATATACTGACCTTGTGGACACTCTGAATTCAGCACACGGAATCACAGATTGCATAAAAACTCTTTCCAGAGAATACTGTGAATCCTCAGATGTACATTTAGCTATGACAATCCTTTAATATATATACACATATAGTTTTAATTTGGTTAGAGATTCTCTCCCATACTGAAATTTACCTCCCAGCTATCACTTCCCCCACTTATCCTGAGATCGTCGCTCCTTGGCACTGGCTGGGCCATGTCCATATGTTGAGCAATAGGATTATAGGACACTCTGGTTAAGTGTCTCACTGAAACCCAAATGCTCCCTTGCCAGCCTAGGATTTCACTAGTCTGGTAAACCTACAAAAAATGGAAATTAGGGGAGTTTGGCATGAAATTTATTCAATCTGTGAATTCTGCTGATTATCACTTTTTTTTAAACAACTAAACAGAAAACTTTCTGCTATATTAAAAGCCTATTTCTCCCTTTTAAGTGAAGATCAGAAAATTGCTAGTTAGGACTCCTCTCAATTATCTTGCTTATACTGATGTGACATATAAAAGTCACCCCCAAGCCTTCTCTTTTCCATACAAAGTAATATCTATTCTTCATAGTTTTCTCCAAAAAGTATTCATATTCAAATTTCAAATGATTATTTTTTTCCCTACTCGCTGGATAACATCTGATTTCCATGTGAACTTCTTAAAATGCTGAGCCCAAGGGCATTTCTGCAATATCAAGTTCAAGGTCTAGGAAAGCGAACACAATCGCCATGTTCTTTGATCTCTGCTAGAGGCAGGAGCCTGGGCTATGCAAAGGGACCAAGGTCCTAACTGTGGCCGGTTCTTGTGTTCGCACCAAGAATGAGAAGCCAATACAAAGCTCAGGGAGGAACTGGCAAGTCTGGGAAAATCACTTCATCTCTGTGGGTCTCAGCTTCTTGGCCTACGAGACACGGGAGTAGGGATCAATCTCTCCAGTCTCTTTGTGCCTCAACCCCCTACGGTGAGGGCTGGCTTCCGGGCTTGCTAGCTGTGCTCGCCATTCTGCTATTCTAACGAACCCGCAGACAGGAGCCTGCCATCCTGGAGAAACACCCTTGCATTCAGATGTTATAGGAATAACATATAAATGATCTGTGCAGTAACATGGACACAATAAACATTCACGGAGCACGGACGACAGGCATTTCCTCCTTGCGACACTTGCATTTTAGTGGGAGCAACACAACGTGGACACGGCAGCCCCGACGGAAACCACGGACACGTGAGGAACTCTGTGTCTAATTTTAGTCCCAACGGTTCTAAGACAGGAGCAGCATTTGAGCGCGAGTCAGCGTCCGGATTGTCAGGTACGCTTTGCCACCCATCTTGCAGCTAGATTGTGGCACGCACGGGCACGTACTAGGAAGTCAGAAGATCAGCGCAGTGTTGAATTTGCTGTCCTGCCCAGGTCACTTGTCTGCTTTGCACTTCGAAGTCCTTATCTAAAAAGCACGGAGGTAATAACATTCACGACATCACAGTTTCCTTAGGTATCCCTAGGAACGCAGTGGGAAAATCTACAACCCATAAGGTGTAGGATATTCCAAGGTCAAGTTCACATTCTCTTCATTGTTTCTGCCAAAGAAACTTGTAAAAAAAAAAAAGTTTCTTTTTCTACTTTGGGTTCAGAAGGTCCCAGAGCTAGGAGGAGTCCCCACTGCCAAGCTGTCCTTTCCCCGCGTTAGAGGTCCTTGTGCGGGGCTCTACGAAAAGTCTAGGGGTAGGAAGTGAACTCGTCTTCCGGGCAGAGCACAGCTTCTAACTGCCTGGCAGGGAGGCACCCGGCGCCTGCCCGCCGCTGTCCTTTGAAGCCAGGCCTGTATTTCTGTCTGCTCAGTAATCGGTGCGCACACACCCTACTGTGTTTGCTTTTAAAAAGAAGAGAAGAAAAAGTCACACGGGTGGAACCCAGGCATCCGAAAACACCGTCAGCACGGCACACGCGTCCTGACATTTTCTGCTGAGCCCGCTCGGGTTTCTTTGTAGCTCTGAAGGAAGGAGAAAGCCAAGTGGGGACGGGTGGAGTTGGGAAAAAGGCAGAGGAAGGAGTAAGAACTATCTGTCTGAGTAAACTCACTCGTTCACTCTCACAATTCTCGAGTTCATACATCATTTTCAAGCCAGCAGCAACTTCTGTCACCCTTATCCATTAGAGAGAAACCAACCGCTATTTTGTGGTTACATAAGAAAAGCAAACATACACCTCCAGACGCTTGAGACTGTCATTAAGGATGACACACACTCACTCGAGCAGAGCCCAGTTCCTGACAAGGCTGTCCTGTGCCCAGTGGGGCTGTTCTTCAGGGAAACCCATGCCAGTGCTGGAATGCACCGCGTAGGGAAATCTGGGTACTGGCCATACTGTTTCCGCCCGTGCCCCTCCTGGCATTCCCTTGTCAGGTGCGTCCTTCCTGGCTGAGACGACAGTGATCTTGTTGGACTTACGCTGCGTATAGGCAATTGTCAGGACTGGGAACCAGCATTCTGACCCTCCTCATTATGGGAAAAGGAGAAGTCGTCTCTAGACCCATATTAAGAGAGTTACATATTTTTCAGATGGTTTGCATATAGCTTCAAGGCAGGTCACCATTCTTCCGTTGGGTAAGTAAAACGGGTTGTATCACTCTCTCCGATAAACAGAAAACCTCATCAATTCAGTCTACCCCTCATCCCTGATTAATTTGGAATATTTGTCAAATTTCACAAGGAAGTGACAGACTGAGAGTTATCTCTGGAGAACATATCTTGGTGAATGTTTGCTAAATGCTAAGACTATTTAGAGTCTTAACTGGATATGGTTAAGTGCGTAAGTTACAGATATTTACAATGAAAATGCAAGTTAGAAATAATATGATTGGCTACCATTGAGTACCTACTGTGTACTTGACACTCATCTAAAAAAATGCCCGAAGCAATTCTGCAAAGTGCAAGCCATCATTCTTATTTCATAGATGAAGAAACTGGGTACAGAAGTTAAACATCTCACACAAGGATTTACTGCTACCAAGGAAAAGAGCCACGATTTAGCATGGAAGGCCCACTCTACCAGGCCAGCCAGTTTCTATTTTTAAAGGTGGCGGCCTCCGACAACCTATTTTTAACTACTTAAATTACTTTACCTGCCCCCGAAATGATAAACTAGAATTAAAACAAGTGAACTGTTTATCGTGATTTAATTAATTCATCTCATTAGTTCACACTTAATTTTCTTACAGTGCATCTGTAATACAGAAGACTCACAATATACATCAGGGGAGAAAGGCAGGGCAGCAAAAATACGAGTGCCATGTTAATTTTTATTTTATCGTTATGTCCAGGGTGGATCTAGAGATCTGAGCCCCTTCTGCATCCCCACCTGCCCTGCCCGTGACCAGGGATCTAGCCCTGCCGTAGCTGTCTCCAAAGCAACCGCTGCTTAATTGCTGAGATACTCTATCCTTCGGGAGCCCCTGGGTGGCCCTTAAGTATGGGATTCTGGGAAGGAAAGACGAGATAGGATATTTGTTTGTACAATATTATGTTTTGTCCTTTCTTTGTTTTTAGACAAACCCCCAACTCTGTAAGACCTACACATTATTTTGGTCTCCAGTTTTAGTGCAGAGGTATACCTCATTTTATCAAACTTCGTTTTATTGCACTTTACGGAGACTGCATTTCTTTTGCAATCAAGCAAGTGTATCAGCACATTTTCCAACAGCTTTTGCCCACTTCATGTCTCTGTGTCACATCTTGGTAGTCCTTGCAATAGTTCAGACTTCTTCATTACTGTTATATTTGTCATGGAGATGTGTGATCAGTCATTTTTGGTGTTACTATTGTAATTGTTTCGGGGTGCCATAAACCACACCCACATAAGATGGTGAATTTAATCAATCAATGTGTGTTCTGACTGCTCCACCAAATGGCAGTTCCCCCATCTCTCTCCCTGTCCCTATTCCCCGAGACATAACAATATTGAAATTAAGCCAGTTAATAACTCTACAATGGCATTTAAGTGTTTAAGTAAAAGGAAGAGTCACACATCTCTCTTTAAATCAAAAGCTAGACATGATTACACTTAGTGAGCCAGGCCTCTCGTGACAGTTAACCAAGTTATGAATGCAAAGGAAAAATTCTAGAAAGATTTAGAGTATCACAAACTTGACAAAGCAGCAGCGAGGTTTGAGAGGACCGATTCCAATTTTCCAAAGAAGTTCTCTCGTGGATAAAATGCTACCAAACAGCATCACATGCTATAGAGAAATCATTCATGAAAAGAAGGGCTAATCAATGTGGCAAACTTAATTGTTGTGTTATTTTAAGAAACGGCCACCGCCACCCCCACCTTCAGCAACCACCACCCTGATCGGTCAGCAGCCCTCAACACTGAGGCAAGACCCTCCACCAGCAAAAAGACGTAACTTGCTAGAAGCACAGGTGATGGCTAGCATTTCTTAACAATCAAGTATTTTAAAATTAAAATTAAGTATGTACATTGACTTTAAGACATAACGCTACTATACACTTAACAGACCACCGTATAGTGTAAATGCGTAAGTTTTATATCCGCTTAGAAACCAAAAACTCCATTTGACTTCCCTTATTGTGATATTTGCTTTATTGTGATATTTATCGGTAGTCTGAAGGCAAACCCATAAGATCTCCAAGGTATGCCTGTGGCAAAAATACAGCATTCCTGTATTTCCCATCGGTTAAGGGGTTGCTCTTCCTGAGATATGTAGTGTATCATTTCTAGAACATTCAGAAGCCTACTCTTCAACCAAGAGGACACATTTACTTTCAACAAACTGGAAAGCTATATTATTTTAGGTGCCTAATATTCACAAACTTCACCAGCCCAATCTTTCTTAAGACAAAATAAAGTAGACTTTACATTGATTTCTACATAAACTTACATACTTACTGCTATCTCAGTCTAGTCATTTAATTGAATATAGGATTTCAAAAAAACTTGAGTCTTCTCCCTGAGCATATCCCTACTATGAATTAGGGGTGGAGTCATTCATTCATACTGAAGAAAAAAGAAATTCTCAAGGCAAAATATTTCTGTATTAAATAAGTATTTTGAGGGAGCTCTAGAAAGAGAGGTTTTGGGGTAAACCATGTTTTAAGACTCAAAAAGAGAATGTGACATAAATTCTTTCACAGTAACTTTACCAATGGGGAAAATCAGTCTGCAAGAAGTTAAACAGGATGTCATAGTCAGTTTTCAGTTTAATTCCTGCCACTTGACATCCATTCTGGAAAGTTCCTGGAAGGCTTTGTATTTCTTTTTTTTTTTTTTTTAGGCTTTGTATTTCTACCAGAATCAACATCACTCAAGGTTCTTCATCAGATTTGCCTCATCAGATTTGCCTCTTTAGTGACCCAGCCAAACTGTCAACATAAGTATCTATTTGTCATTCTAATGGAAAGACCCAGAACACAAGGAGTGATTCTACAATTAACTCCATGGTGATTAATTCTAATCGACATCGGCGAAAAGACATCACAAATTAAGATAACTGAAAACGTGTGGCTTGATTCTCTCAGCCTGTCCTCACCATCTGAATTGATGAGATAACCGTTCAAATATTCTTTCTTACCTAAGCTATTAGAGATCCGAATCCCATGGTGTATCCTATCCACTTTGTCTTCCTGAGTGAAGGAGGTCCGCTATTATTATCTCTATGATATTGATTTATAGGTAGGGGTGAGGAGGAGGAGCAGAAATGTATGAAACAGACAATCACTTTTATAATGCTGGGACCCTGGCAGAGGATCTCTAATTTGCTAAATCAGGGGATTCTCTAATTCGGTTACACATGACCATTTCTGGGCACTCACTGTTGTGTGACATAAGGAACTAGGGAAATGAGAAAGGCATATTTCTTGCACCTGGTCCTCATGAAATTTATAAAATAGAAAGGGAAAGAAGGAAACAAAATCAGTATCTTAAGTCAAAGCACCGTGTTGGGCACTGCCCACCATTGTTCATGGTCTTGCGAAGTCCTCACAGCAAACTTTGAAGAATGGGCTACTGATCCCATTTTAGAGAGGGGGCAACTGAAGTCCAAAAAGTTTAAACTAGAATATTCTTCAGCCCCCCAAAAGAACAAAATCCTAATGCGTGCTACAACATGGATGAACTTGAGGATACTATCATAAGTGAAATAAGCCAGACATAAAGGACAAATATTATGATTTCACTTATATGAGGTACATAGAAGAGCCAAATTCATAGAGACAGAAAGTAAAATAGAGGTTACCAGACACTGGGGAGAGGGGGGACTTGGAGTTAGTGTTTAGTGGGAACAGAAACTTTGGGAAGTTGAGAACTTCTGGAGACGGATGGTGGCTGTGAATTGCACAACGATGTCAATGTTCTTAATGCCACCGAGCTGTACACTTTAACATGGTTAAGATGGCAAACTTGATGCTACATATATTTTACTACAATTTACAAAAGGGTTATACTGTCGCAGCTTGTAAGCAGAATAGTAAGGAATTGAGATGAGAGATATCTAACACCAAATACCAGGCATTGCTCTTACAATGTTGTACAAGCCCTGGTAGTTATTATTTTTGCTACCTGCAGTCTGCTTTTGTGTGCCAATTAATAGTAAGCCCCTTAAAACAAAAAGGGCCATAAATATGGGATGGCGGGGGGAGCAGGGTAGGGGGGGTAAAGACAACCTTACCCACTCTCCATCCAGGCTTGGGGTAGGAGTGCCTCTTTGGATGGGGCCCTTGAGACGAAATGTGGGGCTCGGTGCAAGGAATATACGTGAAGCATAGGGAAACCAGAACTATAGTTCTGAGAAGATATTATACTTAATTTTTACCACATTCAGCTCAGCTGCATCTTTAAAATCCCACTGATACATCTGTCCATTCATCTGATTATTCGTTCATTCACCAGTCTTATTGTGTGTTAGCTATGTGCAAAGATCAGTGACCGGCAAACATAAGCAACAATAATGTTATTGGTACTTGTCTTTCAGGGCTTAAATTCTAGTTGGGGTGATCCAAGACCTCTGAAAAATTAAGAAACGATACATGGATGAGATGAGTAATGGGCAACAGGTTGTATACGAAATAAGTATACTGAGTCCTCAAGGTAGTAGGGATCCAAACGACTCAGAATGGTTCCTGATTCTATCAAGGAGAATTCAGAGCTTGGCATCGTCCAGAGGGACCCATCGGAATTCCTTCGGGTAGGACTTAGGTAGGTGAGAGGAAATAGAGGGTATTCTGGAAGGGCAGAATGCTCAATATGAGCGAAAGTAAAAGACTAGAAGCAGGGAGTCCAAGCAAGAAATACAATTAGATAATTCAGATTTAGTTAATCTACTATTTTTAACGATAACTGCAGGGACGGCAAGGAACCCAAAAATTCCTAGGTCAGATGAAATCTTGCTAGAACTATCAGTTTATTGTGGTAAAAAAAGTAACATAAAAGGTACTATCTTAACCGTTTTTAATGAAGTTCCGTGGTGTTAAGTATATTCACATTGCTGGACAACGTTCCTCATGCAGAACTGAGACTCTGTACCGACGGAACGACAATTGTCCATTTTGCCTCCCCACAGTCCCTGGGGGCCACCATTCTATTTTCCATTTCCATGACTCTGACTTACTTTTGACATCTCGTGTAAGCACAATCAACCAGCATTTCTTTGTCTGTCTTGTAACTGACTTATTTCCCTTAGATAATGTCCTCAAGGCTCATCCATGTTTAGAACATGTCAGAATTTTCTTCCTTTTTAAGACTGAATAATAGTCCATTGTATGTATGTACCGCATTTTGTTTATCCATTCATCCAGCAATGGTTATTTGGGTTGTTTCCACATACTGGTTATCGTGAATAATGCTGCTATGAACAGAGGTGTGCAAATATCCCTTGAGTTGTTGCTTTCGATTCTTTTGGCTGTATGCACACAAGTGGGACTGTTGGATCATGCTACAATTCTATTTTTAATTTTTTGAGTAATGGCCACATTGTTTTCCATAGAAGGTGTACCATTTTACATTCCCTATTGGACAAGGGTTCCAATTTCTTGGCATCCTCACTGAAACTTGGTTTTTGGCGGTTTTTGAGAGTAGCCATCTAATAGATGTGAGGTAATATCTCACTGTGATCTTAATTTGCATTTTTCTAATGGTTAGTGATGTTGAGCATCTTCTTACATGCTTCTTAGCCATTTGTATAATATCTTCAGAGACATGTCCGTTCAAGTCCTTTGCCTATTTTTTAATTGGGCTTTTGCTTTTTGTTTTGTTTATTTGTTTGTTTAAGATTTTACTTACTCATTTGAGGGAGAGCGAAAGCACAAGCAGGGGGAGCAGGAGGCAGAGGGAGAAGCAGCAGCAGACTCCCTGCCGAGCAGGGAGCCCGACTCCGGGCTCGATCCCAGGACCCTGGGATCATGACCTGAGCTGAAGGCAGACCCTTAACTGACTGAACCACCCAGGCGCCCCTACTTTTTGTTATTGTTGAGTTGCATATGGCTATTAAGTTTTTCTTAAGATTTTATTTATTTATTTGAGAGACAGAGAGAGAGGGAGAGAGAGAAGAGAGCATGAACGAAGGGGGAGGGGCAGAGGGAGAACCAGATTCTCCACGGAGCAGGGAACATGATGCAGGGCACAATCCCAGGACTCTGGGATCATGACCTGAGCCGAAGGCAGACACCTAACTGACTGAGCCACCCAGGAGCCCCTGGCTATTAGTGTTTAAATCATATTATAAAACATTCCAGGCATACGAAAACAAACAGAAAAATAACATAAGGAACACCGTATACTTACAATCCAACCTAAAAAGGAAAACCTAAGCAATCTATTTCAGATTTCCAATGTCCTCCCATTTTCTTTCATACTACAACTACCTACCAAGAGAATTACTGGAGTTTATTATTTCTACCATTTTTTGATACATATAATATATACGTATGTATCTATTCTGTGTGCAGCATATTTTACTGGCTTTAAAACTGAGCATAAATTGTTTATATTCTTCTGCAACTCCATTTATCACATTTGGGAGAGTCATTCTGGTTGATACATATAGTCTCCATTCATTCATTTTCCTTACTTAATAGCAGTGGTTTTCAAACTTTTTGGTCTCAGGATTCCTTTACCTTCTTGAAAATTACTGAGGATGCTGAAAAGCTTTAGTTTACATGGATGAAGTCTAAGATATTTACTCTAATACAAAATAACACTGAGAAAATTTAAAAACAATTACTTGCTAACTAAAAATCACAATAAAATTCCATTGTATACAATATCGTAACATAAGCATATTTTATAAGTAATATTTTTAAAGCCAACAAATGAGAAATGTGGTGCTCTCTTATATTTTTGCAAATCTTTTTTTATGTTTTTAAAGATTTATTCATTTGAGAGAGAGAGAGAGAGAGAGAGCGCGCACAAGCCGGGGCAGAGGGAGAAGCAGACTCCCTGCTGAGTAAGGAGCCCAATGCAGGGCTCGATCCCAGGACCCTGGGATCATGACCTAAGCTGAAGGCAGATGCTTAACTGATTGAGCCCCCCAGGTGTCCTCTTTTTGCAAATCTTTTGAAAATCTCACTTCATAGAAGACAGCAGGCTTTTCATATCACTTGTGCATCCTGTCTGTTGCCTTCATAACATGCGGTCTCCGGAAAATTCCACCGGACAGAATGAAAATGAAAAGGTAAAAAGGCCTTAGTAGTTCTATAAAAATCAGTTTTGAGATGAGAATTCCCTGAAAAAGTCTTGAGGATCTCTGGGGTTCTCAGGACCACACTTTGAGAATCGCTGCTCTCTACTCCTCTGTGAAATACATATATGACGATCTTGTATTTGTTCTTCTGTTGATGTGTGACGGTTTTTTTGCTTCATTTTGTGTTTGCTTGGTTTTTGGGGGTTTTTGTTTTTTGGTTTTGCTATAATAAACAATACTGTTACAAGCATCCCTGTAGATCTTTCCTTTGGCACATGCCTGAGAATTTCTATAGAATAGGTGCGAAGTAGTCAAACTACAGGTTTTGTAATTATCGTAGTTATTGGCACATTGCTCTCTAAAATTTAAAATCTGTAAATGTGTCACTAGCTTCCAAACACCTAAAACTTCAATCATCATTGTCTCTGGAAGGCAGGAAATGTGATTATGATTTTTAAAACCAAAATATAACTAGTAGTATGGAATTGTATCTTGTGCGGAGAAAGGTCTCTGGAACACAAAGGGGCCGGTTAGCAATGGAAACAGAAAAAAAAGAGAAAACCAGCCACAGAGACAAACTCTGGCGGAGCCCATTCAAGTAATTTTGAGGAAGAAACACACCTCTCTCTCTCTCTCTCTCTCTCTCTCTCTCTCCATCCTCTTCAATGTCCAATTCAACTATCTGTCTGTTGAATTCAGCTGTGTGACCTTAGCCCAGTGACGTCACCTCTCTGGGCTTATGTCCTCATCTGTAAAACTGCAATGTTTCATGGTTCTGTGGATGAAAACACACCACCTTCAAGAAGATTATAGATCCTTTGGGATACATGACCGATGCACATAAGCAGCAAAAGCCAGTGGGTGCCCACGTCCACACAGATTTCTGAAGGAACGGTTTCTGATGAGAGGAAACTCCAGAACACTAGCTTCAGGAGAGAAATGGGGCTCAAAGCTGGGCAGCAAAGATGCACTGGAATGGGACGAGGGGAGGTAAGGCTGGGAGAATGGAAACGATATGAAAACAATTCCCCTTTTTGATAGCGCGGTCAGCAATGGTTGGAGGACGGTAGCTAGCTTCAAGGCTCCGGGAAGCACAGTGGTTCCTTTCCATTTTACCTTCTCCCTTTTCTTCTCTCTTCTCTTCTCTTTTTCCTTTCCTTTTCAAGGAGGCTCCAGGCCCAGCGTGAAGCCCCATGCAAGTTTTGAACTCACGACTCTGAGGTCAAGCCCTGAGCTGTGATCGACAGGTTGCTCGCTTAACCGACTGAGTCACCCAGGCGCCCCTGGCTGTTGATGTTTCTACGTGGAACCCTAAATTTAGAAGGCACCTGGCGAGGCCTCACCCCTGGGTACTGCTGTAGGAAGAGGCCCCCATTACTCACCTCCACTGTGGGAATTTTGTCAACTCTTTCTGGGGTTGGTCGCAGAAAGTGAAAGGGGAAGCTGATTGCAGTATCAGACTTTTCTTCCAATAGGTCTCCCATCAGAAGCTACTTTCACTGGGAATCAAAGATGATTTCCATGAAAAACAATGGAGTCTAATGCTATAATGACTCATCCAAACCTCCTCGTGCACGGTGAGGATCTGTTCACATAACCTCTGACAGTAAAGCAGAGTGCTTATCTGTTTGCCTATCTTAGTAGTAGAATCTCTCATCTTTCTAAGTGATGCGTATACAAGCTATTTTTAGGAACTTCTATTTCAGACGACATAGATTCAGATGAAGAAAGCAATCTTTGGAAATGGACTGCTAAACAGAAAAATATTTACCAAACTGCAATTCTTTGTTACCATTTGGAGGAGGGAAAAGGGCACCCGTTGTTGTGTATGGATATTGTAAATAGACATCAAAGGAGAATTTAAGGGGTTTCAAAGTAAATTTGAATTTCTTTAAGGGTAATGCATTTTACCAAGTTTCTGATATTAGAGTTATGTTTTGTAAGCGGATACCATAGGGTGGATTAAAAAGAATGGGGGATGGTTTAAGAATGACCTCTTCATCTACAGAACATGATGGCAAGAATTATTGCCTTCTGGTTATTCCCTTTTTTCTTATTTTATACATCATGCTTTAAAAGCAACAAGTATGAGAGATCTAGAACAGGCAAATCCATAGAGACAGAAAGTGGAATGGCGGTTTCCAGGGGTTGGGGGGAGCTGGTAATGGGGAGTCATTGCTTACTGGGTCCCGAGTTTCTGTTTGGGATGGTGAGAAAATTCTGGAAATTGATCACAGCAGTGATGAATCTAATACCACTGCACTGTATGCTTAAAGATCGTTAAAAAGGTAAATTTTATGCTATGCATATTTTTACTATAAGAAACAAATTTAAAAAACAACAAATAATATCTTATTTAGTATTTATAAAGCATTTGATTTATTACTGAATTTGCCAACAATCTTAACTTTAATTTTATCTCATTCCTGGGTTGCTTCCTTTCCCATTTCCTAAACTGGCTGTTCCACGCTTGTTCTCCTTGCATCCCCAAAAACATAATTCTGTCTTCTCCAGCCTCGGCAGATGGGCTAGTCTATTTTGATGAGAAAGTGGGAGCCACAAGCCACAGATTTGCTCAGCTTCCGTCACTCTGGTTCAACCTATCTTTATTTCCACCCCTTCTCTCCGGAGTGTCCCAAGCATGACCGTGCTCCCGGCCACATCCCTGGAACTATTCTTTCCCTTTAGCCCTTGTCATTCTTACGATTTCAGCGTCTGTCCCCACTCCCACTTGCAAACACGCTCATGCTTCCCGCCCCCTGACAACTTCCGACATTGCTTCTCCTGCAGATGTGGCGCTCTTTCCTTCGCCAACAAGCTTTGCAGACCATTTTCATTTCCTCACCTCCCCTTGGCTTCTCCACTTTCTGCCGCTTGCCTTCCGCCACCCACCACCCTGGCCGTCCCGCTGTCTCAAAGACAGTGGCGATGCCAGCCTCCCGATCACTGGCTCATTCTGTCTTCCGCCTCACTATCCCACGTTACGCTGCCGGCCCCCCTGCTCCCCTCCTGCTGTCCCTTCCGTCACTTTGGTCACTCTTAGTCCACTCTGTTGGTTCCGTTTGCTTTGCCTAAATATTACGGAAAACATCCAGATTTGGACTTGACTTTTTTTCTGGCCGATCTCATCCACACTGATGGCTCCAATGGTCTTCGACTTAGTGGTAACTTCAAAAGGTATGTTTTTTCTTGGCATAAACTTGCACAGCTTTTCGGTCCTATGTTTTCAGCTACGTATCGGATCTCTCCGAAGGGTGTCCCACCAGCTCCTCATGCGCAACCAAAATAAATGTGAATTCTGCCATTTCCCAGTGCCTATGCCTCTCCTGTCCTCTGTCTTGATCAAGGCGATGACCATCTATTGAGTTTCCCAAGCTCCACAAATTGGCCTCAACTACGAGTACTCCTTCACTTGCATCCTTCTCATCCCACTATGTAGTAAGTCCTGTGAATTTTATCTGGTTATTTATTTTGTACTTGATCCCTACTCTTCAGTATTTTAGTTTGAGAACTTCAGATGTTTTCTCTAAATATAGTGGATTCCTAATTAATACCAATCCCTGCCTATTCCTCTTCCACAGCAGCTGTAAGAGATGCCTTTCAAAGTCTCTTCCGTGTTGAAAAACATAGGACAGCTTCTCTGCTTAAAGCATGAGGTCCGGGCTCAAAAGCTGCATGATCTCGTCATTAGAATCCAACATCAAAACTTCAATTATAGCTAAAATTATAGGTATAAAAAGCATTTTGGTTTCTTTAAATGTGTTCTTCTAAATAGTTTTGAATTTGTTTTTAGAAAACCTTAAGCAAAACAAATCTTCCCTCACACAACTAAAAAGATGAAAACAGACATAGAATGCTAATTTAAAAAAAAAAAAAGGCTTAGTAAACACATAGAGGAGATATATGCAGAAACCCACAACTGATTTAATTTGCAAAACCACAGCTTTAGCTCAACTAAAGTCAAGATGACTTAGATAAAATACGACCAGAAAACTGAGATAAAAGATATAGGGTAAAGAAGTTAAAGTTGATGGTTCAGCACGTAAGCATCATGGGCGTAGTATGAAGGTCTGGGAAATTGCTTTGGAAGCTGGTGGACTGACTCCATGAACATAATGTTCTTAGTGGAACATTAGTCCTGCTTGCCGGACTGGTGTCATCTACTGAATCATGTCCCTTTCACTTGTGAAGATATAGTCACCTTGACACAGAAGGAGAAGCAAGATTTTTAGGTGGCAGTTGATTTTTTCCAGTTGGCATGGGAGATCACTGGTATTTGTGAAGGTTGCTTTGGAGCCACAGTTAAAGAGTCCAGAAGCCTTCAGTGTAATCTTGATTCTACCACCAACCAGCTGTGACACCTTGAATGTCCTGCTTGGCTCCTCCAAGCCCCACCCTCCTAGACTTCACCGTGACGGTTCTGGGAAGGTTAACTCATTCGTACATGCTAAAATTCCACATTTTACTCTTTTTATCTCAGTATTATTAAGACTTGGGGAAGATTCTAAGAGATGGTTTTTATCCTTAGGATTTAAGAAAAAGGGGCAATAAGAGACCCTATTTAAAAACCGAGGGCGGCCATTCTCTTCCCAGTAAAATATTTAGAGTACCGAATACATTCTCAAACACAGCAAGGCTTGTCCCTTCAGATGTGGCATATGTGGAAGTTACAAAGAGGACAGGAAGTGAAAACTTTGGGGCTGGGGCTGCACAAGTGGGAATTAATTAGGCAGGCACACTTTTAGTTTCCTTGTGCTCACGTGCTTACCTGCTGAAATTGTAGCAATAGGCAGTACAAAGTTAAGAATTTTTTTTTAAAGAAAAGGTGTAGCTCCTTAGCTCTTTATTACTAATAGGAATCCTAAGAGTCAGATTCGTAACAGACCCTAAGTGAGAGAGAGACGGGGGGGGGGGGGGGACGGATATTTATTGACCACCTACTGCATCCCAGGCATGTACGAACAAAGGAACACAGCGATGGAGAAGGAGCCCATGGCCCCAGGAGGGATGCAGAAGATGAGAATTATGCATTATTTGGGACCAGGGAAGGACAGATTACGCATTTTCTAGGTCATCTCATGACGTGTCTGCACCCTTTTTTTAAAAAATTTTGTGGCAGTATCTATCAGATATTTTTCCTTTCCCTCACTTGTCCATAAAAACAAAGTATTTAGTGCTCTAAGAGCAAGCCACATTCCAGAAAGTTGTCTGTTTAGATCTTTACTTTCTTCATTATTATTTCATAGCACTGTCATAATCTAAATTCTCTCATTTATATTGCCTTTCTCTTCCAAAAGAAAGTCAGCATCACGCAGGCCAGGATCTCGGCCCCCTCTTTTCCCCTGTGCTCCCAACACCTAGATCAGTCACTGACCAATAATCAATTATGTGCTCGATCGATTCATATCTGTTGACTGAATAAATCCCAGGCTTCGTTCTCATGAAGATTCCCACCCTCTCTAAGTTACTGAGCAAGTCCCTGTAACATGGGAGGGAAACCTCGTCGGGACTGGCATTTCTAAGAGGACCTGTGTTCCTTTAACTTCTAGTTGGCAGAATTTCAGTGCTGGAATAAAAGGAGGGGAGAACTTTCGGTGTAACAGAAAGTGTAGCAGGAGGTATTTTGAGATCGGAGAGGAAGTGGCATTCCAAAGGCGGTCGCCCTTGGATTTGCTGGGAAGTCCATTCCAAGAAAAAAAAAACAAAAACCCTCTATTCTGTTCACAGCTTCTTCCCTTCCTCTGTGGCTGAATCCATAAGTCCTTTAAGAGTCCTGGCTGCAAGCTGACACATCAGGGGTCCACGAAGGACAGAAGGATAAGGTTAAAACAGAAGGCATACAAAATGTAGATACTTTGTTTCTGTCTCTGAGATCATGAATCATGATGTCCTGTGCCTTGGTGGTTATTATAAGTTTCCTCTTTATATATTTTCAGGGCTATTATTTAAGTTCAACGAATTGCTCAACATCTGAAAATTGTCCCTTGGCTCAAATATGAAGCATCGATTGTGTTTCTCATTTTATTTTGCAAGCCGACAAAAAATGATCAAGTACAGATTTCTTGGGATTTTAAAAATTAATCTTTGGAAAATACTGACAAAAGTAATGTTTTCTTAAATAGAACTATCTCTGAACTTTTTGGAATCTTGGGCTTTAGGAACTTGTTAAATTGTAATAATAAATACTAGACCTAAAAAGATCAAAAAAAATTTTTTTTTAAGATCAAAAACTTAATGTGAACCTCATTAGTGATTCACAGATGTGAAAACTTACTAAAAAGCAAATTACAAAGTCACATCAGGCATATATTAGAAACGATTTAAGTATATCTCATAGTATAACAATACGTCATTCTTCCAATTTCCAGAACGATCCCATAAGACTGAAGTTCAGACTTCAAAGTGATTACTAAAGAATGTGAATATGGCTACATTTCTCACTCACTTTTAACTAAACAAACATTCTTCTCACAGCTCTTTGGAAGTTACAGCTGTCTGTAGACACGTACACGTGTGTCCATCCATATATGATAGAATTTGCCATTTTTAAATGCACCCAGCACAGTAAGTGAGATATAAAGAGGGGAGGAACTCTCAAAACTCACTCCTCAGAATTAATACCAATATCAGGTAGCATTTTTAAAAAAACGAGTCAGTAGCTAGAGCATATTGCCTACACTCGGGTTTAGCCGAGTAGAGTGCTAAGAGCAGAGACCACAGCATCCCAGCCCTGCCACTTAGCAGCTCTGTGACCTTGAACAAGCTCTTTTACCTGTGACCTCATCTGTAAAATGAGGACAATGACAGGACCTACCCCGGGCGAGCTAATGGGCACTAGTCGAGCAGAGCAGGAGCTGGTACGCGGGGAAAATATTTCCACACGATGATTACTTCCTTTACAGTCGTTCAGCCAGAAGAAGACCGTGGGTTCTTTCAAGGTCAATCCCCCTTGGTCGGGCTTAGCTGTCACCTCGCCTCCCCCCCCCCCCCCCCGTCACGCCAGGTCCTCTTTGTCAAAGCCAAGCACGTCACCGTCCGTGTCATGTTCACGGGATCCAGTCACCTGAGCTCAGGGATGAAGGCATTCCCCCGAGGGACCAAGTGGCATCTCGCCTTTAGGAGTGATGGTCCCTCAGGCTTTCCCAGAAGCGGGCTCTCCCCTTCTCTCTGCTCGGCTTCTCCTCTGCCCTCTGGGGCGGATGGTCTGCTTGCTGAGAGCCCCCCGGCGCTCGGACCGGGGTGCCCCGTCTCAGGTCCGGGGAGCCCTGGAGGGGACGCTCCTCGCACGTCTCCGCAGAGGCCACAGCGCGGGTCCGACGGGCGGCCCTCTGCTCACCGTTTTGTACCTTCTTAACCACGACACGCCCTGCGCTCCCCCACATCGAACAGCATCTTCCCTTCTACTGACTGCTTGTTCCTTATCTAGCACATTCTCCATCTGCACTCCGGGGCACCGTACCCGCCGTCGGGCCCGATCACACAGCTCACCTTCCGCCTCCTCACGCCCACCTTCTTCCTGTCTGGGGTTCTCGGGGCTCTCCGGCGGGCAGACTCTGGACTCTCCGGGCTGGCCTTGACCTGCTGGCCCGGCACATGGGGCAGAAGTGATGCTCTGTGAATTCTCAGCTGGCCCCCTAAGACATCTCGGCTTTGGCCTTTGTGCGCTGAGAACACTCACTCTTACTCTAACCACCACGAAGAGAGGCTCGAGGGAGCTACACAGAGCAAGAGAGGGAGTGGGGTGGTCCCAGTCTCCTAGCCACACCTGCTAGGAGCCATGCACGCGTGATCCCATTTCCCATCTGCCCGCGATCTCGGGAGAGACCCCGGCTAACGTCCCAAGGAGCAGAGGCAGCCCAAGTTCCTGACCCACAGGATCACGAGCGGATGAAGTGATATTGTTTTAAGTCACGAAGTTTTGGGGGAAGTTCATTCCGCAGTGATTATATCCAAAGCAACACTCCGAGCCAGATAAATACACGTCGAATACATAATAAACTGCGACTTTGCCAACTTCAGGGCAGTAACACTGGTCCACTATCAGTGTGTGTTATGCATGACCAAATCTCATTTCAAGCCTATGTCACACTTAACTGATTAGTGCTCAAGCTTTTTAAAAAGCGGTTCTTAGAAAATGTAATCCTCTGACTGTACCTTGCAAAAGGCTAAGAAAATGTGCTGTGTGGATTAAAATTCCCTAGAGTTCAGTCTAAATTCTCCTGTTGGTAGTTTTCAGACAAATATCCAAACAAATACATGCTGCATTCATTAGACCTGCAGGATGTCTGATGATTCTTTATAATTTGCTTGCAGAGCTATATTGGGAAGTGTCTTGAGATGGTACAGTACTTGAATACATAGTGTGATAAAGAGTGTGATCTCTCTGGGTCTAGATATTTAGACCCAAAGGACTAGATTATTTCTCCAAGAGAAAATATCTACGATATTTTTCCAGGAGAAAATCAATTTTATATATTTAAATAAACATATATCCTCTCTGTTCTGAATACTTGTACTCTGTTCTCTGAAGAGAAGGGACTTGCCCTTCTTCCTTTCCTTTCTATGGAAATAATAAAATTCAAATATGATGTCATGTGTAGACATTTCTCTCTGCCAGCTCCACCCATGAGAAACTGTTAATGGATGAGTTTTATTTCGTTAATTTCTAAAATTACATGTTAAGGGGCGCCTGGGTTGCTCAGTGGGTTAAAGCCTCTGCCTTCGGCTCAGGTCATGATCTCAGGGTCTTGGGATCGAGCCCCGCATCGGGCTTTCTGCTCAGTGGGGAGCCTGCTTCCCTCTCTCTCTCTCTCTGCCTACTTGTGATCTGCCTCTCTGTCAAATAAATAAATAAAATCTTAAAAAAAAATAAAAATAAAGAAATAAAAAATAAAATTACGTGTTAATTTATGCTTAGCAATATAGGAATTTTTTGTGTGCCAAATACATCGCATTTATTTTAATAGGAGACAAACCTTTTTCTACTGCTCATGTGGCTTACTCTCCTAAAGCACGTTTACTCCAATCTCAAGTGTACTATAAACATTAACAAATCTCAATGCTTAGGAACTGGGAAAGAATCTCAGTAGTAACATCCTTCTCTTTATCGGAACAGAGGAAGGAAGGTTCAAGAACCTTGGGCTGTGCCTTTAGCAAATACTTATGCTGCCTCTGCTTCAGAATTGGGGATTATGCAAGTTCTTTCTCACTGAATTATTTCATCAACATTAAAGGGATTTTTACAAAAATCTAGCATTGGCTCAGTTATACGTAAGGGGTAGGGTGATTCAAGTTCCTCCTTTTTTTTTAAGATTTTATTTGACACAGAGAGCAAGCTAGAGAGGAGAAGCAGAGGGAGCTCAGAAGGAGAGGGAGAAGCAGACTCCCCACTGAGCAGGGAGCCTGACGTGGGGCTCGATCCCAGGACCCCGGGATCCTGACCTGAGCTGAAGGCAGACGCTTAACTGAGCCACCCAGGCGCTCCTCAAGTTCCTCTTATGAAAGAGTTTATTTATGTTTACTATGAATATCATCCCTTCTATGTAGCCTTAACAGGTATAAAAAACCTGTGTCAATTTATTCTTCGTTTTGAATGACTAACGCAGAAGAAGTTTTTTTAAATTCCCATTCTTAGAGGATAGAAGATTCTCTCTGGCTGCTATTCCTCGTGATTTGATCTTCCAGAAACCAAATCCACTGAGGAAGTCAGGTTGTTCCTTTTGGAGAACCCGTACTCCAAGAAAACTCGGTTGTTAGGGTATTTGAGAAAATTTGGCACGTTATCATCACTAAGACCAAAGGAAAGATGTTTTCTTGTTACTAAGTCAGAACCGTAGCTGGATGGCTTTGGAGTTCAACTATGGTTCCACATATGGGGGAAGCGTTACACATACCTCCCTTGGGGACATCCGCTCATCACACAGGCTATTCGTCAACGCTTATGAATGGGCTAGCGGAAGCCTGGGAACCTTGACACTTACTCGATACTCTCCCACCCCAGGTGCCCCGTGACACCTGATTGGAATATGTGGATATCAAAGGAACACCTAGGAAACAGCTACAAAATATTAGGATCAGGGGGAATCCTAGAGACCCTTCATTCAACTCATGGATCTTTTGATCCATATGGCAAAACCGGGTTGAGAATTGTGTTTTCACTGCCATGTCTATGATCGCCTTCACAGTGGGATGGCCATGAAAGACTGGCGGGTCCCTGGAAAAGCAGGACAAAGGCGGGGCGGGGGGGCAAGGGGCGACGCCACAAGACCCAACAGCGCCTCTCCAGTCTCTTCCACTGAAAGGGAGGCTCTAATTCAGATTCTTAATACCCTGTGTGCTGACTGCCATACATTCCCCACTTAGCGAAGAGCCTGGAGAATGACGAGTGGAGAAGGCATCAGAGAAGCAGTGCGGGGAGGGGAGCAGCAGATGCCCGACTAGGGACTGGCCACCAGGAGTCAGCAGCAAATTGCCACATGTACGTAGCTCTGTGAACCACTTTTCAGTTAGATCCCTACATCTCCCCTGGCAAATATGGCCAAAAATTGTGGAGGTTAGGGCCCTGAGACATGTGATGTTCACAGAATCCTTCACGCTGACAGCGGGAGGAAAACAAAATATATTCCCTTCCTCAGCTCCAGATGCAGCCTGAGCCCTGTGCTCTGAGCTAAAGAAAAAGAAAGAAATGGAAGACTGGGCACCTGCCCTTAGGTGAGCTAACTCAGGAGATAATAACGGAATTAAAACATCATTATTGAGCTCTGGTTAGGAGCTGGATAGAACTGCAAGTCCTCAGAGACACAAGAAAGTATAAGAGCAAGGGGTAAGTAAACACATTACCAGCTACACAGTAAAGGCATAACACAAAAAGGTACTTTTTGTAGTTGCCAAAAGAGACTCTGATTGAGAAGAATTCTTCACCAGCAGAAGAAAGAATACACTTAGAGTTTATGGGGCTACCTTCTTTTCTTTTCTTTTTTTTTTTTTTTTAAGATTTTATTTATTTATTTGACAGAGAGAGATCACGAGTAGGCAGAGAGGCAGGCAGAGAGAGGGGGGGAAGCAGGCTCCCTGCTGAGCAGAGAGAATGCAGGGGAGGCTGAGTCTTACACAGTGAGTAGCATCATCTCCCTTAGTCCACAGGCAAAGGTGAGCTAACTATTTGGTTATCCTTCGCTGACTTTATGCCAACACTCCCCAGGAGGGAAATGTCACAGTGGAACTCGCAGTGTATTTTCCCTAAAACACCATGCCGTTCATGCAACAAAGCATACTTTGAAATCTGCCTCTAGAAATCCCACAGAGGTTACATGGGCTTTTTCTGTTACAAGCCAGAGTCCCAAACTCGTTTTAACATTGTTTTAGCTCTGGCTTACTTATTGTTAGGAACCTCTGCATGTGCCCATTTAGTTTTATGAGTGTTGGGATTTATTTTTTATCATCTTTAAAAGATTATGGTATTTTTCCCCCCTTGGTTTCAATATTTTTTGGTTATTCTACCATTAAGTGAGTCCCCCTAAATAATTTATTATTCTTTACTTTTAAAACATTTTTCTTTAGCTGCTTTCAATGATTTTATCTTTGGCACACTTTTATCATCCTAATTCTTGAATGTTGGCTTTTACTTTTTACCTTTCTTGCTATTACCTGCTTTAATGAATTTTTAAGATGATTCTGATTTTTTCCTGAAGATTCCTTAAAATCTTTAATTGTTTCATTAAAAACTTTTTACCTCTTTTATCCTTTAATATTTTTTATTAAAATAATTTTTGAGTTATTGGTATATCCACATTTAATGTTTACCTATTGCCTCATCCTTTTGCTTGTAGGATATTTCAGAATATTTTAATATTGCCTTTTATTCCCTGATCATTCTTGACTTAGTCTTTTTTCCTTTTCTTGTTGCCATTACAGTGGTCATTAAATTGAGAAACTGTGAGAATGATGGAGGGAGAAAAAAAATCACACCATAAGGAGGGGAGATGGGAGTTTTTATCTGGCAGCAAATTGTATTTTAGCATTTTGAATGTTTCCCATCACCTCCAACTCTTACTTTCTACTATTTATCCAGAAAAATCCATAGACCCACAGGACTGGTCGAGATGATAATGATGCTACTTGTGCAGATATTTAACCCTATAGATGGATTCCTTTCTCCTATCACTTAGCACGTAGTCTCTTGGACATAACAGGTTCTAAAATTTATGGTTTATTTATCCCACGAATATTTATTGAGCACCTATTATATGTCAGATATGTTGACAGATGCTAGAGATTCAACAGAGAAGAAGTGGAAATGTGGCATCTGCCCTCATCAAGCTTATGATCTGTTGGGGAAATCTAAAAATAAAACAATGGCAATATTGTCTAAGTGCTGTGGTCACTACCATTTATTGTTTGGTTACTAAGTGCTACACACGGTGCTAAGCACTTTATATGAATGATCTCATATGTCTTTTAAGAACATGTGGAAGGAAACAAAATCCAAATTTACAGGATGAGGAGAAGCTTTCTAGGGGAAAAGATGTCTAAGACAGGGACTGAAGATGTATAGGAATTTGCTGAAGGAAGGAGAGCTTTAGAGGTTGAGCAAAAATTTCACAAGGCAATGACATGTATGGGACCCTTAAGGAACACAAAGAGGCTTGGACTTGGAAGAATGGGATGAGTGTGCTGCTGGAGAGGCGAGGCTTGAGAGGACAGGGGAGTGTAGACCAACTAGAACCCTCCAATTCATGTTACAAAGTCTGGGTTTCATTCCAAGTATATTGTGTAGCCACTGGACAATTTAAAGCCAGGAGCGACATGCTCAGATCTGGATCCTGGAAGAGTTCTTCCAGCTGCAACAGGGAGAACCCAACTATAGTAACAGAGACCACATAGAAAGTTCCAGAAGTAATACAGAGGGGAGAAATGGTGTTGGTCTGCAAACAGAGTGGGGAAAGGGAGGTGGGAAAGGGTGGATGGAATAAAGAGATTCAGGGAGTGGAATTAATAGAATGTGATTTGGGGTGAGCTATGGAGGCGAGGAGTCAAGGAGAAACATCCAGATCTCTGCTTGTGTGAAAGAGGTGATACCAATGCCAGGCACAGAAATGAGTGGGAGGGAAATATCTGCACCAAGAGAAAGGGGAAGGTGAGTTGTTCAACTTGGGGCATTCAGTACTGAATGCGCACATTAATTCGTGGCAGGAGAAGATCGGTAGAACCTTGGACACGTAACTTTTGGGTAGTGGTCAGCGAGGAGACGGTTCTTAAGATGCGTGAGGGATGAGCTTGCTTTGAGCAGAGAGAATTGAGGATCATCAGCCTTCCAGGGGACAGAAAGGAGAGGAGGTGGTTTCAAGGGAGAAGAAAAGAAGGAAGAACAATGAGAAAGGGGACGGAAGGGAAACATGGCTCCAAGAATGCAGGAGAGTTCAGTGCATGGTCTGCTGCAGAGAAGTCAAGAAGAGAGGAAGAGAATTCAGCAAGGGTTAGCACTAGGGAGTGTGAGCCACAGTTTCCTAAGAGTTCGTAGAGGCAAAGCCAGATGTCTGTGGCCAAGACATGTGGAGTGAGGAAACAAGAGTAGCAGGAAGAGAGGACAATTTAAGGAGTTTGGTTGGGAGGAAGAGGAGAGAGAGAAGAAAGTAGCTAGAGGAAGGACAGTCTTTTCCTTCAAAGAAGGAAGGGATTTAAGGCATGTCTGATGCAGTGAGCATGGAGCCAATGATGAGGGAGGGAAGGAAAACACAGATGAGAGAGGAGAGAATCGAGAGAATGCGATGCCCAAGAATGAGGAAGAAATGGATCCCAGAGCACCGAGAGGGGGTGATTTTTTCTTTCTTATTGTAAAAAGGAGATGAGGGTGGGAGGGGAGACCCAGATGAAGTTAGATTATGGCCCTGTGATCACAAAGTCAGGCTGATCTCATCAGGAAAACTTCCATTTTTCTTGGTGAAGCAGGAAGCAAGGCAACGTGCTGACAGTCAGGGGATGGGGTATCAGAAGAAGGTCTAAAGAGACTGCTGTAGAAAGCAAGCAGAGTTGGCCGGGGAAAGCCTGAGAGCCTGGCTGAAGTTGGAAATTATGGAATTAGAGCATCATGAATTTGCATAGCTGCACAATTTTGTCCAGTAAAACTCATCAATCTCTGTATACACACTGGGGAAAATAGACAGTTGGATTCAGCCATAGCCCCAAGGGTCCTAGCTTTAGAAAGGGAAGCGCATCATCTCGCATGACGCCACTCATGCTTGTCTTCTCCCAGCCCCAGGGAAAACCTTTACGGGAGGAAAGAGTAGCTGTTTTCATCTTTTTCAAGTTCAGGTTAAATGATCCTTGGTCTGTATCATCAATACTATTTTTACCTAACTGATCTAGTCCTTTAAGATGCTGATTGGATAAAGCTCAAAGTTTATATTCTTCCAAACAATGTGGAATATGGTTACAACACCTGCCCCAAGAAAGTTTCTCCCACAAACAGCCAACTGATGAACCAACTTGGAGAATACAACCCACGTATGTTGCAGATGCATAAAAAGAATATCAAATTAGGAGCCAAGAGATCAGGGTTCACTGCTAGTAATTTGTTGTGTGGCCCCTGATCAAGTTTCTTAACCTCTACAAGATTCAGCGTTTCCTCTGTAAACCACAAATGACCTGCCTGATGCACAAGCTTTAGGAGTAAATAATCCCATGGATCCAGGCCCTTGGCACAGTTCATGCTCAACACATGTCACTTTCTTTTCTATTTTTCCTTCTTCCCTCCAGCCCAGAGTTTATGTGATTCTATGACTTAACAGGAATGTTCTAGAAAACCAAATGCCATAAGTCTACAATTTTCAAATGTTTAGGTAGGAAACAGACTGCATATGCCCTAAATTCCATGACATAAAACTTCATGAAATAATTACTCTCGCTACACAAAATGGGGTCTAGTGTTTCCTGTTCCACTCTACTTCCTTTTTAAAGATATGGTCATCAGAAATCAGTAAATTAAGTTCATAATCTAATAATGGATCGTGTCTTGCAGTTTAAAAAACACGGCATAAGAGGCCTGTTTTTCTATCACTGAAATCAGTACATCATAAATGGACCACAGAATGGAAAAGGTGGAAGACTCCTGTTCTAAAAATGCAAAACACACGATTAAATGAACTTCTCTCCAAACTGCAAGAAAGACATTTCAGCTTCTGTTCATAAAATTCTTGGCTTCTTGATCACCTGGGCTGTTAAGAGCCATCTTATCTGACCATAAACTCGTAGCACTTGGGTTGCTCTGGAAACACGGGTGTCCTGACAGCACTCTACGCACTAGGCACTTCTTTTAGTCCTCACTCAGGGCGAATGGCTCAGGGGGCTGAGATGGGCAAGAGGATAAGGGAGCCAGGGGCAGCTAAGGGTCTGTTCTTTGTACTTTTAACGAAAGGGTGATAGTGGATGCCACAGACACACTTTGAGGGGAAGGCCCCGGGCTTACCCTGCTCTCTCGCTCTCACCGGCTGTGCTCGAACTAACCGTAGTCCTTTCCTTTGCTAAGACGTCATGCTCACATGCTGTCAGTCCATTCTACAAATGCCATTCCAACTTGTGGAACACCCTCCCCGGGCTCACTGCCGCCTCCCGGAGCCATCACTTCTCCTGAGAGATCTTCTCCGATACCCCAAATCTAGGCACTCCCATGTACATCCCCCAGAGAGCACGTCTGCTATCACTATGCTATCGCTCTGCACTATCACTCTACGTTCGCTCTGCACTGACTTACTGAGGGCCTACTATGTGCCAGGCCCTGCTACAGCACCTGGGGATACAGCGGTGGATGAAACACGAGCCCCATTCTAGAGAAGGAAACAGACAAGAAATAAACAAATACGTAATATACTTACGCACCATAATATTATCAACTGACATACAGCAATATAAATACGCGATGCAATTATCACACTTCACTATAATTTCCGCCTGACTTGTTTGCATTTCCCGTATGGATTACACAGTACAGCGTGAGGCTCTGAGGCTCATAACAAAAGTCTGATGAATTAAAATGCAGCCCTCAAACTTTTTTGGCTCTCTCCATCGTCCTGAGAATGTCTTGTTTTGATTGCATGCAGGAGATAATTTAACTTTTAATCTGCAAAGGGTATGTTCCACACACTTGGAGTTACTAGCATAACACCATGCTTACTTTATTCTTGACATCGACTTATTTCTAAATCATGAGGTCCTTCATGTAGGTAGGGGCAAGCCTACTTGGAGGGACCTTTTATCTTTCAGGAGCCCTCCTGCCTACGGGTTCCCTATTCCTCCAGGGAACGCCTGAATGGTAGTTCTTCCAATGATTCTGACTAGAGAAAAGTATACAAGCACCGGAGAGGAAGGAAAAAAACCAATAAATTCAGGAGTAGCATCAGCCCACAGACCCCTCAAGCAATTCTGTAAAAAATTCATTGGGAACCACCTCACGACACCTTAAGATGACCACCATCAAAACAAACAAACAAAAATCGGAAAATACCAAGTATTGGTGAAGATGTGGAGAACGCAAAATCTTTGTGCTCTGTCAGGGGGCGGGGGGAGAAATGGTGCAGCCACTGTGGGAAACAGTATGATGTCTCCTCAAAAAATGAAACATAGAATTACCATTTAATCCAGTCAAAAGAATTTAAAGCAGAGACTTAAAGAGATGTTATACACCCATGTTCATAGACTTTTTATATGTAAACCAAAATGCAGAAGCAACCCAAGTGTCCTTGAATAGATGAATGGGTAAACACACCAGGATAGATACACACAATGGAATATTACTCAGCCCTTAAAAGGAAGGCAATTCTGACACATGCTACAACAAAAACGAATCTGAAGGACATGATGGTAAGTGAAATAAGCAAGACACAAAAAGACAAACACTGTATGATTCATTTCTATGACGGACCTAGAGTAGTCAAATTCATAGAGACAAAAAGTAGGAGGGAGGTTGCCAGAGGCTGGAAGGAGGGGAATAGGGAATGTTAATGGGGTCAGAGTTTCAGTTTTGCAGGATGAAAGAGTTCTGTGGACAGACGGTGGTGATGTTTGCACAACCATATGAATGTAATTAATGCCACTGAACTGTATATTTCAAAAGGATTAAGATGGTGAATTCTATGGTATGTGTACAATTCTACCACAATTAAAAGAAACACAAAAAACACTTGAACTGGTAAGTTGTTCAGCTGGGTATCAGAGTCAGACAAACCTGACTCTAGCACACACCAGCTGTAAGAGCCAGGCAAGTGACACGACTTCCCTGAGCCTCAGTTTCTTCACCCATAAAAGGAAAATGGTGATGACAACATCTAATTTATAAAAGCTCTGCAAAGATTAAGTGAGATAGCAATGTTTGTCAAATACAAAATTCTGAGTTTCATATCTGGCACAAAAATATAAGTACTAATGCATCAATAAAGCCAAGCTTTATTGCTTTTGTTGGCTCTATTATTATTATTAATCACCAATATTACTGGCTTAACTCAAAAATTAACATCAACCTGTAGAAGTATGTCCCACCAAAGTGAGTACCTTACAAATCTGCTAATTTGATCCCAGAGCAGAAATCTATGATTCTAGGCTGGGGTAAACTAGTCCTAATTTCTGAAGTCTCTGATTCTCATTTTGTCCCAAGGATATTTTTAGATGACAGAGCAATATGAATTTGTATATAAATGCGTGATGTGTTAAGATAATGAAGATGTTTCCCTTATTGCAAGAAAATGCCATTTGATTCACCTTTCTGCCTCAATGTTTTTCTGAGTTTCTCATGATTTCTTCCTTAACAAGCAGAATATGTATGAAAAGGCAAAATGAGATGCACTGCTGCTTGAAAATGAAACATTTGAAATTTTAATATAATGAACAGAAACAGAAAGAAGAAGTTAAATGCTATGTATGTCACCATAGACTACTTTCTTTACTTTCAATTACAGATTTGATTTGGGGTAACAAAATTATATCAATATAGCATCACATGATACATCTGTGTTCTCTGGGAATTTTCACCATACAACAATTTCTTTGTTTCACACAATTTCGGAAAATGACTTCGAAAAGTCATTTTTTTTACTTTTTTGTCAAAAAAGTCAATTTCATCTCAGGTGATTTTAAGAGAAAATCTTAAGATTTAAGATTTTTAAGATTTTAAAATCTTAAGATTTAAGATTTTTAAGAGAAAATCACCTGAGATGAAATAGACCCTTATTAACAGTCACATGCGATTACTCTATCAGCAATATTCTCAGGGGCAAACAACATAATCAGTAAGTCTAAAACATGAAATGCATTAAAAACAGGGAGTGCTAATTCTCATTCCTATTTTAAAGGAAGGCAAATGTCCTATCATTAAATCCTGCATTATAAGGGGATTTGCAGACTTTACTCCTAGATGCCCGTTACAGAGTTCAACCATAAGCCCACACTCTCCAAAGATCCCGGACCCAGTCCACAGAGAATTTTAGATAAAACATCAAGTTCATTACATAGAAGAATCGTGTCTTTCCCATCTCTTTAGAGAGAACACGTTACAACGTAAAGAGGAACCTTTATAGAAATGACGAAAGATAAATGCACTATTCAAGGGGACCTCCAGTACCTGCTCCGAACAAGAGAAACTGAGGGTTAGTGTTGAAAGGGATCTTTGAGATGATAAGAAGGACCAAGGTGTAAGTAACTGGACAATATCCATGCATATTTGAAAGAGAAATGGCAACAACAAAAGAAATTACAGTTCCAATAACTGACCCACGTACATTCGAAGCACACTCGATCAGGGAGTTTCTGCCCGCCGAAGGTGGACCCGGTAGGCGATCTGACAAAGAAGCTTGCCCAAGCACTACTTGCCATTCTGAGCCACCATAGCACAAGACGGTGGCGGAAGTGAACATGACAGAGTGGAGGGCGGTGACAAGAGTCTTCCCTGGAACTTTACATTTTAAAAGTTTACAAGAAAGTCACAGGAGGTTGAAAACAAAGGCTACTGATGCTGAACAGGTGACTCTTGAAATCAGATATAAACATTTAAGAGACAGAGAAGAGGAAAAAAAAAACCCCAAACCAAACAAAACAATTTAGTCTTAATCACTAACTGGGAGGAGTTTCACAGCTGAGGCTTTGAAGGTTTGAGAAGGTCTTCCTATGCCCAGGCTTTAAATATACATACATTCAATCAGCAGAAGAAAGGCATTAACAAGATCAATCTGCGGCAGACACCTGCCCCAAACAATGGCACTGATCTCAGAGGGATTTTAAACAGCTGTGCATAAACTTCAAAAGTAATTTGCAACCAAATTAGTAAACCTCACCCTCTTTCCCACTAGACACAGCATTTTTAAAAGAGATGAAGCACCCACAGTAAGCCTGCCATTTTACCAGTTACCCAAGACAAGTGAGGGAACAAATGAAGATGGTGATTGGCAAGGTTGGGGTGGGGTAGACCCAGGAGCCGAGGAGCAGGGCTCCGGTGCCAAACGTCCCTGCCAGGGAAGGGGTGGTGATGGTCGCCGCTTCTAGAGGTGCAAGGGGAGCTGGTGAAGCTGCGGCCACACTCGTGCTGCGGTGGGCACCCGGCGCTGGCAGGACCTTCACCCTCCCAGGGGTGCCGCACCCTCGCTAGGGACGGACCGAGGAGGGCAGTGAGTTCTCGATTCTCCCTCCAGGTCACCACCCCGGCCTCGTCAGCCTGTGCCATGCCTGCATCACCTTTTCTTAGCGCCACTCTGAGCAGGACAACCCCAAAGGTCAAGGCGGCTCCGCGGTTCGCTCCTGGCGCAAAGACGCAGGGTCTTCAGAGGGCCTGGCCTTTGGGCTCGTCTGCATTCACGACCACAGGGGGTGCGCAAGCCTCCGGGGTCAACAGTCCCTTCCACGCTGATAACGGGGGCTCTTACAAATTCAATGAAATAAAGATATTTAACTCTACTTTCTGAACATGTGGCCCCGAATGCGGATACACCAACAGGTTCACTTGAGGTTACTGAGCAACAGACTTTTTTTTCCCCTCCGCTCTATCACGGAGCCGCCTCGCCCTACCCCAGGCCCTTGAAAAGAAACTTGAGTCTGTTTAGAAGTGAGTCTTGGCAGCGTCGTCGGCTGCTCTCACAGACCCCAAGAAAACAAGTCACCCTCTCCTGCGGGCAGGTGACCATCTGCATCAACCACCTGTCCTTCAAATGTTGGCCAAGGATGGAAAACTTTCCACTTTCTTCCCTCCCTCCCACCCCAATCAGTTCAGGTAGGAGGGGGGGGAACGAGAAGGAAGAGAAGGCGCCCCCACCCCAGCCCCGGGGGCGTCCACACGGCCAGGGGCCGCAGCATCCCGCGCCCCCCCCCACCCCCGCACGCAAGAAACCACGGGAAGCGAGTGGCCCCAAGCTCGCGGCGCTCCCGTCCCGCTGCGGCTTGGCAGTCGGCCCGCGCCCCGCGCCCCGGAACGTCCCAAGGCGGGCGCCGGACGGGCCTCCCCCCTCGCCGGGCGGCGCTCCCGGCCCCGCGCAGACCCCCCCTCCCGCCGTCCCCGGGCCGGCGACGCGGCGCCCAGGCACCTACCTGCAGGCGGGGCGGCCGGGGTCCCGGCGCGCTGCTGCTCGGCGGCCGCGCGGCACTGGCGGGGCTCGGCGCCGGCCAGGGGGCGCTCGTCTCCCCGCCGCGCCAGCGCCCGCGCGCGCTCTCCCGCCCGCCCAGGAGCCCGCGCCCCGCGCCGCGTGCCCTCCCCCCGCGGCCGCGCTCCTCCCCCGCGCCGCCCCCGCGGCCGCCGCTCCGCCCGGGACCACCCCCCGCGCGCCCCCGCCGCCGGCCGGCCGAAGGTCAGCGGCCGCGGCGCCGCGCTCCAGGCGCGAGGCGAGCGCGCGGGGCTCCGGCGCCTCCCCAAACTGAAAACCGAAAACGATCCTTCCGAAGGATCAAGGGCATTCGGCAAAAAGAACCTCGTCGGTTTTGTCTGTTTTTACTCTAGAAGGGGCTCGTCCACATTGTTCTGAAGGCTTCTTTTAGAGTGATCCACGCGAGGAGGTTTGGGTGGATCGTCTTTTCTAGGTGGGGCTCTACCTACGATTTTATTTTTTTCCGTGTTTTTTGCACGCTGTGGGTCTTACGTGTAATTTCCGAAGTTGCATTGCTTTAAATTTGACAGCCCTCGAAACTGCAACGTAATGTCCTCACTGTGCCTTTGTCCTTTGAAGACTTGGACACCTTGTTGGTGATACTAATGGTAATCGCGATGAGGGTAATCGGAGTGGTTTTTCCTATACTCCATACAGTTAATTTTTCATTCAGGTTAGAAAACTGTATGTCTGCTTACCAGCATTATTACAGAGCTATTCTCTTTCCATTATGACACTACGTGATTAAAATGTACGTGGTTCAGGCCTTGGCTGCTATCATGTGCTAAGACCAGATCAGTCTGCGAAATAATTTCTTTTTTGAACAGAAAGACTTAAAAGGTATAAAAGAGCAAAGCCTTGGCTTGGTAGGCTTCTGATCTTGGATGTATAGAGTGTCAGCTGAAAAGGTCCTCTGACTACAACTAGTTTCAAATTTTTCATCTACAGAGGAAAAAATGCAGACCCAGAAGGTTTTGGTGACTTGAGCAATTCACATTGCTGCTTTGCAGCGGGCCTGTGCTGGGAAGCCAGATACGGTGACTCTTACCCCTAATCTGTAGAACTCAGCAAAACAAACACACAGCTTCTAAGGATAAAGCTATAATCCCCGGAAACTAGCGCCTCTCCTACACTCGTTAACATCTACTAGCACTGAACTGACCCTCAGGCGGAATCACCCAGCACAGAGGCTGCGACCTCTTGGAACATTCTAGCTGGGAGGTGTGAGGATGGACGGAACCTCAGATGTGCCTCTCACCATGGCATCATGAGAGCCCGGCACATAGTAGGCGCTCACTGTATACTTGCTATCGGAATTTGGTGGCAAAAGGTAGGTATGGCTGGGAACAAAGTGGTAGAGCTGCCAGAATTAGCCCCACTGAGAAGTTCAAAATGCCTTCCTCCTGGTCCTTCCCCAGCCGTCCTTAAACGGAGCCTATCACATGGAGAAGGGATGGCGGCTGCCAATGCTGCAGTGCCTGAAAGATAGTGAACCCACTCATTCCCCATCGCTGGGATTTTCATTGACCATTCCCACAAGGGGTTCCGTACCTATAGAAGTTCAAGGGAAATTGATATGTCCTTTCAATGCAGTCTATAGTCAGTGACTTTAAAAAAGTTCCAAATAATGATGATCATGTCCCGAGAACCTCTATACCAAGCAATGTGATGAGCACTTTTGATGCACTATTTATTTAATCCTTGTAACAGTTATGGGGTAGATGTTCTATCATCACTATCATCTCTATATTAGAGATAAGAATAATGAAACTCACAATAATAATAGAGCTTGCCTCAAACCCCACAGTTAATAAAGTCCCGGAACCGGGATTCGAACTCAGGCCCCTGTGAAGCAGCCCCCTCAAGCACCATTGAATATTGTCTCCATTCTGCAGCCATTCCCTCTGTTTTCTGCTTGGCTCTCCTTTGGGCAACTGATCTCTGGGGACCCGTGCCACTCTACTGTTCTATAAGTACGTAATCTTCCAATTGGAAACCCGTTAATCTAAAGACTGAATCTTTTAAAACAGTATTCATCAGATGTCTAGGAAGAGGTGTTTGCCTTTTGTGGGAGTTTGTTTATTTGTCTTGAATCCCACCTAAAAGAAAAAAAAATCCAGATCTGTTCTTCTTACATGCTAAGTGTTAGGGATACGGGTAGATCTTTTTGATCCCGGCGTCCTGGGGGGGCAGCCTCCTCCTTCCCCAGGCTACAAGGTATTTCTGTTTTATATCAGACATTGTCTCATTGTTTTATAAACACGGCTGCTGCTCAGAAGTTCTCCACACCTTTGTTTCCTGGAAGAGGAAATGGCATTTCCTGGAGGGGACTACATGTGGGTGGGGAGGTTCCACTCATTACATTGAACACAGTCAAACTTTCGGTTGTGTACTTCTTTCCCCCCTCAGTTTCTGCCCTAAAGTTTCCTGGAATAATGCTGAATGCATACTGTGGTACAGAGGCTTCAGTCCCCCTTAGCTGGAACAGGCGTGATTCCTGCATTGGATCGAGAGCTAAGAAATAAACGACTTCAAGAATCTTTTTTTTTTTTTTTTAAAGATTTTATTTATTTATTTGTCAGAGAGAGTGAGAGAGAGGGCACAAGCAGGCACAGTGGCAGGCAGAGGCAGAGGGAGAAGCAGGCTCCCCGCTGAGCAAGGAGCCCGATGCGGGACTC